>CM032665.1:25948513-25969855 GCA_019095985.1 Streblospio benedicti
GTAATGAGGCTTGAACTCATATTGAGATAATAACGATTAATTATTGTGCTTTTTGGTGCCAGCTTTGAAGGATCTGCTAGTTTTTAGGTAATTGATGCTCTCATCTTGTCAGTTTTCTTAACATTATCCCACTGTTTCCAGAAAGAGTCCAAATCAACATGAACATGATTGTTGATTCTGACAAAGCTGAGGCAACTCCCAACCCACCATTTCTGTCTTAAGATGACACCTGACTAAGACATCAGACCCGACTTGTGAGAGTTCAAGATAAGCGCATCCTACTGCACATTTCCCTGATCGGCAAGATGCAAATAGATATTCACAAACACTTATTGGGTCACTTTTTGATAACAGGACAGTGTACAAAACTTTCAACAACCTGAACTCGGCTATCAGACCTTCTGCTGACGTCCTCTGTAAGTTCACTTCTTATGGAAAAAAGAACAATATTTGAATCAACTAGAAAAAAGCCATACGGAAAGCTCAATTAGACACAAACAAATAGGTCTAGTCCATGGTCCATATTGAAGGATTTGCACCATAAAGTAGACAGACTTACAGTTAGCAATCACTGCGCCGCTGTGATGAAAGTAGTGCATAAACACGGCGAGAGGCGAATGGAGCAGTGCTGATAAAGAGTGTACACAGCAAATAAAATACCTAAATATACCGCTGAACCTCTTCATGAAGACCACATTAAGTGATTTCTTTATGTAAGTTCACACTGATTTTAGTCTTGGCGCCGTGGGAATAGTCTCATTATAGAGGTGGTCTCAATAGAGAGGTTGGTTTTATGGACAGTTCTACTGTAGTTAGTGCAACCTTGAAAGTTTAAACACTGAAGCGTTGTCCTGGTGGGAGGAAGGGGAGGTTGTTTACCTCAATATAGCACCTCTCCTTCAATACCCCCAGGGACTGGCCTCAAGTGGTCTCTATAGAGAACCTCTCTCTCAATACCCCCGGGGACTGGCCTCAAGTGGTCTCTATAGAGAACCTCTCTTTCAATACCCCCGGGGACTGGCCTCAAGTGGTCTCTATAGAGAACCTCTCTATAAATACCCTGGTCCACTTACCCCCGGGGACTGGCCTCAGTTTTCTCTATACAGACCCTCTCTATAGACTCTCTAATACCCCCGAGCCTGGCCTCAATGAGGGTCTCTATCCTTCATCAAACCATAGTGGTCTCTATAGAGAACCTCTCTCTCAATACCCCCGGGGACTGGCCTCAAGTGAACTCTATAGAGAAAATGACCTCTCTCTAATACCCCCGGGGACTGGCCTCAAGTGGTCTCTATAGACTGGCCCAAGTCTCTATACGTCCTCTCTTCAATACCCCTGGGGACTGGCCACAAGTGGTCTCTATAGAGAACCTCTCTTTCAATACCCCCGGGGACTGGCCACAAGTGGTCTCTATAGAGAACCTCTCTTTCAATACCCCCGGGGACTGGCCTCAAGTGGTCTCTATGGCCTCAAGTGGTCTCTATAGAGAACCTCTCTCTCAATACCCCCGGGGACTGGCCTCAAGTGGTCTCTATAGAGAACCTCTCGTTCAATACACCCTGGTCCCTCGGGCTTCTCCACTTGACACCACCTCTAAACAGAGACCACCTCTATGATAAGAACAATTATTGCAGTCTAAAATCTTCATATAGAGTCCAGCATTAACTTCTGCACAAAGATACAAAGATTAGCTCTACATTGAAAAGGCTTCTATAATAAGACAATTTCTCCTGCTCTGAGACCTTCATAAAGAGACTAACATGAACCTCCATACAGAGACCACCTCTCTGTTGAGTCCACTTGAAGTTCGCAACCGGGTGGTAAAAACTAATATATTCTACTGCTTTATCAGTTCACAATGACGTCAATAGTTACATGCGGCCGACTCTGATAGTGAATATTTGACCACAAGGTCCTTGAAACAGTCGTGCAGGAGCCACTGATCTACTGGGTGAATACAGTGGAACCTGCCACCCGACACATTCTCACTACGTCTGCCTAATTTGTACACTCCTCAGTTTTCATAGTTGCTATATGTAGAGCAAGAACCCAGGAGCAGAACATCAATTAACTCTAGCCTCTTTAATAAGACAATTTCTCGTGGTTCCACACTTCTGTACAGACACCACTGTAAACCTCCATAAAGAGACCACCTCTCTATTGAGACCATTAGAACCTCCAGTTAAGACCATATCTATAAAGGGACCACCTCTATAATACCATGGCTCGTGGTCCCACACTGTAAGGACACCTCTATAAAGAGACCATCCCTCTATTGACACCACCTGACTCCGAGACAATCTTAAAGCCAAAGAGGCTCTACTGTACCAGAATATGGAATTAACACGCATGACCAGCTGAGTTATATGGACACTTCTACCGGTTCTATATGTGTTTTGCATATTATATCCATATATATATAAATATAAAGCAATGTCTGTTTGTATGATCTTTATAGACTCCTACACAGGACAACCAATCACTGAAACGTGGGCAAATCAGTGTACATCAAGTCAAGTAGTACACTAAACAAAAATACAGCCTTTTTCATAAATCGTAAACATAGTCTCTTTCAAAGATAAGTACATCATGTTGGCCATGATAGAATGCAATGTATTATTACTGGTGGTATACATATTGTTTTCACCATTTGAGACAATCCTTTGAGTTTCTGATGGGAGAAAAATGTTAGTCAATCTCCCGGGTCCACATCGACAGTATTATGCGTTGTTTGCAATGCTTTTTAACTGCAAAATCATATATTTCACAATATAAACCCTGTTTCATAAATATAAATATGGAATGTCAAATGTGATACACCTTACCGGCCTACATATTGTTTTAGAATATAAAGTCTGTTTTATGAATACTAAATATAGACTGATTCAAA
Source organism: Streblospio benedicti (assembly GCA_019095985.1). Taxonomy (NCBI): domain Eukaryota; kingdom Metazoa; phylum Annelida; class Polychaeta; order Spionida; family Spionidae; genus Streblospio; species Streblospio benedicti. The sequence continues at coordinate 25,951,404 of CM032665.1, forward strand.
AGTTATACGATAATTTATCCAAGTTTGTATGGTTGTTAACAACGGAGGATTTAGATATAATAGAAAAATTGGGTAATCTTCTGATTCATTGTTTTAATTTAAGAACTGAAAATATGGGAACCTAAGATGAATCTGTTCAATTTATCAATGTTTTTTTTTTTTTTTTTTTGCTTTATATTACTGTTATATTACTGTAATCACTAAAGAAAAAATGTAATAATTTTGCTACCCGCAAGGGTCCATGTTTGGTTCAATAAACTTATTCTATTCTATTCTATTCTATTCTATTCTATTCTATTCTATTCTATTCTATTCTATTCTATTCTATTCTATTCTATTCTATTCTATTCTATTCTATATGTACGTATTTCGATCAATTACCAATGGAAGTATTTGAGTCCAACAGTATGGCATAGCAACAATGGGTGCATCTACGGACATTTCCCACCATAAAACAAATGCACAAGTTTTCAATGGTAACATATAGCATTCGCTGTTTGCACCAATAATAATAATATATGAAATGTATATAGATATTAATTACACAGTTTTTCTAAATATATATGTGAGGAAATGGTAAGGGACCGTGACAGCAGTGGACGGGGAAAGCTAATACAGCAGAACCTCTCTATTAGGACCAAATTTGCGGTGACCAGTGTTTGGTGGTCTCAATAGAGAGGTGGTCTCTATAGAGAGGCTCATTTTAATAGCTTATGAATGTTTGGGACCATGAAAAGTAGTCTTATTATAGAGGTGGTCTCAATAGAGAGGTGGTCTTAATTGGAGGTTCTACATGCTTAGAGTACTGAGTATGTGTAGTATGACAAATAAAGTTTTAGCTTTTGATGATGTATGTTAAATATAATGTAGTGAAACAAAAATATTGAATAATGGGGGAAATGTAAGCAATGTTGCCGGATGGAAAGAAAACATCAACATAGTCGGACATTTAACCCATCCTATAAGAATTATTCCAAAGTTATGGACATTTTACCGTAATTGGTGGTGTATATTGACACTTTATCACTAAGTCAACAGGTTATGAAATCTGCCGGCCGGGGACATCTCGTGTTATCACTGGTCACAGGAGACCTGCATGTAAAAGTAGGTCTGGGTTTAACATGCAGTAGAACCTCTCTATAAAGAGATTTGGGGACTGTCTTTAATTGGTCCTGATAGAGAGTGAATACCTGGTAGATGTGAAGGGATATTGCCGTGGATGGAAACATCCATGGAAGGGCCACTCTTCCTTAAAGACCGACATGCTAATATAGTTTGTATTAAATATAAGCCATATAAGATGTCAATGTAAATTCCCACTTATGTAAAAGCTCAGTCCCTTAAGTGACAAATATACAGGCTTTTACATAGTCGTTTAGACAACACATGCAGCTGATTCCATTGCATTCATCCAATAAACGTACATCCTAAGTCATCCTCACCAATTATCATTACTCAATGCATAAGTTATTGGAAATAATGACAATAGATATCAAAAGCATGCATATATGTGCAGTGTGAAAGAGATTCCCATGAAGATGTTACAGCTGGTGGTGTGTATCTCGCAGTGTGTGGTCTCCTTGTCTGGTCTAGAACAACGCTAGCTAGCACATCTGACAGCTCAGGATGATACAATAATGACCTCATCCGTCATTGGATTCGGCAATTCTTGTTCAATTCTCGCTCGTCTGAAGTGATTCTAGCTAATAGCGTATGAGTCATAACGCTACATTGGCAATCAGGCTGGCAAGTGAGTTATCTACGGGTGCACCAAAAACAACAAACGCCACATATTTCCTTATTTCCGGTAAAATGCTTCAAAAGTGCAAAAGTGGAGAAGACATGCATTTCAAGAGATAATCAAGATAGCCATTTGAAGCTTCTTTTTATTCTTTTGAAGATAATTCTTTGCAAAGTTGTTTTAGTTTTATACCGTACGGACCACTTTCAGTCTCAATAGAGAGGTGGTTTTTATATAGGAGTTCATTTTGTTTTTTATGGGCGTTTCTGACCCGGGTTTCTGAGCATAAAAATGGTCCTATTACAGAGGTGGTCTTAATGGGAGGTTTTACTGCACTTCATTGTTTTACCATGTACTTCATCTGTCTAATTATCTGCCTGCCCCAGTGTCATGATTTTGTATCTCAGACTGACAAGTTCAAATGGCAAGTTATTGAAAATTAGTATTGAAAACACTGGATGTATGTAGACTGTAAAGGAGGTTGCCGTAGACCGACGATGATGTCTCATGTAATTGTATCTTTTCATAATGTTAGTTTCTCGCATTAAATCCTATCATGGCCATTCTGTGTTGGTGATATTTTACTCATGTGATTGTCGGAGCAGCAGTCACACATTATTTTGTCATCCGATTTGTGAGAGTTCAAGACAAGCGCATCCTGTAGTAGACTGTACAATGGCGCGACCAGCGAGACGCATGTAGACACGCACAAACACTTATTGGGTCACTATGTGATAACAGGACAAAACGTGCAACAACTTAGACTCGGGTATCAGACCTTCTAGTGGCGTCCTCTATATCTCTAGTTGATGGAAAACAATAAAAGTTGTTGGGAAAATGGACCATAAAATAAGCTCATTCAAAGACAAAAATTGGGCTCGTCCATATTCAATATTCAAATGATTTGCGTCATCGTCCATTGTCCACATTGAAGGATTAGACCTATTAATGATTATTGCGCCTCGGTGCTGAAAGTAGTGCGTAAACACGGCCAAGTGTGCTGCGGCTGGTGGCAGTGAATACAGTACAACCTCAATACACAGTGAAACCTCTCTGTTAGGACCACTCGGGGGCTGGCCTCAAGTGGTCTCATTAGAGAGGTGGTCTCTTTATGTTCACCTAGGTTTCATTTTTAAAAAGTCTTGGTGCCGTGAGAAATGGTGCCATTATAGAAGTTGTCGTAATTGAGAGGTTCTACTGGATTATCAATTCAAAATGCAGCCGACACTGATAAAGCTGTAAAACGGCCCTTGAAATACCGAGTTGGATCCGCCACTGATCTACTGGGCCAATACAGTGGAACCTAAAACATGCTGCCTCCAATGAAGACTTATTTCTCTAAAGCATCTACCCGTATTCAATGGTTATCATATATATTATTATTAATCGTGTATCATAGAGACCACCTCTATAGTGAGACCATTTCTCTTGATCCCTAGAACCTCTGTAAAGAGACCGCTGCAAACGTCCATAGAGAGACCACCTCTATAGTTCAAGACCACTTCTTGAGGTCACTAAAACATCTTTTAAAGAGACCACTGCGAAGCTACATAAAGAGACCACCTCTATAGTAAGACCATTTCTCGTGTTCCCTGTAACATCTGTCAAATATGTATTAAGTATTGTTAATGTTTAACCATTATAAAATCTCACACACCAACCAGCGACGGAAAGTAACGGGACTTGTTCTATTACAATATGTATTGTTTATTGCAATAATCAAAACATTTTTGAAAACTCATAGTCTAAACAGTGCTTGAAGTGGCCTTAAGAAGATGAGAAATGTATGTTTTCTGTACAATTACTGAAAAAATCACGTGTTTTTTAAAGCAAGTACACAAGCTGCAGAACAAACTTAACAGTGACTGGGGGTAACATGCCATTGAGTTTACAGTTAATCTTTTTACCTGATTAAAAAAACAATACATGTAGCACAATGATAGTTTTGAATTCGTGAGGCAAAATATCTCTTCAATAGTAAATTTTTGTTAGTGCATGCAACTTATTTTTTAAACTTTGAACGGTCATAGGTGCCTTTTCACACTCTAACTACTGGTTTAATAACATGTAAACAGTATTTCTCTAAACAAATCTACCTGCAGTATTCTACAATTTGGATTATTACATATATTGACAGTGCAACCTCTAGTCTGGAAATAAATTTTCAACTGTTATCCTGTTAGCTCCTGGTCAATGCTGGTCGATAGTGGTCAGTTTTACTGTTCATTAGTATACCAGCCCTTGTTTGGTGTTTACATATTCGTACTCCCTCTGTGAGCTGACTTGCAGCTCAAGGGGTTGTATATGTCTGTATCACGTCCATTTTGAATCTGATATCATTATATTTCGGGTGGAAGTCAGTTAAATGTTTGGCGAATGCAATGTGTTTGTGTACAGCAGGTCTTCTTGATATCAGTTGTTCAGCTCTTAAGACCCTAATTTCTAAGTGTCATTTCTATTTCACCATTCTTTTGCATGTATTTCAATGGGTTATCGAGCTCCAAAACTGCCTTGTAAAAATAATTTTGTCAGGACTGTGCTTATACATTGTACATGGTTAGTTCTCAGCCGGGCTACTTTCAACCAAGTTTCAAGATGCACTAATTCAAATTTATCAGACCCAATAACAGCAATGTTAGTAGATATCAAGTTCTTTTAAATGTGCCTATTTTGTTATATTTAATGGTTGACTTGGCGACACTCTGGTGAAACTCTGCCAGTGTGAATAAAAAATAATATGGTCTAGATACTCCAAACCCACAGAAAAAAATGAACAACATACTCACTCTTGCTTACAAATCATCATCTTGAATCATCATCTCGCGGTTTCAAGGATGAGTAGCCCGTCATTGATGCATGTAAGTCGTCTCCTTCGTTGTACGTTATATGCTGGTATGGATAATCAACCATTCTTTTAAGTCGGTTTATTTGAAAACAGTGTTGTAATTGTTTAGAAAAGACTGAAAAATGCAAAACCGTATTCATTTTGTAACATGACTTATTTTATCGGAATTTGTTCTTTGACCTTCGGGCTCGCCGTGATACGTCCCAAGAATGAATCATGATAAATAAGTCAAGCTACAAAGTCACCCAGTTTTGTCTATGTGGTGATTAGACTACGTACACAAGGTTAACTAACTTGTTATATTTGCATGTCAAGGCTTAAGGCATTCAATCAGTAGTTGCGTTGTAAAATGCTGTGGTAATTGGTTTTGGCTTTAGCCAGAAATGCCCCCCCCCCTCCCCTGGCCCCCACTCCCCCAATACCCTCAAAACGCTGTGACTAAAATTAATACCCCAAATGAAATCTCCAACAGACGTTTGCATACTCGGTCCGAACTTACCAGTTTCCATTTGTCAGTTTGATATATTATTGTGTCGTATTGTTTAAAGGATACTAGTGAACTCGCACAAAACCAAAACGCACCGAATTTGCATACCAAAACGGCACGAAATTACAGCCAAATCGGCATGATGTGGATAGCTAAAACGGTACGGTGCCGTATAGTCATTTTTGCACGTTTACTGCAGTTTAATAATGTGTTGATATCAGGCTGGTTGATATGTTGATTTTCATGAATTTCAGTTGCAGTCATGGTTACTGATGGTTAGTGTGTGATATTGTATGTATCTAACATTAAAGATTTAAATATAAATAAACACTATTGTTGTTAAATTTACTTTTATTAGTATTTGTGGTGTATTTCATAGGATGTAAGTAAAGAGCATAGAAATATGAAAATACAAGTGCACATCATGCATGCTAGCTTATTTACATTCTAACATAGATTTGCACTTATATACGTTGTTCATCTCAATTTTATATATCCATTTTAGTGTTTTACATAAAATATCATCAAAACTATCTATGACTTTAAAATTCCCACATTTGTCAGATTAATTATGTACACAATTGTACACGATGGCATGGTGCTTATGGTTATAAACTGAAGAATAGGATTTTGTCTCATAGTCTTTAATTCATAGGTGTAATTGTGTTCTAGTTCTAGTTCTAGTTGATGCCGGCAGGGAGCAAAAGCTCATCCCGCCAGGTGAGTACTGCTGGTTTAACCTAGCTACACAGACAGCTGACTCTTGAAGCTGGTTGACGAGTTAGCCGTCACCACATTGCCGGGAAGAAGGCTCCACTCCTTAACAGTTACTTTCAGAAACGAGCCAGTTCTTCCGGAGCTCTGGCGTAATTTATGGCAGTGTGATGCACGAGTCTTACTGTCAGCATTAACCAGACCGAGCTGGTCCAGTGTCACGCCACTTCCCCATGCACTATCTTGTACATTAGGGTTAGGCGTTGAATTTTGCGACGCTGCTCCAAGGGAACCCACTTCAAGTCCTTGGCAAGTTTAGACACAATGACCTCTTCTCTAGGTCTCTTTCCACACACCCAGCGAATCGCTCTGTTCTGGACTCTCTGCAGTGTTTCTTTATCTGTCCTGTAATGGGGGTCCCATACTGCACATGCATACTCCGTTCCTGATCTTACTAGGCTGAAATATGCAGTCTGCTTAAGTGCCTGCCGGCACCTACGCAAGTTCCTTCTTAGAAACCCAAGTCTACTGTCGCACTTATTGGCAGTGTTTCCAATATGTTCCTTGAAGCTGAGGGTGTTCTGGATCAGGATGCCCAAGTAAGTAGCAGAGTCTACATAGCTTAGTTCTGTTCCATCCAGCTGGTAGAATTTGATGAGGGGGGATGCACGTTCGGTGAGAGTCATTATGTGACTTCGTTCCCAAGAGCTGGCCCCACTTGGACAGCGCATCTATGTCCCTCTGAAACTAAACTTGATCATCCATGTTCCTTACATTTCTGTAGATCAAACAATCATCGGCAAATAATCGCACACGTGTTCCTGGATCAACGACCAATGGCATGTCATTGATAAAAAGCAGGAACAACAGTGGTCCCATTACAGTTCCCTGGGGTACCCCAGACTTTACATCTGCATCACTTGAGCAAGCGCCGTCAACTATGACCTGTTGTGTCCTGTGAGAGGAAGGCATATATCCATCGGCTTATGTCACCATGAATCCCATACAGCCTTAGTTTGTTCATCAGTCTGCGATGTGGCACCTTGTCGAACACTTTGGCAAAATCAAGCACTCCGACGTCCGCCTGTGATTTTGCAAGATCATGGAGAGACTGAAGATCTTGAATTGTCAGAAGCAGTTGCGACTCACATGATTTGCTGGGGATAGAGCACCAAACATGTCCAAGTGAGTCCTAATGAGGGAACACAAAATATGCTCCAGTATCTTACAGGGGATCGACGTAAGGCTTACTGGCCGATAATTTTGCTGCAAGGCACACAGAGCCTCTCTTAAAAATTGGAGACACATATGCCATTTTCCAAATAGATGGTAGCTGACCTGAGGTAATTGTTTGTTGAAATATAAACGTAAGAATGGGTGCTATTTCTTCTGCAAGCTCACAGAAGAAGACAGTGCCTGGTCATTGCTACTATTCGAAAATAGAGAAGTTTATTGATGAACATTTCCATGTTGGTGGGTTAGTCATTGAATACATAAAGAAAAGCTGCACAGAGGCAGATTCGTTGTGTGACTTTTGTTCACTTGAATGGGTTGGACCTGAGCTGAAAATGGTTCCACTTCAATATCCTAATTACACAGATCTTTCTAAATTCCATTATGAGCCTCTGAAGCATACACCAACCTTGTTGATGGTAAAACTAGGAAAGTTGATGACTTTCAACCACGAGTTCAAATTAAGAAGTTGTTGAAGGAAGGTGCTGTGTCTAGTAGAGAAACTGACTGCATTAAAATGTTAAGCAAAACATACATATTATCGGAACAACTGGTGCACAATTATATCATCCATTTAAAAACACTTCAGCTACAACAAACAAAACACAAGACATTGAGGGACAAAGCAAAGCGTTCAAAACAAAATCAGCAATACAAAGATTATGACTGGAAAACTGCATAAAGTGTATGCAACCAAACTCAACAAATATCTAATTTATCATCATATGGAAAACAAATTGAAACTCACCAAGAAGCAAAAGTTGCCCTGGGTAGAGACATATAAGAAAAGAACTATAGAAAGATTACATAACAATTTTGAAAATTCTGATAATGAAGACATCAATGAATTTAGTAGTGATTCTGATCAAGATGAAGTCATACTAGCTGAGATCAATGAAACTGAAGACGAAGAAGATGATGAAGATGATGTATCACCTAATTTCCTATTATGTTACTCCTGCTGTTGACGTTACTCCAGAAATCATTATGCGCCATGGAAGGTGTACAAAAAATACAACAACTATTTTGGCTGATTATACAACATAAACAATAAATTTTTGCAAATTAACAGCACAGTGTAGAAATTATTTTTCATCCGGACTATCTGTAATCTATTGTCATCTGACAAACCCTAGCATCTTTGTAATTATCAATGAATGCCATAGTAATGTAATACATGTACCCTGTATAGCCCATTCTAATGTAGTACTTCGTATATGTATATGGCATTGAAGAAAATGTATTTCACAACCTGGAAAATTTCTATTTCATTGTATTATTAGAAGCCAAATATGTATATGATTTCATATCCCAATATAATGCTAAAAATCAAATACTGAAAAAATTGCTGTAAAAAATTTTTTTATTTTCAAGAACAAAATACATGACCCCCCCCCCCGCCCCTTTTTCTCCAGGGACAAAATAAGTGACGCCCTCTAATTCCAGGGACAAAATATATGCCCCACCCCTTGATTTTCCTTATAGCCCCCCCCCCCTTATAGCCCCCCCTGCTCATAAATTATGAACGGTCCCTAAATGTGACACATTTCTTACTTACAATACTTACAATAGGCATATTTATTATACATTGCTTAATGTGTTAGAGTGGGATAAGTAGAGGCATTGATTAAGCTCCCGGGTGGTCCTCCTAATAGAGGTTCTATTGTACTGGCGGCGGTCTTTTGATGTGTGACACTGAATAGGCTCCATGCATGCATGAACTGAGGCTCAGTAGAAACACAATTTTTAACGAGACAAACGTGTTAGAATGGTTGCAGGATTAATACCATTGATAAGGGAGATATAAGAATACGGATTTCATTATATTATAACAGTTACAGAAAACATCTTTTTATTACAAGTTAAATATTTTCAACCTTGGGGTCATCTTCAGAATATAATGTAAAATGAACCAAATTAAATTACAAAACAGTACTGTTTTCAATATACATAATTCCGTATAATAATGACAAGTCATAGCACGGGCCAGCAGGTTGCTGAGCAAACAATCATTTGGATAATATATTTAGACATTGTCATACAAATTTACACTTAAAAAACCTGACATGGTGAGCGCATGGTGATTCAATATTCAAAAGAAAAATAATATTTCCAGATAAACTTTAATGCAACATATACTGTTATCATTCTCTTATGGCTGTCGATTATTTTGTACATAAGAGTGACTATCATCGGTAGTCACAGTTGTTTGTTGGATTGCAATGGAAAAGAAAGCGGCGATGTTTACGTTGATTCATAGCCTCGTTTAACCAGATAGACTCTGTATTGCATACAGAGCCTGGTCCAGTTGACACATTTGGTTTGTAATCCGAGATGGCGGCCAGTTTATGTAAGACGTTCAGAGATATGCGGGGCACGTTATTGTTTGGAGGGTTGACGTTTTAAGGAACACGTTGAGCACTGTGTCCATACTTGAACGATGCACGTTTTACGCTTGGGTCGCTTTTGTATTCTCGTAAACATGCGCCATTAACATTATTGTAAACAAGCTAGATATTTTATTGTTGATCTGAATTTCGGGCATTTTAGTATATACGTGTATTGTTAGTACGTATACAATGTGTCGAATAAAATAGATTGTAATCAAAATATCATGGGATAATTCATAACACCCAGATATGGAGCCCAATTGACGTTATCAGGAAGGAAAGAATCGAATCGGCAGTCTGTTGTCAACATCAAGCTGTCAATCACACGTACAAAATAGCCTCGTTCAACCAGACTCTCTAATGCATGAAATGAGCGCCGCCATTACAGGGTCTGGTTGATCGAGACTACGTACAAAAGGGACTAGTCCGTGAGCCACATTCTCTTATAGTTACTTTGGTGGAAGTGGGCGTGGCATCATGAAATAATAGCTCTTTTCTGAAAATATTTCCGGGACTTTGCGGGGGGTGCTCTACATCATTAAAGGCCGTGCCTGCCGGCCCGTATAATACAGAACATGAATCAAAAACAGTAACAACACAAGGATTAAGGATTAAGATGTTGGTTTATCATTTATAATGTTGCTTGAGCCAACATGTTTCTACCATATCGCCTTTTGGCTATAGAACTACAAAGAAAAGTGTAATGTTTTACTAATTAGAATACGTATATGTATAAGTAATATTAAATATGAGAGAATACCCAGACAAAACTCGTGTCGTTTTCATCCACAATTCCGTTTCGTTTTGGACGCCCAAAATGGTAAGGAAACATTTTACGCCGAGTTTGCTAATTCACTAACCGGAAATGAACGACCTGCATGCCATGAGTTTGCCGCAGCGCAGTGACGGAAAATTTGCAAATACCATATATTTAGTGCTAGAGTAGGGAAAAAGGTGTACAAAAAATACAAAACAATTTTGGCTGATTATACAACATAAACAATAAATTTTTTGCTAGAATTAACAGCACAGTGTAGAAATCATTTTTTCATCCGGACTATCTGTAATCTATTGTCATCTGACAAACCCTAGCATCTTTTAATTATCAATGAATGTCATAGTAATGTGATACATGTACCCTGTATAGCCCTAATTCTAATGTATATGGCATTGAAGAAAATGTATTTCACAACCTGAAAATTTCTATTTCATTGTATTATTAGAAGCTAAATATGTATATGATTTCATATCCCAATATAATGCTAAAAATCAAATACTGAAAAATTGCTGTAATTTTTTTTTTTTTTTTTTTTTACATGAACCAAAATACCCCACCCCCCCCCACCCCTTTTCTCCAGGGACAAAATAGATGACCCCCTCTAATTACAGGGACAAAATATATGCCCCACCCTTGATTTTATTATAGCCCCCCCCTTAACCCCCCTCATAAATTATGAACGGTCCCTAAATGCGACACATTTCTTACTTACAATACTTACAATAGGCATATTTATTATACATTACTTAATGTGTTAGAGTGGGATAAGTAGAGGCATTGATTCAGCTCCCGGTGGTCTTCCTAATAGAGGCAGCAGTCTTTTTGATGTGTGACACTGAATAGGCTCCATGAACATGCATGAACTGAGGCTCTGTAGAAACACAATTTTTTAACGAGACAAACATGTTAGAATACAGATTTCATTATTATAGAACAAATTATTATGGCAAAAAATCCATCATATAAGAATACCTTTTTCATTATATTATAACAGTTAAAGAAAATTCTCTCATTATAATGCAAAATCAAGATGTGGCTTTACTAATACGGACATCATATTAAAAAATGGCAAAAGTGATAATATTTTAAATTATAGAACCAACATCTTTTTATTATAAAATATAAGCTTCAAATATGAAGCGAAAGCCTTGTGACTTCGTTTCTATGTATCTATGTATCTTTATGTATCTATGTATGTATGTCTCGGACAAAAACGGTTTTGTGCCGACGATTTCGTTCAAACTTTCACAGCTATGAAATAAACGACCTGCATGCCATTCGATTTTGGGCGCTCTGCCATACCAAATTGTGTATGTTAAAATAACGACAAAGTGTATTTTAATGATATTCAATGCACTTAGCGTCCAAAGTCCAAACGTCAAAATCAACCCGGTTCAACCAATAACGCCGCCGAATTTACGGATTATGTGATCCTTTGGAAATCAGATGGTTTATTGTGTTAGTACATTGTATATACTTTCACATAGTCGCTTCATTGCGTAATGTTTGTAATAAAAGCATAGATTCTTTTTAACATTCTTATTCTTATATTTATTATTGCTGTTATTATTTTTTTGTAATGTGTTGGGGAAAACATAACAATGAACAGTGACCAATTATGGCAAATACCAAGTACCCCCCCCTCCCAGAAGAAATGATTGTATATTGATTCTGATTCATTCTGATGTTTTCTCCTCAAATTCATAGTTTTCTTGATTGTAAAGTATACATTTTTCAGTATATAATCTTAATTGCCCAAAAATCAAGGTCGTTCTTAGCGGCCATTCTTTGAACACTTTTTAATCTAGTTCACATTTTAATTAAATATTTTTCAACCTTGCGGTCATCTTCAGAATATAATGTAAATGAACCAAAATTAAATTTCAAAAACAGTACTGTTTTCAATATACATGAATATAATACAGAACATGAATCAAACATAACAACAAAGGATTAAGGATTAAAATGTTGGTTCTATCATTTATAATATTACTTGTAGCCAACATGTTTCTACCATATCGCTTTTTGGCTATAGAACTACTAATTAGAATACGTATATGTATACGTAATATAACATATGAGAGAATACCCACACAAAACTCGTGTCGTTTTCATCCACAATTCCGTGCCGTTTTGGACGCCCAAAATGGTAAGGAAACGGTTTTGGGCCGAGTTTGCTAATTCACTTAACCGGAAATGAACGACCTGCATGCCACGTTTCCCGCAGCTATCACATACTAGTGATGCAAAAAAAATGCAAAATAACGATTGAGTGTGTATTAATCAAGGACATATGTACGTGTAAGTAAAAAAGAATATCTGGCAAAGTGATGCCGGTTCAAAGATTGCGCCGCCGAATTAATGGAAGGTGGATGGAGATGGAAATCAGATGGAAAGTGAAAGGTAGGGTCTAGCATTACTTTTAATTCGCTTGTTGCGGATGTTTTACCTACCTAAGTGGTTCCAAACGCAGATGAGTTGTTCCTCTATATTTGGCTATATATTGTGAGCGAAGTATGGCTGTGATATTTTAATGGATGGTCCCGTCCTCCCACTGGGATTTTGTTTCGAATATCTGATCACTTCTCTTAAATTTATTAGTCTTACTCTTAAGATGGTGTCCTGTTGTTCCGTCTTCTCTATATTCTGGTTTAGAAAAATGTCGATGATTGGTATTTTATATGTTATTCACAATTTTTATAGGGTATCATGTCGCCCTTTAATCTTCTGAACTTTAATGTTGGTAATCTAAGTATCTTAAGTCTTCATAACTAAGTGATTTGAGGTTAGCTACACTGGGATAAAATTGAAAAATGTTCTATTTTTTTTTAATTTGAAAAAATTCTACGTCTCATGGGAATCATTTAAAAAAAAGATCACCAAAATCCGACAAGAATTGACAAAGTTATTAACATTTCTTTTGTCTGTTTTGGGGGATTTTGTAGACATGATTTTTCATTTTACCCATGTTAAACGCATTTCAAAAATCTGCAACACTTTTGACGTTTCGACGTTGCAAAAACAAGTAAAAAGCTTGCTGTTGAGCACTCACCAAATATAAGATGGGTTTTTAAAATTATTGCTGTGTTTTTGACTATTGTTTCAATTTATGTAAAAATAAAGTATGTTATAGAAAAAATGCATTGTAGTTCTTATTCTTACCATCCCAACACACACAATTCAGTGATTTTTTTTGCATTAATGCGCAAACATCGTCATGTGTTTTCCCGCCAATCGCAGACTGTCAAATATGATGTTGTGAGTGATTGATGAGCAAAATAAACTATGAAATTAAAATAATTACATACGCTTATTTATATGAATGGAATCGCATATTACTGCAGATTATTTCCATCTAAATTATAAATTTTTAGAACAACTGATAACAGAGATATGATGCAATATTAATGTGGTGTTTTTTCTTTTGTCAACTGCCACTACGCGACGGCCATGCGATGCTCAGGATTTTCCGACCATATCACTTTTTTTTTCATTTCACAAATAGGAGGAAGAAGTAAAACTAATATAATACATACCATTGGTAAGAGAACAAAAATCTGAATAAAAAAACTATTTGTTGTCATTTTTTTTTCCTACTTTTTTAAAAAAACTCCTATTATTCCTACTTTTTTGTAAATTGGGAAAAAAAATATGATCACATATTGCAACGTTTTAAACTGTGTTTTGTAAAGTATTTTTACAGAAGATGTTTAGTGGGCATGTTATTTTCCAACAGGGTGGTCTGGTTTCATTGATCCATAACCCAGCCATCAACCTATGTTCTCTAAGGAAAGCTTTCATCAACATGACTTACATTAGTTTGCTTTTAATAACTATTGACAACGTATAGAAACAATGCGCCATTTGATATAGTTTTGCATGTAAATGTTCGATGCTCTTTTTATGTCTCTAGACTCGATCCCACTGATGCTTTGCTGAGGGGATTAGATTTTTACCAAATTTCCAAACTATTTATATTCTTTTATCTAATTGTGTTTTCTTTATTTTCAAATAACAAAGCATTAATGCTTGAAGATTAAATTTTACAAATTTCTTTAGTATTTTGATATTTGTTTTAAACAGTTGTTAGGCACTTCATCATCATCATCTTCATCTTTGGTATTTTGATTAACGCACAGGTGCTGGGGCAACGTCCATATCAGTGGACCCCCTTCCATGTAGCTTGCTTGCTATAAACAATGCTGCTTTCCAAATATCTTTGTCATTAGGTTCATTTTTGTGAGTTTCCAGTCTTTCTGATCCCTCTCTGTCACCTGCTTCCATGTCGTCTTAGGTCTCCCTGCTCCACGACTTCCTGATACGTACATGTCCCATGCTGTCTTGATTCCACCACTTAACCGTTCCATGTGTCTATACCAACGAAGCCTTCTCTTCCTTAGAATAAGGTCCAGGTCCTCCTTGCTAAGAAGCGTCAGAAGTTTATTTGACCTGGAGGTGTCCACATCATCCGGCCTCACATTGTAGATCTGTCTGATCATTGCCCTGCCATCGCGCTGCAGATGATGAAGATTTGGCTTGGTCATGGGTGGCCAGTGCCATCTTTCAATAGCATGGAGTATTGCACCCCGCACAAAAGTGCTGTCCACATGACCCCTCTTCTAGTATGAAAGGTGGCAAGAAAAAAGAAATTGTAGCAGATCTTTGAACACCTCCCAAGCTGTTGTCACACTTGTTGTGGTTACAATGTCGTAGCCATCATGTTGTCTGCCATCAATTGGTCTCGCAGTTCCCTGGCATTGTCTAAAAGTTGTGTCCTATGTCAGGTGTTTCAGCCCGCTGCATTTCTTGTGCACCTACTTCTTGCAGCCTTTTCAGAAGATACGGTTTCTTCCTACTCTAGTGCAGCAGACAGTACAGGGGACCTTGCCTGAGTTCTGGGGAAGATCCAGATCAGTACCGCAATTCATGATCTTTGTCTTCCTTGTATTCACTCTCAGACCCTTTTTCTCCATAAATTCATTCTTTACTTTTGAGAATTTTGGTATCAATCACTTGGGCTCTTTGCAGTGATTAATGTCAGGCTACCTACAAAGGGTTTATTATAGACACCATGAATCTGTAGAAGAGCTATTTTTACAATTAGATCCATCTATAAATATTGATGACCAGTTTCTATAGTTGCTAACACATCTTAGTTGTGTTTATGGACTAAGTTGATATGGTGTAGCTTACCCTGGCTTTACTTCTTTCAGATTGTTCGTTTGCTTTTTAATGTTTGTCTTTTGTTTGTTTGCTTGTTTTAATCAAAGCTTCATGACCTGTGTATGTGTACAAAATGATGTTTACACCTTTAACCTTGTAACAGCTCACTGCTTGGGATGATAGTATCATTCTGGTTTCAAAACTTGGGTTTGTGAGTTCGAGTCCCGCCAGGGCCATTTGATATAGTTAAATGGAAGCTTAGGGTTGTAAAACCTGTCTTCCACTATGTCTACAGGATAGAATTTCCTTGGTAGAAAGATGTGAGAGAGTTTGTAGAAAATGTCTTAGCACAGAAATAGCCAGCTCAACAGCCTCTGCACATGAATGCGTGGTAAATTTGTATAAGCAAAGATGGCAACGTAAAGTGATAACTTAAATTAGTTCCTACTTTTTTACAATATTTTCCTACTTTTTCCTACTTTTTTCCTACTTTTTTATGCTGATTCTTCCTACTTTTCTCCTACTTTTTTATAATGTGCTGCTGGAGAGCTTAAAACCAAAATGGATGACAGTCACATTTGATCCGGCAAACATTCCATCTTCAAAAAACACAAGTCTGAAATCTTGATTTTAGGGGTAGCCGACCACGAAAACTGTGTTATAAGACAATGCACGGCGAGAACAGAAGTGTTTGTAGTTAAATGCCCATAGCTTTCTAAGTAAGTGCCGGATTTTATTCAAATTTTTCCAAGATGTTCGGAAACGCCTGTGGAACAGATTTCTGCAAACAGATATGTAAAGATTTAAATGATGTGAGTAGGATAGGGCCATTTTCATGAACATCTTGTATTTTGAAATCTTGTCCCACACGGTAAATATCGATCCCAGCATAGCTATTAAGGTTGGGTAACATTTTTGTTGCTCTATGTTAGAGCGTCCCACTAATAATTGATTTTGAAGAAGAAAAAAAACGAAAAAGTAAAACCTAAATAAAAAATGGAAAAAAAAGAACTAAATTAAAGTACAAACTAAAATGTTATGATTAGATGTTTCATCAAAATATATGATTATATCAGTGTGGGAAACTTCAAAATAGGTATTAGACACCAGGGCTGGCAAGTTAAAAAACTTACAGGACCGAGTGAAATCTCGTCAGCTCTGCCAATGGCACTCAATATCTAGGGGTGTCCGGGAGCATTCTATCCCAGAAACTTTTTGATGTATATTAAAAAAGGAGCCATTTGGCAGACTTTGAGATTATATTTGATATTATGACAAAAGTATGTTAAAATATGGGGTTATAAAGGTGCCAGACAACCTGGCAGGTAAGTCTGAAGACTTGCAGGCCCAATAGCAAACTTGCCAGCCTCGGGCCACCGGGTGGGCAGCCATTTCCCACGCTGACTATCCTATCAGGAGACAAAAGTCAGAAACTGAGCCAGTGCTGGTGTAAAGGATATTGAATTTTATCAGTCTTTTGCGTGTATTTTCAGTCGATATCGACCTCCAGAACTGCCGTGTAAAAATGTCGTATACGGACTAACCGTATACGGATTCCGTATACGGTTAGTTGTCAATTGGACTACTTTTGCCTAACTTCAAATATGTTCATGAATCTAGCACACCTACTAATTCTAGGGAAACATCCTATTGATTTTATTAAACTACTAAGAAAAAAGCTCCAAAATCAATGAACATCAAAGAGATGCACAGAACAGCGTTAGTAGTAGTCATACGTCCCACGTAACTTGTAGTGGAGAAATCCGACCATAGGCGTCTATATGTCTAGCATTTGACTGCGCCGTGTTCTGTTATGATTATGCAGTGTATTCCTACACATTGTTGCATTTTGTAATTTATTAATAAATTACCTTGTTAAATGTGTTGAATATATACCAGTTTATTTTTCAACAATATTGTAATTGTTTAGAAAAGACTGATAAATACAAAACCGGGTGAAAGCGACGTCGATAATATACGCCCCAAGAACTTGCCCAATAAAAAAATCAATGTTAACAACTCACCCGGTTTTGTCTATTTATTGATTACTTTTCCTGTCCATTTCTATATGCGATCAGGCTAGAATCAGGCGACGTTTCTGTCGATGTTTGCTTAATTTGTACCTGATAGCTGATATCAAATTTGGCACATCATTATCTATGATTTGACATGTAATATCCAGCGTTCGCGCTAGGGTTTTGAAAAACAAACAACCTAGGACCCACCTCATGCTAAAAAAATTGGAGTCCCATCCACATTTTGTGGGGTCCCACCCTATTTTATTGCAGTTTTCCTCTATTGTGGAAATATTTTTGAATTTAATTCAAAAGTTCTTTTGTTTAATATGAATAAAACACATTACAAATAATGACATTGTAAACTAATGCTTTTTATTATTTATTTACAAAGAAACTAAAATACCACTGATCCAGTTTACCAGATGTTCAAAAACCATTCATTTTCTCCTATTTTTTCATTGCTATGAATTTTGGGCTGTATTTGTATAGTCAAATTGAGCGAAATGAGCAGCATTAATTGTAATTCTCATGATGTCCTCCAGATGCTGCTCTCAGCTTTGGTTCTTGTTTTGACACCCTGAACCCTCGCTCACAGGAAACAGTAAGAAAAAAAAGTTAACCCTTTTTGATGCAGTGGGTTCCTACAGGAGCCCAAATGTAAATACCCCCCCTTCATTGCCGTGGCTCCTGTAGGAGCCTTATTTCAGAAAAAAACAGTTTGATTTTGTCTGCCATTTTTCGTAAACAAATACTTGTGGTTCTAGTCTCAAATTCATGTGTGTCAACAACAACAACTTTACCTTGACATTTCGATGTATTTCTAGAAGGAAATAAGCAGCATAGTGTTAATATCTTAATTCTATTCGTGAGAACGAATATTTACTAAACCCAACACACATTATGTTGCTGCAATTTGAGCCCTGAAATACTCTTATTTTAAGTAAGGCAAACCATGGTTTGTCATACATGGCTGGAATCATTGAGAAACCAGCTTTGCTTTGAGACCCAACATGACATGTGCAACTAGACTTCAGGTCATATCACGACATCGAATTTTCAGCCTCTTGAAAGTGGTATTCTTAG
>CM032665.1:25969955-25984478 GCA_019095985.1 Streblospio benedicti
TACTGCAGATTTATCATCTAAATTATAAATTTTTAGAACAACTGATAACAGAGATATGATGCAATATTCGTGTGGTGTTTTTCTTTTTGTCAACTGCCACTACGACTTGGCCATGCGATGCTCAGGATTTTCCGACCATATCACTTATTTTCATTTCACAAATAGGAGGAAGAAGTAAAACTAATATAATACATACCATTGGTAAAAGAACAAAATCTGAATAAAAAACTATTTGTTGTCATTTTTTTATCTCTGTAATTTAACCCATTCCTATCGGGATGTTCCTTGAGGACATTTTACGTCCGATTTTGCGCTGAAACGTCCCTGGCTTTATGACCGTTTTCACATGTGAACAGGGTGTCATGCTCCCTAGATTTAGACTAGTGTCAACAAAAACGCCATACTTTGACATTTCGATGTAAATTTTATGGAAGTAAAGCAGGTTTTCATAATATTCATGCATCATTTGTAAGAATATATATCTGCGCAAGAAACACATGATTTTCACTGCGCAGTTCAAGCTCAAAATACTCTAATTTGCGCGATTAACCCCTGCAAGTTTCATACCGTCTTGAAGGGGTAAACACTTTTTTTTTAATTCAGAATGAGGCGATTAAGCTTTTTAGTGACGTCATTAGGAAATACCCATTTAAATATTCATGATAATATTAGTATGTAGCCTCGACATAACTTGCGTTAGCGAGTCCGTCCTCAGACAGCATCTTTTTTATAAAGGCTACTCTTAATCGCACCTGCACTACGGTTGGTGTTTTGACGCAAGGCGGAATGTGATAACGGCTAATGCCCCGCTGTTTGAGCTGCTACTCTTGATCGCATCGTGCTATAATCGGTGTTGAAATATTACGGCGTGTGATAAAGGCTAATTTGCCTTACAAATGGCCCGTGTAGTTAGATCGGTTCAGAGTGAAAATATTTATGAAACGAATGGATTATCATTGTTACAATAACATAACCATCAAGAATTTACTTGTCGGATCAATTATAAACTGATTCTGAAAGCATGGACTAAAGGATATTTCTCAAATCAAAAAGCATTGTTTTATAATTCGTCTTTCTAAAGTGTATCTCGAACCTGTCATTTTTAATCGAAGTCGGGCAACAGACTCACGTTTGGAAGATATTCTAGACAAATATTTCCATATTCCTATTACTGGGTCGTAAAAATAAGAAGCTCTATGCGATTCTGAATACACGTGTACAATTTATGTAAAAAAAATAAGCATATATGGAGGCCCCAGATAAGTTATTGTGTTGGACGTAAAGCTGTCAAATTGCACTGTTCGCTAATGTTTATATTACGTGTTGACGTTTTGCGTATGCCGATATGAATGGGTTAAGTTAATTGGGCAGTTTTCATTGGCGCATGCCTCAAAATCAAGGCGAACCTCCTGTGACCTTTGCATCATTCTTAGGCTTATGTTCGCGGATCAAACTAGATTAAACCTTTATATTATATATCATTTGAAAGAGGAGAAAATAAGGATTAGGAAAATGAAAGCAAATCCAGACATTTGCAAAACAACATTCCAAATAGTGAAAAAAAACTAGTGATCAACACTTTGGTCGTGAATTCAGAGAGGAGGGTTTCCAATTTTAGAAATTTGCAGTCGTGATTAGGTTCTACATACGATTTTACGACAATTAAAACCAAAATGGATGACATAGTCACATTTGATCCGGCAAACATTCCATCTTCAAAAACACAAGTCTGAAATCTTGCTTTTTTGGGGTAGGCGCGCCGAAACTGTGTTATAAGACAATGCACGAGCGAGAACAGAAGTGTTTGTAGTTAAATGCCCATAGCTTTCTAAGTAAGTGCCGGATTTTATTCAAATTTTTCCAAGATGTTCGGAAACGCCTATGGAACAGATTTCTGCAAACAGATATGTAAAAATTTAAATGATGTGAGTAGGATAGGGCGATTTTCATGAACATCTTGTATTTTGAAATCTTGTCCCACACGGTAAATATCGATCCCAGCATAGCTATTAAGGTTGGGTAACATTTTTGTTCTATGTTAGAGCGTCCCACTAATATTGGATTTTGGAAAAAAAAGAAAAAAAAATACTGCAAAATGAAGAAGTAAAACCTACGTAAAAATGGGGGAAAAAAGAACTAAATTAAAGTACAAACTAAAATGTTATGATTATATGTTTCATCAAATTATATGATTATATCAGTGTGGGAAACTTCTCCAAAATAGGTACTAGACACCAGGGCTGGCAAGTTGAAATCTCGCCAGCCCTGCCAACGGCACTCAATATCTATTCTTGGAGTGTCCGGGAGCATTCTACCCCGGAAACTTTTTGATGTATATTAAAAAATGAGCCATTTGGCGGACTTTGAGATTATATTTGATATTACAAAAGTATGTTAAAATATGGGGTCATAGAGGTGCCAGACAACCGGGCAGGTAAATCTGAAGACTTGCAGGCCCAATAGCAAACTTGCCAGCCTCGGGCCACCGGGTAGGCAGCCATTTCCCACGCTGACTATCAGGAGACAAAAGTCAGAAACTGAGCCAGTGCTGGTGTAAAGGATATTGAATTTTATTGATTACTTTTCCTGTCCATTTCTATATGCGATCAGGCTAGAATCAGGCGACGTTTCGGTTGATGTTTGCTTAATTTGTACCTGATAGCTGATATCAAATTTGGCACATCATTATCTATGATTTGACATGTAATATCCAGCGTTCGCGCTAGGGTTTTGAAAAGTTTGGTCCTAGGACCCACCTCATGCTAAAAAAATTGGGGTCCCATCCACATTTTGTGGGGTCCCACCCTATTTTATTGCAGTTTTCCTCTATTGTGGAAATATTTTTGAATTTAATTCAAAAGTTCTTTGTTTAATATGAATAAAACACATTACAAATAATGACATTGTAAACTAATGCTTTTATTATTTATTTACAAAGAAACTAAAATACCACTGATCCAGTTTACCAGATGTTCAAAAACCATTCATTTTCTCCTATTTTTCATTGCTATGAATTTTGGGCTGTATTTGTATAGTCAAATTGAGCGAAATGAGCAGCATTAATTGTAATTCTCATGATGTCCTCCAGATGCTGCTCTCAGCTTTGGTTCTGTTTTGACACCTGAACCCTCGCTCACAGGAAACAGTAAGAAAAAAGTTAACCCTTTCGATGCAGTGGGTTCCTACAGGAGCCCAATGTAAATACCCCCTTCATTGCCGTGGGCTCCTGTAGGAGCCTTATTTCAGAAAAAAACAGTTTGATTTTGTCTGCCATTTTCGTAAACAAATACTTGTGGTTCTAGTCTCAAATTCATGTGTGTCAACAACAACAACTTTACCTTGACATTTCGATGTATTTCTAGAAGGAAATAAGCAGCATAGTGTTAATATCTTAATTCTATTCGTGAGAACGAATATTTACTCGCCCAACACACATTATGTGCTGCAATTTTGAGCCCTGAAATACTCTTATTTTCGTAGGCAAAACCATGGCTAGTCATACATCGCTGGAATCCTTGAGAAACCAGCTTTGCTTTGAGACCAAACATGAAATGTGCAACTAGACTTCAAGGTCATATCACGACATCGAATTTTCAGCCTTGAAAGTGGTATTCTTAGGTTCAATCGCCGGCATAACAATTTTGACAACTGCTAAATGATGCAATAAGCCTTTATCAAGAGCACTGTTACGAATCTATTGCAGCACCGCGAGCTGCGCAAGGCTGATTTCCCGGAAATCGGTCGGAATCGGTAAGATCTGCAATAATGAGATGAAAATGAAATTTTTGAAGAAGAATTATCATATTATTCGTCATCCATGCCTCATCTTATTGTATCTTGGATACCGGATCACAAATAAAGCGTTTGGCAAACTACTCAATAAGTGTGGACGTCGGATATCTACTATTTCTATCAAAACGGATGATGTGTTTGTTGGGTGATTGACTGATGCCTGTCAAACTTCACGAAGATTTAGTAATCAATGTTTGAACACCTTTTTGGTCCCTAATATTGTAAGTAAAAATATATTATTATGAAATATGGATGGTTTATGTTGTTTTTCGTGTGTATCCTGGATAAAACGTTGCTGCAATGAAAATAACTACCGATTTTACGGCATTCAAAATTGGTCCGCTAGCTGTCAAATGAATCAGAGATCACTCGAAATAGTCAAAATTGAACTTGATGCTGTATATATCTTTATTTATAATGGTGAAAATAAGAAACTAGACCGTCTCCTGAATGTGTACTCTAAATGTGAAAATGTTGTGATGAAAAACGTAAGAGCTACAAAGGATCATATTTCAACTATGACAATTGAAGTCCCCCCACTGTGAATAACACGTCACGCAAAATGCGTGTCTGGCACTCAGGGGGTGTCACAGTGAATTTACTTCTGGCATCGAGAGGGTTAATCATCGTGACAAAATCAGGAAATGCTTCCTGATAATTTTCATTTAAAAAATGAGCCAAATACCTCCAAACCATTCCCCTCAAATCTTCTAGCAAGATTTTTGAACATAGAAAAGTCTTGTCTTGCTTTTATCATTATCCACCAGTTCTCCTTCAGCCAGTTGTAGATGCTGAAGTGCTTGATTCAGCTTGTCTCGTCCAAATACAGGAATATCTTGTGCTGCAACATTCTTGATGTGCTTAGGATTAAGTAGAAGATCCATGCATTTGAGGACCTGCATGCCATCATTGGGAAATCTTTCAAGATTTGACAAAAGTTCATTCAGAAATCCCAAGCTCACATTTTTTGCAGATGTTCCATTTGCATCTGTTCTTGTCGACTGTACTCCATCCTAAATTACTTTGTTGCCATCAGGAGGTCAGCGCAGCAGACTGTACACAGTTGGCTGCTACTGCATCATCAGCTTCCATCTGTGTTCGTGTGTCTTTTTGTGAATGTGAAGCTTGGGTCGGGCTTATAAAGGCCTTTACGATGTTGTTGTACTGTATTTGTCGTCCCATTTGCAGCTTATAAAACTTCAAATCGTCGCTAAAAACGTGGTTAAGGTGTCATTAATAACGACCACAGTTAGGTGGTTGTTAACACTAAAACGCACGTCGTTACACCCACACCACCTCTAGATCCTGTACACCATAGAACACAGCCACTAATTGTTGACCCTAGATTAAACACAGTTTGTTTAATGTCTTATTTTTGTGTTTCTGAACCAAAATTATTGCTCAATATATTTCAATAAGAGATTGAGTAATTAATATGTCCAATGTACATGTCCGTTGTCTATATTTTTTATAACATTCATTTTCTTAATTATTAGGCATTTAAAATAAATTATTATGGCTAGATCTATATGCGTTCTGATTTTGTTGCGCTTCACAGAGAGCACAACAGTGCCTTCCATTGTTTAGTTATCGCCTTTAGAGTGGGTAAGGCTACATTTTATGACAATTTATACTGCATTATACTGAAATCATACATTACCGACCAACACGTGAACAATGCCTTTATAAGCAAGTCGCTACATACACTTTTACGACGTCAGTAAAGCAGTCGTTATACCAAAAATGCACCCGTCGCTGACATTCTTTATAAGCTCGACCCCTGGTGAGAAAAATGTCAAAATCTAACTTATCTTTCTGAAGGACTTAACTTAGCCTTGAAAACAGAGGCAGAATATCTGAAAGCATGGCAGTATTGACACTGAAAGAAAAGGTTTCAAGCTTTTTAGAAAGTCCATTTGCTGTGGCATTGCCATTTGCTGCTTCCTCGCCTGCAACTGCAAGCAAGCTTGGCCAACACTTGTGAATGGCTTGGACTGCAGCATTCAGACTGAGCCATCTTACAGCATGTGGCTGTTTTAGAGCCACTGTTGTCTATCACCTTGTGTATCTGCCTCAGCCGGTTGTATCGTACTGCCGAATTATTGAAGTAGTGGAAAATGGTGTTGATTGTTTCCTGGTATGATTTCAGCTGGTCAGTCTCCTTTGCACTCTGTGATACAGCCACGGCCAAATGGTGTGCAGTGCAGTGTATGTGCAAGAGCTGAGGGAATCCCCCTGTAGTTTTGCACCCAGAAGTATCAATAAAAGATTCATAAATACACAGGAAATAAATATTAGAGTAACACTCATATAGTAACTTAAAGTTTAAGAAGTCATCACTGGTGTGATCTTTGAAAGTTTTTTTGTATTTTTACACAGTAAAGTTCAAGATTAAAATGAGACTATTCACTAACCTACTCCATTTCTTGAGCCCTTCATAACTGCAGCCCCATCAGATCCAAATCCAGCCACTTTGGTTGGAGGAATGCCTTGTTCTTCAATAAACTGCGTTAGTGCTCTGTGTATTGTATCTGCCTTTCTATCTGTGACATCTACATTTTTTGCGAATTCTATATGTACCTTTCCCTTAACGACAATCTTCACATATATGATAAATTTTTTGAAAACAGCAATGTCAAAAGATTCATCACACAAAAGACCAATGAATTGAGCGTCTGGTTGTTAACCCTTTGAGTGCCGGGGTGCATATATGCACCCCAGAATATATGTCAGGGTATCCACGGATCAGGGAAAACAGGGAAAATCGCCCCCCAAAATTCCCTGCAGGGAAAAAACAGGGAATTTGATTTTGGGGGGAAAATCAGGGAGAAATCAGGGAATTTTATATGAGTAAAAAAATCTGTCAGTGATTATAATACACACATTGCGCATTCGTGACCTCCGTTTGGAGGTCAGGTACTATTTTTCTAATTTTTAGTAAGTTTTAGTTAAAGATCATAGACTGAATTTGGTCGAGTCAGTGCGGCTATAAAGGGTTGTTGGAAGCTTTAAATAAAATATTTGCTTTAATGGTTTTTGTGTTCTTTCTTGGTTTGTAAAAATCAGGGAAAATTAGAATTGAATCAGGGAAAAATCAGTGAAAATGGAAATGAAAATCCTGTGACTACCCTGTTTAATAAACTACCTACTTTCCTCTTTCCGGGTTTGTCATCAAGACCAGCTGCATCAAGCCGTACTAGGAATTCGCGCTTGTAGTCCTGCCAGGCTGGTGCACAATTGCTGTGGTCGTCTGGTCTGAACGGCGCCATTGACACTCTTCCCGAGTTTTGTCCCTCCATTGTTTATCCTCGTGGTTTGATGTACTGTTCCACACTTCTGACACCAAGTAATGTCTCGTTGATGTCTGTATAATTGTTAAATTATGAACTGTCAAGTATGAAACTACTAGAGCAAGTGGCTAGCGTCACCAGGAAGTGAAGTCTCCTTTTTATTCTAAAACGTACGTGGCAGTCACAATACAAGCTACATAAACATTACAAGTGTATACTTACCAATTTAAAATGTCCTTTGAGAGGATGCACTATATATGCCTTTGGTGTAGATTTCTTGGACGGTGATGGTTCTTGGTCCTCCTGCTTAATCTTAATCAATGATAAGTTATACTTTGGTGTAGATTTCTTTGATGGTTATCTTTGGGATCCACATATTTCAGCTGTTAAGGAGAAAATCAGGACATTATTCTGCAAAAAAGTTTTGAGTATGACAGAATTTGACCTTCCCAAATTTTTCAAGGACACATTTTTCAAGATCAAGGTTCCAGTCGGGTCCTACAGAAGCATTCAAGACTAGACAGTGTCTATCAGGACGACTCATGCGATGTTCTTGTTCATATTCTACTCTATACACAACCATGGACAATGTGTTATGCCATTTATTGTCGCCGTGGCACTGTGAGTAGATAAAGCGCAGCTCATTCACATGCTCATAATTTATAATCAGTAGACGCAAAAAGTCTTTAAAACACAACCATTTATCTGATTTTCCATTTCCAATGTAAAGCTCATTGTTTTCGTCACATGCATGTCCAAGAAATGCTATATAATGAAAAAAATACCAATCCTATTTGAGTAGGACACTATGAATTTTATTTGTAAGATCCTTAAAGTTGTGAACCTCTGATGGTTTGCATATCTTGAGGTGAAAGTTGCAGTCAAATTGAGACATTGCATCCCGTATGTTACCTTGTACAGTGCTAATTGTGAATGAAGGACAACGAATTTTGCTGAATCTGTCGAATTCTAAACGAACTACCGAATCACAGCGAATGAAATGTATAAAAGGCGAATGGAAAATTCTGATTGTACTCACCTTACTAGAAATTCGCGAATTTGGGCGATAATGAGCGCATTAGGCGAATGACAAGTATGCCACGAATGGTACGGTTCTGAAAATTCACCTTATTCGCGAAGTACGCATAGAATGTGATGCAAATGCAGGGCTGCATTCGCACGAATTTGCGGGTATGAATACGGGAGTACGGATCTGTACCCTTATCAGTACGGATTTCGGTGGTTATGAGGATAAATACATAAGTAGAATGATTTTTTTTCTCAGACAAAATTCGGTATCGCTCGATTTGTAAACGGCGCATTAGATCGCACAGACGAAATGTTTGACATGAACGGCGCACCCAGTTACTACACCTGACGCGCATTTTTCTGACGTCGCATGTGCACATAGATAAACAAACTAACGTCACACACCTATTATTGGAAAAACGCATATACATGTCATGGCGGGTGATTGACAAAAACAAATTGAATTTATACAGGATAAAGCTTAAAATCACCTGTTATCCGTGTTGAAACGGTCAAATAGTAATACTGTTGAGGAGAGAAAAAGCTATACGTGGGAATGGTGCATTAGTATTATTGTGCGTGCTGGATACGGCCCAATATAAGGTTAGATCAACAGTCACTGTCAAAAATATTTACTGACAAAATACTAGTTTATTCTATTACTAGGTCAGTACTTGTCAAGATCGGGTTGTCTTTGAATGATTTCCCAACACTGAATAAAATAAATCAAGCATATAATAACGGTGGGGATCCCATCTGGGTGGGATGGGTATCCCATCTGGGTTGGATGGGTGAGTTTTTAAAATTTTTATATCAGTTATGAAATTACTAGCTTGTACCCGTGGGGAAGATAAATCAGTAACATGAAATATAGTCACATACCCTATTCCTGAAGTAAACACCACTCAACCACAACCCTACACCACTACTCATCAACAATTATTGCATAGCATGGGTGTACACCATCCACACAGTCCTGTCACCCCACACCTCATCCTGACAGTGCCAACCACTGTTACAACAACCTTCCCCTTCTACACCATCACTGATCATGCTACCCTTACATTTATTTACTAACAAAACTACGTGCAACCTAAGTTTTTTGGGAGTTTTATACCCCTGGTCCTGCACCGCCACCCCACTCGGACTCAACACCAACGGGGCTTGAATGAAGTTGAATTACACTTTATACATTTAAATTAATCTAGCCAATGTTTTCTAGATTTCATTATAACTTATTTCCTGCTGTAATAAGCTAAAATAAGGGCAAATAAAGAATTTTGCTCGCGGAATACTAATTTGGACCCCTAAAATACTAATTTGGGACATCGGGAGTACAGAAATAGACAACAGGGGGTTGGCAGCCCTGCATTATATTTTTGGCTACAGCATCAATAGTTTTATCAATTGTATTCATTTTATCTTCAAACATCTCAGTATTGCCAGATCCTCTTATCTGGGCACACGTGTCTGTTCGCTTTATCGCCATGGGCGAGAGATTTTGCATACTCTTTTTGCCAATGTGGAGAATCCTTTTCATTCAAGAAAAATTCGTTTTTTTTTCCGCTAAATCGAGAGTAAATGTCAGAACGCTGTTCGCCATCATCATTCTAGTTGACAACATTTCGAACGCCGTTCACGGATAGACTGTTACACTGACCCCTTTTCTGGGCCGCACGCTTGCTATTATTACTCGTGGAGTGGAGCAGAGCGAGATAAAGTTAGTCTAACAGTCTACTGCTGTTATAAACATAGGTAAAACACACCGTGTTCAGCCACGATATAAATGAATGACAGCGCTATTCGTTGCAACGGTGTGATTTGTCAATATGGCTGCGCTCTTGTGATGAATATTTTCAAATATTATTTTTTATTTTTCAAGTATATTCTTCGCTCTTTGATGTAAAATTATAGCACAAACAGTTACAATGCAGCCCCCCTGGGAAATGAAAGTTGCGACTGGGAGGATTATTATGAGGGAATCGCGCAATATCGGACACCAGATTAAACTTTGTTAAACCAATGCCATGTGTTTGTGAGCTTAATGTTGAATGTAGTGGTAGTTCATGAATGCAAGACTGTATTTAAATAATATGATGTTCCTTAGAATAAAAGAATACAGGGTGAGGTCTCATTGTTCCCAACTCTAAATATATGATACTGTCTTGCACTTGTGTAAATTGATTTTATTGCCTGATCTAGTCTGAATTGAGCTATGAACTATTTATGAAATGCTGTGTTTGATTTAAGTGAAAAAAAAATTGTATGCATGAATACATAACAACCAAATAAATGACATTTATTTAAATATATTTCATTTAAAAATGTTATCTCTGTTTAGTACTTTCATAACGCAGGGGTCTCTTTGGAGGCAACCCTTGACTGAAGTCCTCTTTATAACAACCTTTGGTTCAAAATCACTATTTTTTTTGACTTTTTTGGCGCTTTTTCTTGGCCTGTCCATTTTGAACTATGATAATATGACCAAGTATGTAGGCTGGGGGTTACAGAGACATAGGTTCAGCCGAGTAACCTTTTAACAGCCCGCTGGTTGGGGTGATGGTTTCATTCTGGTCTTACAACCTTGGGGTCGGGAGTTCGAGTCCCATCAGGGCCACTTGATATAGTCAAATGGAAGATGTCTCTTCAGCTATGTCAATACAGTGGCAGGAGCTTGCTTGGCAGAACAGTGAGAGTAGAATTGAATAATAAATACAGTATTTGATAGTGTTCATTTGTAATGTTTGTTTCGTATGTAAATTGTTCTTGTATCGTACATTAATTGGGACTCACAAAAGCCATGGTGGGACTCACACTTTTCATCAGAGCGCATCCCAGGGACTCATGGGTTTTGAAAGGTAAAATGAACACTGTGTGTTGTCAAAAGTTTGTATCCATTATTGGCCAATAAACTTCATTGGTTGATGCAAAGCAGTCATCAGCAGGGTCTTTTCCTCAAGTTTTGAAAGTTTTATAACCTTCATCGTTCTTGCCTGAGCGTCGGAATATTAAACACAATTTGATCAGATGTCATTAAGATATGTAAAGTAGATATATTGTCAAAGTAACTAAAAGTAATGATGTTTGTGTTATCATTACCATTTTGATTAATTTACATAGGTTTTTGCTTGGTTAAAAAAGAAATTCAATTGGCTAAAGAATAATTTAGTTCTTTAGCCAATTGGCTAAAAAAATTCAATTTGCATTTTTTTTAATCTAGTGTATGATTTACAGAAAAGTAGGGTACTTAATATCATTTTTGGGGCTAGCACCTCTAAGAAATTATTGACCCCTATTTATAATCTAAGGGGGCCTTTAGACCTTTATGATTTCGTAAAATCATCCCTGCAGTCATTCGGTCTATACCTGCCAATACAAAACTGAACAAAATGTAGTAAAGTTTATAAATGTTTTTCTTAGTATTTATATTCGTTTAATAGCATATTTTTTATTTTTATTCATAACAGAATCTTAAATTAATAAAGACAATTTACAACTTGCAATTGGCTAGTGTAAAAAAAAACACTTTCATTCTTGCTCCATCACATTTTCCCGCTTCTGGTACACCGTATATCTGGCAGATAAACTTCTCTGCAGATTTTGATATGTCGCCAGTCAACTGGCCCCTTCCCATTTGGCACAAATTTTCATGATGCTCCTGAAGCACAGCCATGCCGTCTTTTTGCTGTGACCACTAAATTGAGACACAGTGTCGCATCCAGTGATTGCGTGATACACGAGTATTGATGATACTGGCTCATTGGGTAGCTGATGACGATCTCGGCTAGTGTGAAATTCTTTTGGCTAGTGTAAATTTCAACTCACTAGCCAATTTGGCTAGTATGAAAAAACTGATTTAACAAACTAATAAACTAATAAATTCGATTTCAGCAGCAATTACCCTTTCCTTATTTCTATTGATATCTTCTGCAATAAACCATTATAAATGATACTTAAAATTTTCAATTTTTGTCCTATAATATCTGTACTTATCTGATGGATATCGTCTTTAGATACCATTTGACAGAAAGAGAAAAAACTTTTATCAAAATGTACAGATACCGAGCTAGTATATACTGCTGAGGAGTTTGTGCACTCAGGTTGGGACTTTGACTTACTAGTTTTCAGTCTGCCTACACAAGCAACACCTACACATAAGGCTTTTTCTTTTCAAAGACTTTGATCATATGTTTTTATGTTAGTTTTTTTTCAGCCTTGATATCTCTGTAGCATTGGTATTTGGTAACTCTTTTATAGAAATCTAAATGCCATAAATCTACATCATTATGAAGACTTTATCACAATATTTAGCATGTTGTTGAATACTGTCGTACAACCTATCATTATGATGTCTCTGGGGTTTGTACACAGGGTAATTGTGTATATTCAAGTTTAGATCAAGACGATTGAAATAATGTATGGTGTCACATATTAACAAGGACTCTGTTCCAAAGCCTCAGAGTCTGCAAGAAAATGTTGTTTTCCATGCATAGTCGGCTTATATATTAAAATGAATCAACTCTGAGTATACACTATTGTACACATTAATTTAGCATCCACTCCATAAACAAGATGCAGAAGATAAAAGACAACATAGACAATTTGCAACAATTACAATGTAAGATACAATAAAATGAGATCAAAGATATTGAGGATGTGCTACCACTTTGTACCAACAGTTTAGGACATACATGTATATATAAAACCAACAATCATGTGGAAGGAAGCTAAGTTAAGGCTTTAAGATTTTATTGTCGCAGATACTGCGAATTCTGCAGGTTTACTGAAGAGTCCAAATAGTATTATATTTACACAGGAGATATGAAATGCGATGCAGATTCTTATTTTTCACACTTCGAGCTCATAATATTTTTGCATTTTTAATGAAATGGCCATCGAAGCCATCCGATGTTTTATCTCTCGATTCAAAACAGTGTCATTTGACAGCCCGAGGTGATCCGATGTTATGGCATGAAAGCAAGGCGTTTTTGTGACATGTAACCTATCCATCAACGCAGAAAGGCATGCTAGACGTTATGGAATGAAAGAAATTATTATCAGAACCAATTTTGACGTTGTTTCAAATCTCCGCTGTGACGTAATGCACAGGCTAGACATGCGCCAGAGAAAGATGACGATGCTTTGACATCGTATCCGCCAAACAGTGGTGGATTTTATAAATGCATCCATTTCATCATTATTGTTA
Organism: Streblospio benedicti; assembly: GCA_019095985.1. Lineage (NCBI taxonomy): Eukaryota > Metazoa > Annelida > Polychaeta > Spionida > Spionidae > Streblospio > Streblospio benedicti. Next base: position 25,983,273 of record CM032665.1, read on the forward strand.
AAATCGACATTTTACATAGAAATATTTTCAGTCTATGCTTACCACCATGTTACTTGTCAATTTTGTCATCGGAAATGCTTGTGATTGGCTGAAACAGTAGCCTTGCCCCAGCATGCGTGTTTTGCAATGCTGCTATGCTTGTTAAACGCTGTTGGCAGAGGCTACAGCCTCAGAAATGGGCGTAAACACACGAAATATAATGAAGGAATAAATTATTTTTGAGAGGTCAGGGTTCACCGCATGCTAATGAGATGTTTATAAACAGATAGCAAAATGGACGGCCGATTGTTTGATACTAAGACCGATGGGAGTTTACAACTAAATATTATTATATTTCGAGGGCAAAGTAGGGTTCCGAAATGGGTGTTTCACCTATAAGTATGTCTTCTTTAAATTTATTGTGTTATTTGCTACAAAAAGTGGTTATATCGAAATATTGTGAAGACTAATGAATGGAGTTGGCGATTTTGAGTCACCACGTTTTAGGCCTTGTATGATGCATGTGACAAAATAGGCTTTGATAGTTACGAGAGTTAGAAGAAGCTATGTTTTAGGCTCATTTTTCGGCATGCATTAAGGCATAAATGCCTTTCCGACCGGCAAAGGGTTAAAGTAAATCAGCTTTAATAACATGGACAGAATTATGTGAATATAGTCAATAAAAAATGTCAAGTTCACAGCTGTAGCTGCACAGATCAATGCATCTTAGGCGGGATGTTGCACATTTAGAGGTGGTACAGCCTCAGGACGACTTGCATCCACACTTAACGAGTTCTTGACAAGTTGTGCATGCTTCTGGCCGTGTGTCATCCAAAATGGTACATATTCTCTGTCACCCAAATTCTTGTGGATTTGTATTAACGGGTTCACTTTAGTTGCCTGGTAGATTGCCCGTTAAGCATCCTGTAAAAGAGCATCTTTGGATGGTGGAATGCTTTCAATACCAGTATTATTTTTAAAACATTTCTCATCTTGCCTCATTGATGTCTACACAGGTGCCTTCCTGATCATACATGGTGATAGTAAACTTTTCAATCAGTGAAAACATTTCTGCAGATTCACTGAGTTGCTGGAATGTATATATTACTGTAAAACTAGAAATGTTTGTGCATAATTGAATTTGCAGATTTTGTGGGTAGAAAAAGCAAACTTAAATAGTCAGCAAATATTAATAGTCTATGTAAAGTAGGTCTAGGATAGACCAAA
>CM032665.1:25984578-25997455 GCA_019095985.1 Streblospio benedicti
TTACATTATGTCTTGTAGTTTGCATTATGAAACGCCTGTTCTTTCTGAGTTGGCAATGAATATTCCAATTGATGTGATGAAATTGTTCTAAATGTGTTATTTTGTTGATCTTGACCCTTATGTTGCTGCCTAGAATGAAGCCTAAAATAAGCTAAGGATGTCTGTTTTACTCAAATGAGTCAAATTGCCAGCGTGGTGAATTTGAGCTCATTTTAGGCTATGAGGGTGCAATATCATTACCTTTTACTACTCCAGCCACAAAAGTAAGAGGTTAATCTAATGTATATTTTCAGCATCGAGTATTTTGGAAGGAACAAATGTTACTGTTGAGGACTTTTGGGACCTCTATATAAAGGTAATCATGATTTTGCTTGCTGATTATTAAATATTACACAGGGGGCAGGGGTCCAGTTTACATTTTTTGCATCTGAATGTAGACTAAGAACAAAGAAGTATGACAAACTAAAGATCTTAAGTTACAGCTAACAAGTGAGTTTTGTGTGCAAATGAATGATGATGTTCAGCATTGATGCCAGCAATCACTATCATATCTGAATTAAAGCACCATTATGTTTTAGGAAGTCATCAAGCGCACATAAACACTTAGTGAAATTTGCAAATCTTTAAATTATTGTATTGTAATTACATACATGGTATTGTTTTAGAATCTAAATGCCAGATGAGCTACCAGATTTGAAGGCGAAGCTGGCAGTAGCTGTGATTCATCTACAATACACGGCATGTATTCAAGTAAGTACACGTGACTTTCCTCGTTTGGTCTTAGACTTCAATGGACCCCTATTAACATTTATGCTTTCCTGTATGATATTCTGTCTTTGTTGCTGAAAAATGTCGCATAAGTTACAAATGTAATGGATACTGAATAGTTTTATTGAAGATATGTTCTCATATTATATTGAACAGATGGTTCTGAAATATAATAAAGCATGTACAAATATTGAAAATCCTTACAGTAAGTTACAAAAACCTGGATTTGAACATTGTAAAAGATTCACTCCCTGAAAAATCTAAAGTTTCTGTGAGCAGTGATCAGTACTAGACTTCTCGAGGCAGACTAGTACACATTTTTGTTCATTGTAGTACATGTACATATGTAATGCGTTATCACAGACCTGCTAGATAGACACTTGGAGAGCTGGTGTGAGACACTGCTGCCAGTGCCTACTACCCCAGAAACTGGAAACACCTGCAGAAGTTGGACAAATAAACTTTTAAGATGTAGTAGAAGTAGTTCTTCAGGGGTGTTGACTAAATGAGTTGTTTGACAACGTTTGAGACCTGTATATTGACATCATGGAGGTGTACATTGCAAAAAAAAAACATCAAATCTTGCAGGGTGTTGTTGAACTGTGAAGGATAGCAGACGACGTTGGAGACCAGTCTTGCCAGCGGACATTTTATCCGCCTCTCGGCCGCCGCACAACTACTATAAACACCACTGGATTGACTGACTATAAACACCACTGTATTGTACTGTATTATATGTATTATATGTATTGACAATAGTACTGTGTATATTGTGACTAGTTAGTTGTACATATGTTTCCGAACGAGAAGGTTGTAGAAGAATAAACTGTATTATACATACTCTTATATGGCGCAGTCAGCAGACAGGAGCAAATAAAAATAGCACACAATGGGATCTAAAGAAGAAGAAGAACCACAATTGACAGAAAAGGGTAATTATGACATTACTGATTCAACTATAAGCATTACACAACAACAGTTACATGAAATAGTGAAAGGAGCCATAGCGGGGGCATTACAAGCTCAAAGTGCATCAGGGACACAACCAGTACCTCGTGATGAATCTTTGTCTAAAGTTGGTGGCCTTACAAAAAAGCCTGATCGTCCTACAATAGACTTAGGCTCTAGTGAAGGAGATTGGAAATTCTTTGTTAATGAATGGACAGAGTACAAAGAACGTTGCAAATTACAAGGAAGGGAGGTGATTTTGGAATTGAAAACCTGTTGTTCCATAGTGTTGAGACGTGAGATATTTGACTATTTAGGTTGTGACGAGCTGAGTAATATAACTGAAGCTGAATTTCTGAAACATATGAAAACCCTTGCAGTTAAAGGAAAAAATAAGTCCGTTCATCGTAAGGAATTTTACACTATGGAACAGAGTTCTGGTCAGTCGATTCAAGCATATGTTACAAAATTACGCAGTAAAGCAAGTCATTGTGATTTTAAAGTAAGATGTTCAAATACCAATTGTGGTCAACTGGTCTGTTATGCAGAAGAAATGATATCAGATCAAATGGTGGTAGGATGTGCGGACCCCGATATTCAACAAGAAGTTTTAGCGAAGGACATACAGTTGGACAATTTTCAGAAAAAATATGACCTCATACAACCAGCTGGAAGAAGGTAGAATGCCAAAGGACATTTGGAAAAAGCACTGATTGCCCAAATGCAGCATTGAAGCGTCATTTAAGATAATATATTGTTCACATACATATATTGTTCATATGGCTTGGTTCCTAGTGAGCTTTCAACAGATGGTGGGCCCCATTCACTTCATTTGAAGTAAAATGCTTCCTAGATGATTGGGGCATTTACTCTAGATTATCATCGGCCTATTATGCTCAGAGCAACGGGAGAGCTGAACTTGCCGTCAAAACAACGAAACAATTCTTTATGAAAATGTTGGTGCCAATGGTGACCTAAATACCGATAAGGTATCGAGGGCTTTGCTGCAATATAGAAATACACCACTTAGAGACATTGCATTATCACCATCTCAACTGCTATATGGTAGAAATCTCCGTGATTTCTTACCCTCCTTCTCAGAAGCTCACAAGATTAGACCTGAATGGCTCATGGTTGCAGAAGACCGTGAAAGAGCTTTAGCAAAAACGTAACATTATGAATATGGAACGATACAATGAACATACGCGGGAGCTACCAGAACTTCAAGTTGGTGACTCTGTAGCATTACAAAACCAAACCGGCCAAGACCCAACAAATGGGAAAAAACAGGAGGATCATTGAAAAATTGCCAAATAGGCAATATACAATACGCACTGATGGCTCTCGCCGCTGCACACTTAGAAATAGACGTTTTTTAAGAAAGATTAATCCTGTTTGTTCAGACAGACCACTACTGAAAATTGATAATGCACTAATAATTTACAGTGCCCCAGATAACTGGTCTGTTGGCCTAAAGACCAAGACAGTTGGGCACTGTGCCTTAGACTGGCCTGCGTCTTACTTGTCGTCTGTGTCCTGCTCCAGCATACATGTGGTGCTGCCACCCCCAGTCTCAAAGTCACACTCCCAAAGGTACTCTGAAAACAAAACTCCGTGACAATCCTATTGGAGTGACTTCGGCTTGCCCGCTTTGCCACGGTGGTCATGGAAAGGCTGGACACAAATTAAATACATAGATTATATGCACTACATGCATTAAACAAATGAGTAAATAAATACACATTCAAGTAAAATGCTGCTCCAGGCCCAATAGACAGACCATATTTAATCTAGTGAAGTATTGTTGTGGAGATTCACATGCTTTGATATGAAATTTAGTAAGGTTATAGTTGAGGTTTAACATGCATGGTACTTTTTAGTACATTCAGAACCAAGTAGTAGACGCATATAGTCTTTGACGTGGCCTGGGTGGGGATTGGTTGGGGTTCTGAATGTACTAAAAAGTACCATGCATGTGAAACCTCAACTATAACCTTACTAAACACCATATTTACACTAAGTGCTTTACATGGACATGTACATGGACCTTTATCAAACTGTTTAGGGTAAAAATGTCTATCGACCACACATACCGCTTGAAGTACAATAGCCTGGAGTCATAGTGAGGTTGTCCAGACCGATGTCATCATTGAAATATACTGTGTTATCTGCTTCTATGCTCAGCTGGAAGTGGAATACATGTAGTTGGATCAGCAGGTTTGAAATGAGGTATTGTGTTTATCTTCTCATGCCACCAATTTACAAAATTCATAATTTAATTTGAACAAACAAATAAACTTTTAGTTCATACTAGTAGATGTAGTTACTCACACAAAAGTATAACCAGGGACAGAGCACATACGCCAGTACAAAGCACGGAGAGATCAGGTTTTCAGAAAAGGAGGGGGCACATACGCATGATTGAATGAGCACATGAAAATAAGGTATTTCAGTGGAAAAAGGGGGAGCGCTTGCCTTGGAACTGCCTAGGCATAGTACGCACTACAATGTACATGCCAGTATCACCAGGAGTTTCATGGGTGTGCGTTATATGCTGCACTGTGTGCATGTTCGTTTTGCTGACCTGTGAGACCAGGTCCGTGTTGACATCTATGCTGGTGAGCTGCCAGTCTGGACCACGATCTCCTTGCAAAGTCCACAGCTCAACCCGCTACACAAGTAAAGAACATTCTATTGACAGTGTCTAATAAGTCGTACTTTGCTATAAAAAAAGGTGTTTTATTATTTCAAAACCATCAACAACCATCCACATGGCAAAGACACTTTATCATAAACATACATGAGATTGCGTGTGTATGTCTGGTTAAAACTCAATATCTTGAAAATAGGCAAATTCCACGTTGCACAATGGCTCTATAGTTGTTATCAACTTTTACCATAACTAACAAACATTAGAGACTTGAGTTGAAGCTAGCAAATGGATTGCTTAAAGAGACATGCACAGGTGACTTCCAAGGTATATAATAAAATTTGTGTCATGTAAATTGTACTTGCTAAGTCAGTAGAATACATACATCTTCAGCTATTTGTATCATTCCATTTCTTTGTAATGAAACATTTTTTAACTCTGGGAAGATGTTTTGTACCCACAAATTGGCAATGTCAACATTATTATTCTATCAGCCTTAATAAACATTACGTACACGCAAATTTCAGCGTGTTGCGCACGAGTGATAACGGCTAAAGTCATTTTGTTAGTACGGAACCTTCCAAAGTCAATCAATTCGGTTTTTCTCTCGGTTTTAATTTATTTATAATTTTTTCTATCAAACACGTGTTTATGATTGTAAAATTTGAAGTTATTAGGTGCAACATGTCAAGTATATAGAAAAAATACAATTATTAAGTGAAATTGTCTGAGGAGGTGGTTGCTGTTCATGTCCCTTTAAAATATCAGGGCCCTAACCATCACATGATTGGATTGTACCTTTTGTGTTGTCTTCATGCGGGCAGAGGCAGTGAGTCTACCCGTGTTGAAGCCGTTCATCACATACCAAAACCGCAGACAGCTACCGCCAGGGCGCTCGAAATCACCACCTTCCAAGAGCAGTCTGATATAAAAAGCATTAGTTCTAAGCATTTAGTTTAACCCAAGATAAACCGAATATACATTCATTGAGAAAATGACTCAGGATGGATGGGTTCTGACCTGGCGACATCTCCCGTTGCCATAGCGCTGCCCTCCACGTAGATGTAGAAGGTGCCCTCCTGCGCCTGGCTGGGGCCTGTCACTGGGAACTTGTGGCCTTTGATATCCCGATCAAACTGATCTCCCGACGGTGTTTTTCCCCGACCCTGGATCCAGACAGAATGGGAGTCCAGGTCATCATCTGAAAGAGACAAACCATAACGTGACCAAGTTGAAGTGAAGTAAATCCAGGTCAAAAAATAGTTGTTTTGCATTTGACATTATACAAACAGTAAAACTAACAATATACATGCATTAGAGTGGCGACGTTTTCACAGGTTTAGACGTCCTGGACCCACCTGTTTTCTCGTTGCGGACGCGACAGCTGGTGACATGGGAGCCGTCTCTCTCCATGTCACAGCTGTAGACGGATACTGGAGGAAAATAACACATCCTCATGGTAATGGGCTGTAACGGCATGTAAGACTTTTAAAAAGTAACACTGTACACAACAGTGCCGGGTTATATAACAGTCTAACTTAATTGTTACAAAACCTTCAAATAGCATTAGTTTTCCTGCAAGTCAGATTATGATTGAATTAACATCAGGCAAAGCAGAGTTGAGCATTAGAGTTTGCAAGCTGAAGACCCAGAATCATATTGTATATTGTATATTAAATAAACAATCTTTAATGTGCATATTTGAGCAAAAAAAGGCCAGTAATATGAAGAAAGCATTAAAAGATATGGAGTTGATTCTTTCAATTTGCTATAGAATCAGTATAAGAATATACCAACAGCATTTGCCATGTTACATATTTCTAAGGTGAATAGCCAGATAAACTCCCTAAATAATTTAACGAAATAACAGAATCACTTACGAATAAGATCCTTGTCCTGGCTTGTGGGCCTTTTAACAGTTGTTGAACTTGAAAAGATGGTTGACGTTGTAGTTGAAATTGTAGATGTGGTGGTTGGAGTTGTCGTGGTGGTGGTTGGAGTTGTCGTGGTGGTGGTTGGAGTTGTCATTGAAATTGTAGAGGTGGTGGTTGCAGTGGTGTTGGCTGTGGTTGTTGTCTGTCCATGGCCAGTGGAAAATGTAGGATAAGAGCTGCCAGACTGAAGAACTGAAAATATCACACACAGACTTCCCCATTACTTTGTTAATCATTGAAAACTACCAGAGAAATGTACATATTATATAGTACGGTACTGAAGATTGCCTTCGTTATCTAGTAAATTGCATATGATAGTCATTTAAAGTCAGTTGCACACTGCCAGTAAAATCCTATGAACCCCATTTAAATAACCTACAACACCCAGTAGTTCAGTACCTGACGACACTGCGGCCCTGAACCCCCTATTTCGGGGTGCATAGGCTGGGGCAGAGGAGCGGAATGTGACCACCATCTCGCAAGGTGTCGACACTGGCTGGTTGGTGGGTCGGTCCCAGCCACAGAAGCGCTGCCCGGTCGGTCAAACGCAGCCGCTGTCTTGACCTCCACCCAGTGCCGACACACCCACTGTACGTCCACTTTCAAACCGACCCCAAAGCGCAAGGCCACAACGTGACCTTGGGGAGCCTGAGGTGATAGTGGAAATATACTGAGAAGTAATTCGCTTAAAGTTGAACAAAAACATGAGACAACTGCTCTTGGAAGAAATTGAAAGAAAAAAGATAATGCGCTACTTGTATAAAAATGTTAGATCTATGACAATTTGCATTATAAACAATTTCGATATAACACATTTTTTATCTCGGTGTAAATGGGTTACTAAACCAAACTTTCGTTAACAGAGAAAGACTTTAACGATTGGGCACTTCTTAATGTTCTTTCTGTAAGAGACGTAAGTCAGTCTCTACAGCAAAGCCAACTCACAAACTATTTTACATTTTTACTGAGCCAAAGCCAAGCTGTCAGACCATAGACAATGCACTGAGTCAGCTGTGAAATCGTTTTTTCTCATAATAGGTGCGGCAAATCAGCTGCATACTGATAATCCACCATCAGACCACTCACCTGCACCATCCAGTTGCATCTGAGTCCGTCCGGGTAGTTGGTGCTGGGATGGCCTGGTGTCTGTATGTGCTGAGTCTCCCCCTGGCTGCAGGGTGATGAGTCCCCCACAGGCCTCCTCCCCCCCCCCCCCCCCCCCCCCCCCTCTTCATCTGTAGGCTCCAGTCATCACATAGTTGGCCCCGAGGCCGTCCGGACACCGGCACCTGTCACACGCTCCCAGGATCCCTGTAACCTCCATGCTTGCAGGCGAGAGGTGGCAGGTGTGCTGTGTCACATGTGTCTGGAACATGCACGATTATGGCATTATCGACAATGACAGCAGCTTGACGACAGCGCAAGGGCTAACTTTGGAGAAGGCCGTTAAATTCTTAAAGCTGTCTAATTTCACATGGCTTTGACAACCAATAATCGAAAAGAAATTAGTCTACTTATTACCATTGCAGTAGTGGAAGTTGACAGCTTTGGCATCGAGGAACGTTATTTCTGAGCGTTGGGCCCATGGAGTTCTGGTAGCTGGTCTCGAGCATACATTACAGGATTCCCAGTCCTGACCCTTGCTAAAAGATTGACAAAAGCCAAACAGAATCAAAAAGAGCTATAAAGGTACTTTCACCCTCCTTTCTATCCCATATTATAATGTTCAGCACAAAAATGATTTTTAAGATAATGTTCAAAATACTAAGAAGGGCGGCAATACCTCAGATTTATAGTGCATGATAGAGGAGTAGTCATAGGGCAGCCCATAGTCTTCGTAGTACTCTGTCCACTCCATGTAACTCATTTGAAACTTTTCGATTATGTCATCAAATGTGATCTGTAACATAAGCGAGCAATAATTTTTAAGGCCATATACTAGTTGGAAGATCACAAAAAAAATCCCACTATTTTCACACTATTATGGATGTGGTAAGTTGTGTGCTATTTTACTATGGACAAATCTCATCATTTGTAATACAAGTTAAGTCATCAACACCAATAAACAGTAGATAAACAATAAACACATGGTACACGACATACTAGCCTATTACAAGGCCTATTCTAAAAGCAAAGCTTTTTTCCCATGCATGATGCAAATCTTGCTAAAAGTTTTGCAAACATGATGTTGTTATCTAAAAGCACATGCTGTAGTTCATATGAGTTTTTATGTGGATAAGGATTTTTGGATGCATGCAAATTATATTAAAAATATATCAAATGCTCTTCCGACAGCTGCTGAACATTATCACATTCCTACTGAATGCTCTGGTTCTGAACAAGACAGCTAAAACAGGCCACGATGTTCGACAATTGGATATTAAATATCAGTGGGATTTCTAGGTTTGTAAAAGACTTTTTATATCTGTTACAGCTTAGAGCCTGTCACAATTGTACCTAAATATTTTGCCTTCTTCTGTGCACTTACGGACATATGGTTTACATCCTTATTTATATTTACATGTTTGGTTAATAATAGAGGAAACAACTATTACATGTAAGGTCTTTTGAAAGACTAACGACATGCTGCTATACTTACATCTACGTATTCATCCCTGCCCTTTCTCTGGTGCTCGTGCCACAGCCCTATAGCATGACCCACTTCATGCACTACGATCCCAGGCCCCTTGAAGCATTGAGGCGAATCCAGGCTCAGTATCTGCACTTTCTTGTTCCACAATCCTACATATGAGAAACACCTAAAACAGAAGCAGTGTTTTAAAATACATGCACTATTTAGATAATTATCGATCATAGATCTACTATGTAATCTAATCGAGAGTTGCAAAGATTTTTTATGACGGTGTTATTAATATAGTAAAATACTAACCAAGCTCTTCATTTATTCTTTAATGTCAATGGCAATTCTTGCAAAATATATAAATTGATTGATTGGGTTGGATACTACTTCAGTTAGAAGTAGCATATTGTAATACTTACCCCATTTGTGCATTTACAAATTCGAGTCTGGGCTGAGCATGCTCATATGTTGATGTCTTGTTGAAGCGGACACACGTAACTTGCTCCCATGCACCGAGGGCTTCATGGATAATTTTCACCTCACCAGCCTCTGAAACACCATTGACCAAAACCTCACAAACCATATAATAGTTTGATTCCCAGGCTTTGAATATTGTAAACTTATTCAGGAAAGTCTTGGACGTGCACCAGCAACGAAGTCTTAGTTTGAAAAATGGTTGTTGAAATTGATTTAAAATAGTAACACACAGAGAAAAGAATTATACTATTCCTCTCTCCCTCTAGCAAGCACTTGATTTTAATATAGGTGGCCATATTGGAAGCCATTTTGAATTTGAACCCTAATATGTTTATCTGGCCTCCCTATCATGGACAATAGTGGGGTTAAACAGAGTTTAACAGATTTTTAGTGTCTACTGCCTCTATAGTATGTTTCCTCAAATCATGATTATGATTGAATTAACATCAGGCAAAGCAGAGTTGAGCATTAGAGTTTGCAAGCTGAAGACCCAGAATCATATTGTATATTGTATATTAAATAAACAATCTTTAATGTGCATATTTGAGCAAAAAAAGGCCAGTAATATGAAGAAAGCATTAAAAGATATGGAGTTGATTCTTTCAATTTGCTATAGAATCAGTATAAGAATATACCAACAGCATTTGCCATGTTACATATTTCTAAGGTGAATAGCCAGATAAACTCCCTAAATAATTTAACGAAATAACAGAATCACTTACGAATAAGATCCTTGTCCTGGCTTGTGGGCCTTTTAACAGTTGTTGAACTTGAAAAGATGGTTGACGTTGTAGTTGAAATTGTAGATGTGGTGGTTGGAGTTGTCGTGGTGGTGGTTGGAGTTGTCGTTGGTCATTGGTGGTGGTGGTTTGCAGTGGTGTTGGCTGTGGTTGTTGTCTGTCCATGGCCAGTGGAAAATGTAGGATAAGAGCTGCCAGACTGAAGAACTGAAAATATCACACACAGACTTCCCCATTACTTTGTTAATCATTGAAAACTACCAGAGAAATGTACATATTATATAGTACGGTACTGAAGATTGCCTTCGTTATCTAGTAAATTGCATATGATAGTCATTTAAAGTCAGTTGCACACTGCCAGTAAAATCCTATGAACCCCATTTAAATAACCTACAACACCCAGTAGTTCAGTACCTGACGACACTGCGGCCCTGAACCCCCTATTTCGGGGTGCATAGGCTGGGGCAGAGGAGCGGAATGTGACCACCATCTCGCGCGTGTCAGACACTGGCTGGTCGGTGGGTCGGTCCCAGCCACAGAAGCGCTGCCCGGGTCGGTCAAACGCAGCCGCGGTCTTCACCTCCACCCAGTGCCGACACACCCACTGTACGTCCACTTCAAACCGACCCACAAAGCGCAAGGCCACAACGTGACCTGGGGGAGCCTGAGGTGATAGCGGGAAATATACTGAGAAGTAATTCGCTTAAAGTTGAACAAAACATGAGACAACTGCTCTTGGAAGAAATTGGAAGTGAAGAAAAAGATAATGCGCTACTTGTATAAAATGTTATGATTTATGACAATTTGCATTATAAACAATTTCGATATAACACATTTTTGATCTCGGTGTAAATGGGTTACTAAACTAAACTTTCGTTAACAGAGAAAGACTTTAACGATTGGGCACTTCTTAATGTTCTTTCTGTAAGAGACGTAAGTCAGTCTCTACAGCAAAGCCAACTCACAAACTATTTTACATTTTTACTGAGCCAAAGCCAAGCTGTCAGACCATAGACAATGCACTGAGTCAGCTGTGAAATCGTTTTTTCTCATAATAGGTGCGGCAAATCAGCTGCATACTGATAATCCACCATCAGACCACTCACCTGCACCATCCAGTTGCATCTCAGTCCGTCCGGGTAGTTGGTGTTGGGATGGCCCAGTGTCTGTATGTACTGAGTCTCCCCTGGCTGCAGGGTGATGAGTCCCCCACAGGCCTCCTCCCCCTCTTCACCTGTAGGCTCCAGCTCGTCACACAGTTGACCCCCGAGGCCGTCCGGACACCGGCACCTCTCACACGCCCCAGGATCCCTGTAACCTCCGTGCTTGCAGGCGAGAGGTGGCAGGTGTGCTGTGTCACATGTGTCTGGAACATGCATGATTATGGCATTATCGACAATGACAGCGGCTTGGCATATAGCACAATGGCTAACGTTGGAGAAGGCCGTTAAATTCTTAAAGCTGTCTAATTTCACATGGCTTTGACAACCAATAATCGAAAAAATTAGTCTACTTATTACCATTGCAGTAGTGGAAGTTGACAGCTTTGGCATCGAGGAACGTTATTTCTGAGCGTTGGCCCATTGAGTTCTGGTAGCGCTGGTCTCGAGCATACATTACAGGATTCCCAGTCCTGGACCCTTGCTAAAGATTGACAAAAGCCAAACAGAATCAAAAGAGCTATAAAGGTACTTTCACCCTCCTTCTATCCCATATTATAATGTTCAGCACAAAAATGATTTTAAGATAATGTTCAAAATGCTAAGAAGGGCGGCAATACCTCAGCTTTATAGTGCATGATAGAGGAGTAGTCATAGGGCAGCCCATAGTCTTCGTAGTACTCTGTCCACTCAATGTAACTCATTTGAAACTTTTCGATTATGTCATCAAATGCGATCTGTAACATAAGCGAGCAATAATTTTTAAGGCCATATTCCAGTTGGAAGATCACAAAAAAATCCCACTATTTTCACACTATTATGGATGTGGTAAGTTGTGTGCTATTTTTGCTATGAACAAATCTCATCATTTGTAATACAAGTTAAGTCATCAACACCAATAAACAGTAGATAAACAATAAACACATGGTACACGACATACTAGCCTATTACAAGGCCTATTCTAAAAGCTTCCGTATGATGCAAATCTTGCTAAAAGTTTTGCAAACGTGATGTAGTTGGGTATTTTCCCATGCATGCTACTGCTTTCGACAGCTGCTGCTACTGAATGCTCTGGTTCTAAAGGCTATAACAGGTCACGATGTTCGAGATTGGATATTTAATATCAGTGGGATTTCTAGGGTTTTGTAAAATACCTTATATCTGTTAGAGCTAGAGCCTGTCACAATTGTACTTGCTCTTCTTCTGTGCAATTGACATATGGTTTACATGAGTTTTTAAGGATAAGGATAAGGATAATTTTATTTTGGATGTTAAATCCATATTAACAAGGAAAAAGTATATACATATATACATTTCATACAAAATTATACCAAATTATATTAAAAATATATCAAAATGTATTATATAATTGTCTCTTCCAATGTAAAAACAACGGAGATTGGAAGTAAAAATAGAAAGAATTTAAAACACAGCTGACTAGAACATTATCACATTCCTTCAATCTCATATACAGGTTAAAAATGGATTTTTTGAACAAGACATAAAAAGAGTCAACATTATTATTTAAAAACAATTGCGAAATACTACATCTCTCTCGTATGCCCAATAAATATCTAAAAACATTATTAAAAGCTAACTTGGCATTATGAATAGTACTC
>CM032665.1:25997555-26009039 GCA_019095985.1 Streblospio benedicti
ATTTTTTTTTTTAAATCAAAAATTTCACAGAGATTTGAGGGGGCTATTAATTTTTTTTCACAGGAGTTTTTGGATAATCTTCCTACCTCACCCTGTCATAAGTACTGAATGGTCCCTAGTACAAACTCCAAAGCTTTACATATATATTAAATGCCTGTACTGTACTGCAGCACAGTATCTTCATAGGCAGATCCAGGATTTTGAAAAAGGTGGAGGGGTGCACATAAGGAAAAAGGGGGGGGGCGATTCATGGTATTTCATGAAAAACTGAAATGAAGTATTTTATTGGGTGGGGGTGAGGGTGGAGGGCACCCCTGCGCCCCTGATCTACCTATGATCTTAGTAGATCCATGTACATCCAGACTAAGCAGGTTTGCATAGCTGTAAATAGATCTATTCACTGAACTTGCATGACTGTCAACCCACACAATACCGGTATTTGTGATGCTTGCTTTATTTCAGTTTTCTTTTATAGACAATGTTTGGTTTTTAATTACTGAAAATAAAGCATTTTAAATTCTTAAACAATGTGTTCTTTATGGTAATTCACAAGATATATATTGACATGATATCTGTATAAATTTATCTGATACCAAATATAGTGGTTCTATATAACCAGCAAGAAAGTTATTAGTACTTAATTTTGTATCTTTGAAACAATGATATGTGCTACCTGTAAAGGTCGCATATATGATTGCAAATTGATTGGCTAGACTACAAATTTAGATTGAATCACATTTTTTGCTCTTTTTCAACATAATACCAAGAGACCGATCCACCTAGCTAGAATATTCAATACAATGAATACAACAGTTTATTGGTGTCCATAATCATGTATAGATGACAATATACATCCTAATGCTCACACTAACTTGTAATAATAATAATAATAATAATAATAATAATAATAATAATAATAATAATAATAATAATAATAATAATAATAATAATAATAATAATAATAATAATAATAATAATAATAATAATAATAATAATAATAATAATAATAATAATAACAATAATAATAATAATAATAATAATAATAATAATAATAATAATAATAATAATAATAATAATAATAATAATAATAATAATAATAATAATAATAATAATAATAATAATAATAATAATAATAACAATAACAATAATAATAACACACACACACATAATAATAATAATAATAATAACAATAACACACACAATACACACAATAATAATAATAATAATAATAATAATAATAATAATAATAACAAACATTATAAACAAATATAATACATACACAATTATATAATAATTTAATAATAATAATAATAATAATAATAATAATAATAATAATAATAATAATAATAAAATGAAAATATTTTAAGTGCCGGTATCCAATAGCTCACTGGCACTGTAGGATAAAACTGGATATCTGAACAAATATTATAAAACAAATATAGTTATCAATTATATGCAATTTTGAATAGGTGTGTCTTCATTAATCTTTTTTAAAATGTCAATATCCTCACACAACCGAATGTCATCTGGTAATCATTCCACATCATAGCAACGCTTTTGAAATTACGATCACCATAAGTCTGAGTCGGGCTCTAGGGACTAGCAATAAGTTTTGTCTATCTGATCGTAAGGAAATCCACTTGATTTTGGCTTGTGTTGTAGCATGTCAGTAATAATAATGATAAAATGACATGATGAATCATTACATTAATTTTGTGTTTATTGCTTATAAAACCAAAGCATTGGGAAAAATCTGTCCTTTGTGGGACAATGATTAGATTTTACCTTTTTTTCCTTTTTTTTTTTGTGTTTTCAAGATGGAGAAGCTTTTTTCAAGATTTGACATTTTTAATCGATGTATCTCCTTCCTCAGCTTTATATTGATTTGGATTGCTTCAGAATCTAAAGAAAGGAATATTATTAACATAATTTACAATAATGCATATGATAAGAAGTACTATGACAACAATATCACAAGCATTTTGCTAATATTATACATGTACCTTGTAGTTTCTTTGATGGCATTGATCTAACTGCATTTTGAGTACTATTCGTTGATGATACACTTGCTGGAAGTAATTCTGTAGAAATATATTGGCCCACAATGCAGTTGATTTTATCATTTTATTAATTATTATCATATTCATAATAACAGTATTTTAATAATCTACTTAAACTAGATTTAGTATTGAATAATCATTGATGAATAATCACAAACCATTTCTTTCCTTTAATCTTCTCGATGTCTGCAGAGTCTAAGGTTTCAGGGGGGTTGGGTACAGTGAATAACGTGGGGATTGCATTCCAAATTAGGTTTTCCTTCTTTGAATTCATGAATTGGGATAGTTCAAAGTGATCACTGCATAATCGTGCATTTCTTTGCAGCCATACCACAGATTTTGTCAAGAAGTCTTGCCGTCTCCAATTTATCACTCATCTTTTACATCGGAATTTGAAAAAAGTATATATCATATTAAACTAGCGGATTAATTTATACACATAAAATATACATATTTATACATATAAGAAAATATAGTTGCACTACAAAGTTTAGATGTGTAGGCCACTCTCTTAAGAGCATCAGTTTGCATTATGACACTGGTTGTCATAATGTTGTGAACATTGTGACTAATCTTTATTTACATGTATTATAGTTGTATTTAACTGAATAATGGCCTACATGTATTTGAATGATCATGTTATTAATCATTTATATATATTGTGTACATTGGTGCACATTTATAAGGAATACAGTCAATGGAATAGTTCAATAGAGGATCCAGTAAGGTTCATATCAATATTATTGTCTCTATAATACCTTGTATTTAGGTTGCTAACTAGATATGCTAGACCTCGGCTATGCTAGACCATAACATTGAAGTACAATGAACTAGAGTTCACCATCTACTAAGTCTAAAATAATATAAGGTAATGTTAAAGATAATATAGGCCATCAAATGGCATCTTAGCCTACAAAATAGTCTATATATATCTTTGTTGTAATGAAGCTGCTAATACTGCTCCTTGGCCAGGTGGCTTGAATGCTTTGTACATTTTTTAGTAATTCTCTAATATGAGAAGGTTCTATAATGAATAAGAATATGTCAAAAGTACTTACCTTTCTTCCTCCATAGGAAAGGAAAACATCCTAACATTGTTTCCCACTTGTAATTGCATAATTATTGCAATTTACCCCTGCACAATGACTTGATGGCATATTGTTTACATAGTATCAGGGTACTGCAAAAAACTTAGTGCAAAAACACTGACTACTTGGCGGCGCGACTGTGCGTACAGCACACATTTTCCATAAGGCTTGTTGGAGTTTGGCATCTTGTTCCATAATATCTTTGATTATACTCCGATTGTGTTGATGCTTTGTGGACAACTGACTGCGGCGGCGGCGCTTGATGATTGAGGGGTTGGCAGTCCTGTGGGGAGATGACAGACATGTTCAGGATTGTGCGGACCAGGGCCAGTACTTTTAAATTCTATTGAATCAATTATAGTTTAGCAGAGGACGCAACATGAAGTGATATAACATTTCCACTGATCTAGCACTCAGCATACACGGTAACCTACTACAGTCTATTAGTATGACTGAGTGCTGGAATAGTCTGCACAGGGAACGGAGTTCTATGAGTATATAACCCAATGTATTCTTGTAATCTTGGCTGGAAATAAATATTAGAAACCATTCTTGAGTCTTTACATTTCCACCGCATGACATTCTGGTGGAGATTTCAGGATTGAATTAGTAATATAATCTGTTTTATATTTTCAGACCTTTCACCAGTCAGCAGGCGTTTGATTCATGAACACCTCAACCCCTGCTAAAACAGACTCGACTTCCAGACCACCGTCGCCACAGGAGTCACCACTTGATAGCGGTTTTGCTTCACGTGGTCCCGTCCATCTAACGGGCCTGACTTTCTCAGAAGACGACAGTGAAATCGTTTTTAAACATCCAAACGACGACCATCCCTCAGGCAACAACACCACCATTGTCGACATGGGAGACATTGCGGATTTGAAAGCCGCCAACGCGCAGCTACAGCGCGAAATGGCTCAGTTGAAAACCAGCCTCACCGACATGGCCAGCCTCAACGACACGGTTGCAGATTTGCGCCGGCAAGTGTCAGACGCTAACAAGCGCGTGGCAGAGCTGAATGTATCGACAGCCCCTGATCTGGACAAGTTGTGCGATAAGTTGTCAGAATTGACCACTTCTATGCAACAACGTCCCGAGCAGCCACGCCCGTCCACGCACCGAGGCCCTTCAGTCACTTTGCCCCGTTTCGACGGCTCGGTGTATTCTTCATTCGAGAAGTGGCAACGCGATCTCGAAATCTACTTTGATTATTTCAACTGGCCTCGCGGTGACGCCCAACGCACAAACGCTATCCCCACTATATTGGATGGCATGGCAAGAGTCCGCTATTTCGAACTCACCGCGACACAGCGCGGCAATTACCAGACAGTAATGACAGAACTCGGCAATAGTTTTTCTATGGCTCAGAAAAATTTGTCATTTCGCCGCAATTACATTCGCCGGAAGCAGAAAAATTCCGAGTCAGTGCGCGAGTTCAGCGCTGATATCTTGCAGCGATTTGCGGAATGCAATCCATCTCTCGAAACTCAGGTGGACACATACTGTTCCATGCTGTTACCAGAGATAGCAGCAGAGATACAAGATGATAATTACACAGACATGCGCTCCCTCGTTAGCAGCGCCGAGCCAAGCAGAACATCGGTTACATCTTCGCCGCCAAGCTCGCGAGTCTATCAACCCAGTGTCATTCCGCCCAAGGGCGCAATGATTCCCCGCGGCAGACAACGCGACCCAAGGCGAGACAGCAGACATCGTAGCTCGTCTCGCAGTGGCTATAATTCGCGTTACGGTTCACGCAGCAGGTCTCGCTACGATCGCTCCCGGTCGAGGTCTCGTGGACGCGTTTATAACAGCCCACCACCCAGTGACCGCAGGCGCTATTCAGACAACCATAGCAGCCCACCACCCACTGACCGCAGACGCTATTCAGACAACCCTCGTAATCAAGGCAACCTGCGCTTCCCCAACTCATGTTTCAGCAGTAGATCCCGCTAACGCAGCACCTCCCGGCCACGCCAAGTAGATGAGATGAATGTGGTAGATTGTCCACCACAGGATTTAAACTGCTAAGCGCGCCACATGTTTCAACCACCACTAATCATTCATCATCCCCAATCCCATCATTTCAATCCATTAACAATAGTCGATTCATGGACGTCCGTTTGTATCATGATTCAGTGGTGATGTTACATTTTAAAGCGACCAACCGTAGTGTTGGCGCGCTTGTAGACACGGGGGCCGCAGTTTCCTGCTGTGCCCTATCTCTCCTCCGTCGCTTACTACCGACTTACAAGTCACAGATGCTTCCCACTGATAAATGTTTCTCTACGGCAGACGGCAAGTCTTTCACGAACGTCGGCATGATCACTCTTCATTTCACCATTGGTTCGTTGACTTTGGATGAGAAGTTTTACATTTTTCCACAGCTAAATCGTTCGTTAATACTAGGTCGCACCTTTCTCCATAATTCATTTTACATCAGTGTTTTGAAAATGTGCACCTCTTATCAATAATACCACGCCAGCAAGAAAACATTGAACCAAATCAAGACAGATTGTTATTTCATCACAATAGAGAAGAACTAGGATTTCTTCCAGGCATAGAATTTGACATATCAATGGTAAATTAATGACAACTGTGATTGATGCATGTAGAGAGTGGTTTAATGTCACATACAATCTTGTTAAAATTGGCATGTATGTTCTAATAAAATTATATTCTATAATCTACTAGTCGTTTTGTCATGTTTTCCCAATATATATTTTTAAACCTGACACCACATTCATTAATTTAAACTAAAAATGATATTGTTATGATAATTAATTATTTATTTGTTTCACGTCTGTTGTATTGCCTAGAGATATTTTCACATGCTATATACCTATTGTATCTATAATCAAATCAAACTGTATTGTGCTAATAGAATTGTTAATTAGATACAACGCTACAGAGAGTAAATAATAGAATCACAAACAATTATGACTACATCTTGTTATAACCATCGATGAACATATTACTTTATCACATATAACATGATTGAAAAATTACGATCTTATATATGACATTTCAAATTTTGAGCTCGTCTGAAATGCATACGAGCAGGTATATCATAAGTCATAATCAACAACCCATTGATTTGTAGCTTTTAGAGACAGAATAGATCTATGGATACGGAATTGTATTAGTGAGAGTGAAATTGATAATTTCAGGACAGACTGTAGCTCTATTGGCGGCCATGATCAGTGATTACTCAAAACTGTAAATTTCAGATATTATGATTACCTAAAATATTTCGGAGAAATGGCAATTACATAGGACTAATTGTACAGAGTTGATATTGTGTCTATATATTTTAAAGCAATAAATAAAGAACATCTATTTTAAGAATTGTAAATGCTTTATTATAACCACATAACCGAATATTGTGAAATAGGAATGAAGAAAGCACACTTCACACAAACAAATTAATTCAAATTTCATTTTTTCACTTTTACTATTTAACCAAGGTTATTTGAGTAAAAGTATTGATGGATTATTTTTTTTTAAATTCTACTTTACATAATGACATAGTCAAACCAAATAATGATAATCCATGCTAATTAGCTTCCTAACTTTTAAGATACCTAATTTTGATAAAAGCATTGAGAACTTGATAACAGCAGCCTATATATGCATGTATATGATTACTAGTTGCATAAGATTGAGATGTGCTACTGTAGGAATTGACCACGAGATTGGAGTGTCAATCGCAAAATTGAGCATGCTGATGTCTGATTTACCCGAAGGAAGTGACTGATTTACCCAAACTTTGTTTGGGGTAAATCAGACGTCAGCATGCTCAATTTTGCGATTGACACGACAATCGAGTGGTCAATCACCATTCTATCATGACTAAAATCCATTTTATTTTAAAATAAATCATATTATAACATTCTCATTGCAAGTCAATTTTGCCAAAAAAGAGCGCGTGGAGACCACTACTACGGCTCTAGTCTAAACTTTTGCTCTCCACTACACAGGACATGCCTTGCGACGTCAGCGGCTGTATTGATAATGTGAGGAGTTTAGACTAGCGCCGTAGTAGTGGTCTCCACGCACTCTGGAGCGTTCATTCCATCGCATAATTTAGCACGCTGATTGACCAATCAGCGTGGGTTATTGGCGGAGATTTTTGTACAAATGATAGAATGCTTTTTTTTACTTTATTGAATTGGTATAAGAAGTGAACAGGGTTTGGGAGTCAGTGCAAAAATTGTCCATAGTTGCCAATGTAACACCACCACCACCAACCCCCACGCTGCACTTCATCTGGTTTTATTTAGAGAAAGCTGAATGTGGCCACAGTCATACATCTAACTAAATTTTATGAAATAAAAAATTACACTAAAATACATTCATTATATCACAGGTGCGCTTAAAAGTACATTTGTGTATATTATATACACCATGGAACTAGAATAAAAGTGCCCAAAGAGCACAGTGTCGCTAGTACAATGGTGACAAATGAGCAATGCAGATTTTTACAAAAATATAATGGAAATCTTGATTAAAAGTACACTATTACTATAAATACTTACATATGTAATCAGCTACAAATAATCTGTGCGTCAACACCGTCTAATAATGATAATGCCTCCATCTTGCCATCTATATATATTGACGACAACGTACCGTGTGGAAAATAGGTAACACCAGATAGACCCATCACCCAGCCACAAACTCCAAACGCAAGCCAAAACACTAGAGTTCTACGACATTAAGTCAGCCTTCACGAGTAGGCCAGAAAACACAATGGAACCAAGTTCTTTGGTCGACCATTCAAGCGTATCATTATGAAATCTCCCATCACAGATCCGATCCACTGAGGAATACCCCATGGTCTCCGGCCCCACATTGTAGCTGCCTGGGCGGACCAGTACTGCCAGGGCAACGCGCATCTTGTATGCTCTACCGTGGAACTCGAACCTGGAGAAAGGGACACATTAACGGAGTTATTCGTAACAAGAACATCATTAACATGCTGATATTTCTCAAAATGCATTACTTTATTTATATATTTTATTCTTTTATTTTCAATTGACTTTTTTATTTATTTATTCATTTATTTCGCCATATGTACAGAAATATTAATGATATAAAATTCATGCAATTTACAATAATCATAAAAACACAAAATATTTAAAAACACATAAGTAGTAATATAAATGGCTGGGGAGGAAGGAAGTGGATTACTTATCATGTCCCTCCCCATGTGTAGAATACTTTTATAACTATAAAATCACAGTAGTATTTGTATCACAGAATGATTAAAAAGTTACAGAAACAAGTCACGGTAGGCCAATAACTTGTGTGAAATACAGATTGAATAAAGTAACATTTTGATTACTTATAAATTATATTTCCCTGTACAATAATCCTTAAATAGTTTTATAGACTTTAATATGTCCAGGCACTGACAAAGTTACTTGGGAACAAAGGAATGTGATGACATCCCTCTAGTTGACAAAGAAGCAGTACTGATGCTAATACGGTGATTGGTTCTAGTTTACGATTGGTCAAAAACTAGCAAATGCTTACATGACAGGTGGTGCATAATCCTCTGCATAGACGGGAGACGGAGTTATAAACACCTGCTTGGTATCGAACCCCTGGGGCTTCCAATCATCACGGAAGTGTCCCGGTTGCTCTGTTACAGTGTCACCTCCCATTACTACACAGCCTGTTGAAAAAGATGGTAATATTCCTATACAGCAATAGTTAACTGGTTTGAACAGAATGCTAATGTCTCATTTATACAGGTTTTGCATGTTTAGATATTGTAAGATAATCAGACTGTTACATCCTGGCAGAGTAACAATTGGTTCACAATTACATGTGCACAGTACACACCTGGAGGAACTAAGAGGTCCGTGTCCAGGATCTTTGCCACTGTTTCTAGTTTGGTACCATGATACGCTCGATGCCATTTCTCATAAGCTTGCAATGCTTTTGCACGTGGTGTTCGTCTATATTGGAAGAGTACACACAAACAATTAATTCTTACAGTGATTTAAACACATCCGTTGACCACATTTTAAGCAAATGGTGACCCGAAGTTTTCATTCTAGTTATATGCACAAGTTCGATACTTGGTGCGCATGATTTTGTCGTCGGTTGTGAGACGATATTCACACCATAAATTTGTGATGAATTGAATCAATAAAAAAATCATTTTAAACTTGATTCTAGGGGCGGGACAGAATGAATCCAATCCTTAAGAGGCCGTACTCTTGCCTTTGTGACAGTGACTCACAATCCCTCGTAGACTAATGAGCCACCGCCACACTGCATGAGCACAGCGAGCTACAGTCTAAGGGACGCCTAGCTCAGAGCCAAGGGATGCTACGACGGGTCAGATGTGAAATAAATAGAGAACTGTACGGACGTGTTATTGTCAGTACCACACCTTACGGCACCATACGAGCTAGACTAGCCAGTATAGCGATATAGACGGACGACCAAGCGTGATGAGCTGAGTTCTGTAAGAGCAAGACATCAATAAGGTCTAGCAAAATATAAGCGTCATCCTACAATGGTGGCGACAAGACAATGCCACTTTTATTTCAGCACTAAGTAGACATCCAAATTAATTCAAACTCAGTATTAACGATATCCTTTGTATTTTGTAATACCACGTTCACATCAACGGTACCATAGAGTATCAAGCATATCGTAGAGTAATGCGTTCTCTTAGGGATTGGACTCATTCTGTGCTCTGGCAAGGGTATTATGATGAAATAGTAAAAGTACTGAACAGATGCTTTATCCACTCAATATAGCATTTTGTTGGTAGTGATAATATGGCCTATGACAGTTAATTAATTTCTACTTTACGCAAGACCAAACCTGGTCCAGCCTACAGGCAGCGCATACATAGCCTCGGGTTTGCCTCGCATGTAGTGGTCATGATCACCTCTCCTCTGGTGACAGTTCACACAAAAACACATCTCGCCTTTGGGATCAAATAAATGTGCTGCAAATAGAAGATAACAGCATTTGCTTTTATGCTATATTTTATAATGTTGTCATGTGTTGCAAGAGGAGTCTAGTGTGATCCGTTTATTGACTGACTTGTACAGCTGTGCATGATGTTATATACCCGAGCTCGTCTCAGTGTCTAGACTAGTGTAGTCTGGCTTAGACTTATAGCTTTGGTGCCTGTAGCATTATACAAGGAGCAAAATGTGTACGACAATATCTGTGAAAGAATGGTTAAGGGGACTGAACTCTTTTCTAAGGATTTTATTAAACTTTGATTTTCTCACTCATTATTGCTTCAATTCTTACAAATTACACCTTATTTTGTAGATAATTATCTAATCTAATGACACAACATGTTTTTGAATTGTATAGATTGATGAAAAAAAAAATTATAAAGCAATTAATGAAAAAATGACAACTTTGCCTGCGAAGCATATAACTGATAGTTAAACATGGAAATGACCAAAATCACGATTCAGTTACAAAATTTGTATATTCATCTAAAAAAAAAACTTGCCTCAATTTTTCTATATTTTTCCTCTATATCATTTTACATCCATTTTAAGTATTAAAACCACCTATTTTCCGCATTTTCTTGCAAATCAATACAAAAACGTTCATAATTCATCAACGAAATAAAAAAATCAAAATCCTAGTAAGGTTTTTCTTCAGAATGCATACATCTTCAAATATATACACGTTTGTGAAAATTTGATTTCATGGTTAAGGAGAAATATAAAAGAAAAAATTCATCCACTATGCAAACTTAGTTTTGAGAAAATGGGCTTTAAACATGGCCAATCAATATAAATTGACATTAGTTGCTGTCTACAAAATGTATCATATAAGAAAAACTATTGATGATAAAGGTTCATTTTAAAAAAGATGTTGTTCTTTATCATTTATAGCATACAAAACATTGAAAATGTAAAAATTTAATTTTAGCCCATATAACCTTATAAGCCTGCAAAGAATGAGTCATTGTTTTCACTCCAGCTTGGTCTTTACAAAATGCGTTGTAATGGGAAAACTATTGAAGATAAAAGGTTCATTTCAAAACATGTTGTTCTTCATAGTTTACAGTATAATGAATATTAAAAAGCTGAAAATAGAATATTTTCCAGTTAAAGAGTTCACAGTACCCTTAAGTCTCGCACATAATTACCTGACATCCTGAGCGATGAGACAAACTGGCAGCACAATACGATCAGTTAAAACAGGTATTATTAGGGTGCTTTGGCTCATACTGCAGAAAACAAAAGGTACATACTTGTCTGCAAAGTCTGTATTGGGTTGTTATGAATATCGTTCATTTAGAAGACAAGGTTTTTTGCTTCAATATTTGGCTCATA
>CM032665.1:26009139-26029143 GCA_019095985.1 Streblospio benedicti
AGGGGGTTTTTTTAAAAAAAAGTATTTTCAATGTTCTTTGTCCTTTTTGAAAAATCTTCTTCACTGACCACCTTTCAACAATATATTATGACATTGATAAGGCTTAGGATGAATATATCTCTCTAACATTTTTTCGCTAACTATTACAATGTTCATATTACTACAATTTCTAGGTTATTTTTCACACAGTATTAATGTCATGTATGTAAGACTTGTTCCAGTTCTCATAAAATGGCCTGAAAAAAAGAAGATGTATTGGAATCCTTACCAGTTGCTTTCCAGAAATCAAAATCTAAACTGAAAGCTTCCAGAAGGACGATACCTTGACACAAATATTCAACAAAAACACAATCAAACTGTCCTATAGCTGCATGCCAAACATCAAAAGCAAAATTGATAACCACAAAAAAAGCAAATAGAAAATACCATCACCAAAGAAAGAACATGTAACTGCAGAGACAAAAGCAACTGCCCACTAAGTGGGAAATGTCTTGAAAAATGCCTAATCTACCAAGCATCAGTGGCATCTCCCAACCAACACACTGAGACTTACATCGGGCTCACAGAAACCACGTTCAAGGCGCGATTTGCCAACCACAAGCAGTCTTTTGAGAAAGAATCGATGAAAAGTGCAACAGAACTAAGCAAATACATCTGGACACTAAAACAGAAAAACCTGCCTTACAACATAGAATGGAAAATAATGGGAAAAGCTAGAGCGTATGACAACAGAACAAAAAGATGTAACCTCTGTACATTGGAAAAGTTTTTTATTATATATAACAACAAAATGGCTACTTTGAACAAAAGATCTGAACTGATAAGCACATGCAGGCATAAGAACAAATTCCTTCTAAAGTATATAGTGTAATGACTTCAAAATTAATTGCTGAGTATAAACCAAATATTGCAAACTATAAACTGTGTAACATGGTATAATATATGTTGATTGTTTAATGTCTACCCCATTCATAATGCATAACTTCCTGATGATTGCATACCACATGTATGTATGAAACAAAATTGTAGAAGTAATGTGTGATATGTGTTTTCAATAGTAATAAAAATAGACTATATTACTGCTCCAAAATATATATTTTGTTGAGCACTATAAGAACTATATGTGATAGTATAAATGGAATATATATATATATATATATATATATATATATATATATATATATATATATATATATATATATATATATATATATATATATATATATATATATACAATGTACCCGAGGGGAAAATAGCTAACACCAGACACAGACCCACAAACATGCGAAACACTAGAGTTCTACGACATTAAGTCAGCCTTCACGAGTAGGCCAGAAAACACAATGGAACCAAGTTCTTTGGTCGACCATTCAAGCGTATCATTATGAAATCTTCCATCACAGATCCGACCCACTGAGGAATACCCCATGGTCTCCGGGAGACACCTTGTAAACACCTGCCTGGTATCGAACCCAACGGGCTTCAATCATCATGGAGTGCCCCTTGCTGCTCTGTTACAGTGTCACCTCCCATTACTACACAGCCTGTTGAAACATGGGGTACATTTCTCTATAAAATAGTTAACTGGTTTGAATAGAAT
This sequence comes from Streblospio benedicti, assembly GCA_019095985.1. Classification (NCBI taxonomy): domain Eukaryota; kingdom Metazoa; phylum Annelida; class Polychaeta; order Spionida; family Spionidae; genus Streblospio; species Streblospio benedicti. Next base: position 26,010,740 of record CM032665.1, read on the forward strand.
TTATTTTCTGTCTCATTTATACAGGTTTTGACAAAGTTAGATATTGTACGATGATCAGACTGTTACATCCTGGCAGAGTAACAATTGGTTCATTACATGTGCACAGTACACACCTGGAGGGGTAAGAGGTCCGTGTCCAGGATCTTTGCCACTGTTTCTGGTTTGGTACCATGATACGCTCGATGCCATTGCTGATGAAATTGCTTTTACAACATTGTCTATATATTGGAAAAGTACACACAAACAATAAGTTCTTACTGTGTTTAAACAAATCCGTTGACCATGTTTTACACTTTTGTTGAAATAGAGGGTTAGATTTTCCTTAAATAGTTTGATTTTTGAATATGTCCATTATTGTCTTCAATTCTTACAAAATACATGTTTTCTAGATCTATCTAATCTAATGACACAACATGTTTTTGAATTGTATCAATTGATAAAAAAACCAATGAAAAAATGACAACTTTGGATGCTAAGAGGTATCACTGATAGTAAATTACAAAATGCTATTCAGTTAAATTTTGTATAATTATCTAGAAAAAAAAAATTTTTTATTTTATCATTTTACTGCCTTTTAAGTTTTAAACCACATATTTTAACTCGTTTTTTTGCAAATCAATACAAAACGTTCATAATTTAAGGTTTTGGTGAATGTTTTAAGATTTTCTTCATACTGCACAATATCCTCAAAATATTTACGATTACATGACCATGCCAAACACGGCCTTGACCAGTTGGTGTTTAAAAGTTTAAGCAAAAAAAATGGTGACCTGAAGCTTTCATTCAAGTTTTATGCACACGTTCGATACTTGAATGCCCATGATTTTGTCGTCGGTTGTGAGACGATATTCACACCATAAATTTGTGATGAATTGAATCAATAAAATTTTCATTTTAAACTTGATTCTAGGGGCGGGACAGAATAAATCCAATTTTAAGAGGCCGTACTCTTGACTTACGGCACCAAACGAGCTAGACTAGCCAGTATAGCGATATAGACGGACGACCAAGCGTGATGGGCTGAGTTCTGTAAGAGCAAGACATCAATAAGTCTACCAAAATATAAGCGTCATCCTACAATGGTGGAGACAAGACCATTGAGTATCAAGCATATCGTAAGGTAAGAGTACGTTCTCTTAGGGGTTGGACTCATTCTGTGCTCTGGCAAGGGTATTATGATGAAATAGTAAAAGTACTGAACTCAATATACCATTTTGTTGGTAGTGTATGGCCTATGACAGTTAATTAATTTCTACTTACGCAAGACCAAACCTGGTCCAGCCTACAGGCAGCGCGTACATGGCCTCGGGTCTGCCCTCGCATGTAGTGATCGTGATCACCTCTCTTCTGGTGACAGTCCACACAAAAACACACGTCGCCTTTGGGATCAAATAAATATGCTGTAAATAGAAGATAACATCAAAATAACAGCAATTGTCCTCTACTAAATTTTATACAACCCAACTGATAGCTGAGGCCCACCTATATATCATTTTTTTTTTTTTTTTTTTTTTTTTTTTTTTTTTGGGGGGTTGGGGGTTGGGGGGGGGTTCTGCCGACCAGGAAGTTTAAGATATTTACTTCTACGTGTATTTAAAGAACTTAATGTCTGTAAAATGGTTGTTGAATCTCGCGCATAATTACCTGAGCAATTGTTTTCCCCAAGTTTGCTTGTTAATTAAACTCTACTCTCATTGTCATGCCAAGCAAGCCCCTACCACTGTATTGATATAGTCAACATAGTCAGTTGATATAGTCAAATGGAAGCTATGTCTTCAACTATGTCAATATAGTGGTAGGGGCGTGCTTGGCATGACAGTGAGAGTAGACTTGAATAATTACCTGACATCCTGAGCGATGAGACAAACTGGCAGCACACACGATCAGTTAAACAGGTATTATTAGGGTGCTTTGGCTCATACTGCAGAAAACAAAGCTACATCATTGCCTTCAATTGCGTTGCAAAGTCTGTATTGGGTTATTATGTAAAGGACAATGTTTTCGCTTCAATATTTGGCATATAAGATATGGTCACTACAGTGATGGGTCCATTGGGGGGGATCAGGTTAAAATTGAGGGTACATATTTAAATTCAATGAAATGCTATTAAAAATCACGTTGGAACCACATTTTTATATGCATTAAAGAGAACAAATGTGGTTCCAGCTATTTAAAGCGTTTTAAAATACTTACCTAATTTGTGAAAGATGCATTTCCAATGCAACAGTGACTGTTTACATAAAACAATCGATCACGAAACACACAAAATGTTGGTTAAAATGTCACCCCCGAACCCCCCCCCCCATATTTATGGAACCACATTTATGGAACCACATTTAATGGAACCACATTTTCTTGTCGAGGGGACCCCAACCCCCCCGACCCCCCCCCATATTTATGGAACCACATTTTACGGAAACAAATTTTTAGCACAATATAATGAGAGTGAAGGACACCCCCCGAACCCCCCATTTTTTTCAGGGGGGACTGACACCACCCCCAGAACCCCCACATTTTTTGGAAAGCAGACCATATTTATGGAACCACATTTATGGAAGCACATCCATTTTTTATTACAAACACTATTAATGAGATTATATATCAATAGAACGAGTAGTAACTACTGTGAAGAGAAAATCACTAAAAACCATAAAAATGACACTCCAACCGCCACCCCTTAATGGTAAATAGAGTTTAGTCCCATAGAGTAACCAATCTCCGTAACAGTGGGGGTAGCCAATTCGTCAATCTTGGTTGTTATGATTCCTGTTTGGAGACTCTATTTTATATCGTAAAATGTGATTTAAAAGACTATTGAAATGAAAATAAATTTAAAATATTATTTTAATAATTATCAGCATCTACGTTTTTTAGCACAAATACATTATTTTTGAAACTTTGCTTAAATACGAAAATAATCATTATCGTAACATTTCTAATGTCGGGAAGAAGACTAAAATTCAAAAGTGAAGCTGAAAATTCAACTGTATACATAATTGGAATGATCATTGCACTCTATTTAAAATTATTATTGTACATAAGTATCTGTCAAATAACTTGGATAACACGAAGAGAAATAAAAATGTACATGCTGGCATTAATTTAATGAGAAAGAGAAGATTTCATTAAAAATGTGACGTCCATGGGTTTCGAAGAGAAGGCAAGAAACAGTGAAAATTTCACTTGATAAACGTAAGTCAATATTTGATAAATATTCATGGAACCACATAAAAAAGGTTTCTCTTTCTTAATAAAGAAAGAAATGTGGTTCTTAACATTATCCAATAGACGTTATATGATATCAAAGAAAGTCCCCTATATTTTGGGGGGGGGCTTAAGCACCCCCCAATGTGGTATCAAGCCCCCTTCACTCACGCGAGCGAACCAACCCTTTTTCCTATTGTTTGTAAGTGCACCCTACAACCCAAAATACTCTCAAGCTCTATACTTCTCTCAAGTCAAGGCCCCCCCCAAACTTTGCCTATGATCATAACTCCCCCATATCCTCTTCTGCCCCCACCTTCTCTCAAACCTACCTCTCCAGCCATATAATACTCACAATACTCTCAAGCCAAGCCCCCAACCCCAAAACACTATACGCTATGATACTCACAAGCCTCTGCCTTCTCTCAAGCTATCAAGCTCTCACATTCTCTCAATGCAAGCTCGCCCCCACCCCCATACTCTCACAAGCCGCCATCTCTCAAGCCCACTCCTTGCCAGATACTCACAAGTCCCGCCCCTCATTCTCTCAACCTCTGATGAAAATATATTATGTTTTAATTTACCGGTGACTACATTTTCAGGGTCTGGCTCATGCACTATAAGTATTTCACTTGTTGACGTTCATGGCATGTGCCATGCGGTATATAGCATAATCATGCCACAGAATCATTTATAGCTATTGGTATGTGGGGTCGTTTATTCACTACAATTATCTCATAACACACGCTAGGACACTAGTACGTAGCTTACTTCTCAACATGATGACACGGTATCAACTATTCAAGTCAATTCTAGCATATTAACTACACAGAGTACAAAATGTACATGTACATCTAGTTATCAGTCTAGTTATCAGTCTAGCGGTTGAGTGGTTTACTTACCAATTCAGTGTTTTCAAGCCAGGGAAAATGCTGGACGGAGGCTGATCTAGGTATATCAAAGGTCACCTGAAATAGTCCGAAAACTATATGTGTGTTACCAGACCCAATGTCTTAGAATATGCAGAATACATGTACTACATGGCGCTCAATTGTTATGAAGCTTTCGTGTGGAAAGAAGTGTTCGTGTGTAATTCCCATGGTGTTCGTGTGTGCATGATGGAAACTGAGCAACCAAGAACCACAAAATATGATTACATTAACTGGGAAAAAAATCAAAAGATTTTACCACTTCGTTAAAGTTTACTACCATGTTGAAAATCTACTACAATTTATATACAAGAAAATGGAAAATCATATAAATTTCTCTTCTAATTAAGCTTTTGGAAAATGTGAAGTGTTTCATAGCACAATTCTCTATTATAAATGTTCACATGCACCATCTGAAATGTATGATTTTTTTTTCGCGATTCTACCGCTTTGTTACATTTTTATGACATATTTTATTCTTTGAGTTTTAGGTGAAACCCAGGGGTGAAGCGCTGATGGAAAAAAATATTTTCATTTATCTGTGGGATCTAATGTATTTACAAATAAAGGTTATCAATGAATTTGACAATATGCATTTTTTTAATCACAAACCATATTTAGAAATGTAAACTGTGGAACCAAAAGTGACAACCCATGTTTTACAAATAAATATATATATCAGTCGAGTCTCACCCCTTTTCATAACATAACATTCATATTTATTAAAAATTACAAAAGTAAATTAGTCTGAGTGTACATACCACTGTATACTATTTCCACTTTGTATTTATAAACAAAAGCTACACCAATAAAATAGTAACGAACGTGCATGAGGTGTACCTTGGTCTTTGGACATCGTTTTTTACTTACCTACAACATCCTTCTATGACTTACAACATACTTCTATGACCTACAACATCCCTGATGTTTAGATACATTAGCAGATTGCGTATCTGATAAGATCCAAATCAAGTATTAATATGCTTGCTACTCCAAATTTTGTGTTTAGGGAAAAACTTCTTGTTCCTTTCACAAGTTCACAATATATGCTTGACTTTCATTGTTTCCATGATAAACATAAAAATACCTACAAAACCTTCACCGTATTAATTTTACCTAAGGTCACAGTCCAAAGTGAATGCTACTTTCTACTGCCCAATTTACATAATTTTATGCTAACAATCTTACTTCACTATTCAGTCTCTCCTCATCTGGAAATAAAATATGACTTGCTAGAGACATGTGCACAGAACTAGGATCAAAGAGTCTAGGTCATAATGATACTGTCATCAAAATCATGGCAACAAATTAGCAATATTATGAAAGTTCAGGCTAAGAATGCTACGAATAGTACATTTCTGTAATGTTCATGGTCTAGCAATACACTTAATAGCTAAAAGCAATCATTAAACAGAGTTATTTGGCTCCAAACTGCAAAAAACGTATCTATTTGCATGGGCGATAATATAATTTTTGAACACGTTTTTGTTTTTTGCTCCCGTTTTTCAAAGGTGAATGGACAGCACTAACATCGGTAATCATCGGTAATTACTGACAAATCCGAGCTTTTGGACACATTCTACCTTAATTACCTTTTGAAACATTGAAGCGTTGCTGTCATTCACACACGAACGCAACTACGAGAATTACACACGTGCACGTTATTTCACACGGACGATACGTAACGATTGAAAGCTGTGTAAGATATTACCAGTAAAACACTGAAGGTGAACACTAATATGTATTGATGAGAAATACAGTCCACCACTTACCATTGGATTAGCTCTTGCTGATGGCCGGGCGGTTGCTGGAGGTTTGGGTGCAAAAACTTTTCCCCCGGTTAGGTCTGGCAGGGAGCATCTTATGGTGGCGTCTTTCTTAGCCGCCATAGTGTATCCTAAAACCTTTTTTCGATCTGCTTTCTTTGGGTCATATATATCTTTCAAAGCTGCAAGTTTTGTTTTAACATGCAATGGGTCAACTGATTTCTTTGGGTCATATGTAGGGTTCAAAGTTGAATGATCTGCTTTCACAGGCCGTGGTCCAACTGGTTTCTTATGGCCATATGTTTTTGTCCCTAATGATATATCCGTTTTAGACTTGATAAGAGGTAGTGGTTTGGCACGACGTTCCAGTTTAGGAGCAGTAGGTCTAGTACCGCTCGTTTTTACATTGGTAGAAACAGGCTTTCTCCCTCCTTTTGGATTGGATTTGTCGAATATTTCTTTGCCTTTAGAAGGTTTTGTATTACTTGCTGTTTTCAAAGGTGCTATGTCTGTTCGTTTTCTCGGTATACTGGTAGACGTTTTAGGAGGAAAGTATGTTGAGGTAGTAGATTCATGTATAACTTTTTTTGCACGTTCAGTAGGTGCTTGTTTAGAGTCTGCCCCGCCCGTCATTACAGCGTGCTTGGAAGTAGGTTTGTGGGTGTTTGTGCTTGTGGTGGATGTTACATCTCCCTCCAATAAACCATCTTTGGATGATTTATGGGTGGTCGTGGTTATGGTGGATGTTACATCTCTATGCAATAAATCATCTTTAGACAGTTTATGGGTAGTTGTGGTTGTGGTGGATGGTACATCTCTCTCCAATAAACCATCTTTAGACGTAGTCGTCGCATCATACGTAGTTCTCGCTTTTGCTTCCACGTTGGTGCTGTCTTTGTCAGTTTCATGATTTTCATCTGAGCTAGACAAAGATTCCAACGAGCAACTAGAAGTCCAGCTATAACTGTACTCAGATGAGCTGTCACGATCTGTTGCTGGCTTTGCTCTGCTGGGTTCTTCAGTTTTATGATGGTCGCTTGAGTTGGAGCTAGATAGGAGTGAAGAACTACTATACCGGCCACTGTGCTCAGATGAATTGTCGCCAAGACGATCCTGTGCACGCTCTTGTGATCTAGATTTTGGGGTGCTCCTGTCAATCTGTAAGAGGCCTGTAGCGTGTGGTACGTCTTCTAGGTATGAGTACAATTGTGGACTCTCATTGTCGCCCTCTATATCTTCTGGTATTTCTTCATCTATTTCGCTTTCAATTGATGATGCAGGGCTCGAGGTTCTAGAGCTGTTGCCGGACCAGTGGAAATCCTTTCTCCCCGCCATCGTTAATCTGCAAGTAAATTGATGATTATTCATTTTTAGACATTTCAACTTCAGCTTTACCTATGTGCATATTATGCAGTGGATCTACGATTAAGAGGAATTTTGAGATGCATTAGTTGAGAAGAATTTCATGTAGCTTATATAGAAAATGGTTTAAAAATATGGTTTAAATATATATTTGCTGGTCAATACAGGTTACGAAATGATGGGTGTTTTGTATTGCTAGCTTTAGAATTTAAAAAATTCTTTACTTTAATTTGCCCAATTTTTAGAAGACAAATTAGTGATTGGTAATTTGCCCAATTTACATGTATTGATGACTGGGAAGTTAGGGAGAAACCTTGGTGAATGGATTTTCATTAAGGCTATATATTCCCTCATTTTCTACACCTTCCTTATACCCCCCCCCCCCATCTATAGACCTTTAGTAAACATGTTCCAATAAGATATTTAAGTAGCATATGGCCTCATTTATATACAGTATGATTTTTGCTCGTTTTCTGTTCCAAAGTACACACAAATCAACCATATTACATATTGATCCTTTGTTGTTAATTGTTGTAACAGCTTTCAAAATTCCAGTCTGTCTTTCATATCAAACTCACCTACTTCCGGCTTAGATCTATGCCAAACCAAAAGCGACAGTGCGTGTATTAAACTGTGCCGATTGCACTTCCATATGTAGACTGACAAGCTCTATCAAGTCATTAAAGCGGCAAACAATGGTAAAAGTGGTCTGGAATACATAACTAGATATAATATTGTTAGTGTTGGCAAAAACCTACCTTTAACCGTGAACAATATCCATACGCATGTTAGAATTTCCAAAATAGTACACTCCCACAACTGGTGCGTTAACATATCAACTTTTTATTAGTAGAGATCACGACGTCGCTCTATAAAACGAAACCAATCAATCTGTGGTGGTGAAATAAATAACTTTGTTAAATTAATGAGCTGAGCTGCAGTAGTTCTTTTCGTGATTATTATTGTCTTCTGGTCTCTGCTGTATGAATGATCGAAAGTTATAAACAATTGGTTCATTAATGTTTTCGGTGCTTAAGCACCTTCCTCGGGTATATTGACAAACAGATGTTTAAATATAAACATTGAGTGTCTAGACGCAGTGGATAATTTTGATTTTTCATCTCAACTGTCTATAGTGTCTGTGTCAACAAGTTCCGTAGGGCTCTCCATTTCTAATTACAACATAGTATATAGCCGATAATTGACACTCATCTCCCGTGGGCTTATGATGGACATTGGTCAGTCTTTCACATTGGCTACACTTGTGAGGTTTCATCCTTATCAAATACAGATTTTCTTACAAGGAGTCGAACATACAATAGTGTAGAAAAAAAATCAACTTTGAAAAATGACCATGACAGTGGAAAGTGCTACAGAGCAGGACTGCTGGACTGTCACTATTGCGGCCACTACACTAGACCATAATTAAGCACAACAAATTTTGATAGGAGCTGATATTTAAATTATATGAAAAGTAAATATCTATTGCTCTCTCAACACAAGATTGCATTTCAAAACCTAAGAGGACATTCATTTATTTGAACTAAAAATGAGGCCGTTGTGTTAACTTTTTTTAATCATTTGTTTTCACGTCTGTTGTATTGCCTAGAGATATTGCCAAATGCTATATGCCTATTATATTTATAATTGCATCCAATTGCACTGTGGGCATAGAATTTTTGATCTGGTGAAACGCTATATACAATAAATAATAGAATCACAAACGATTATGATTACATATGGTTAGAATTAATGATGAACACACGTCAATGTCAACCAGCAGAACTTGAGCAGCAGCAGCTGTTGTGAACTTTTATACAATTAAAAATTCTGGACTCGTGTGCATTGTACACGAACAAATGAATAAATTGTGATCAACCATTTACATCCCATTGTAACACAATCAAACAACAGGTCAATGAGTCACCATACACTGAACTTTCTTCTGTATTGTGAGTAGCATGGAAAATTATAATATGTTCTTGTTTAGACAAACATGTACATATATATTGCATTTGTAAACAAAGTGGAGTCGGTCTCATACCCAACCTCTATTGGTCGGGTCGCGAGGTGAAGGCTCGCGATGCCACGGGCCAATGCCTGAGGCGCGCGACTCCTAGACAATGTTCCCTACGCACTCCTCGCTGTGTTAACTGGTACTCCACATACTGACCTCAGTCCAGCGTACTGGACGAGGGCCTGGTGTCTAACTAACCCGGGTTTCATGATGGGCCCCTACACAGAGGGGATTTTGCACCAGTGCTGACACGCAACGATCACGGCGTCCCCGTCACAAAGCCATGCAGACCCAGGCGCAGTGAGGAGGGGTAGCCACCGGCTAACCCCGTCAGAACAAGTAAAGAGTGCCTATTCTCATCAAGAACAGGTTACCAGCCCTACGTGCTATCCGACAAGCGTCTACAAGGAAACTGTGGCCCTAATGGCCAAGTCTCAGTACTGAAGTGTACTGAGTCCCTAATCCTACAGTGGACTTAAGAAGGAACAACAACAAGGTGTGTGTAACGAAGGGGATAATACAACCTAGTCCAGTGCAACTTATAACAGGGGAACTTATACTCTGCGAAGTTGCTGCGCACTGGACACTAACTAAAGAACTGATTTCGTCACACATTATTAAAGTCTGTTTCTGCCTCCATCCTCATTCAGCGATAGATTCAGTTTCCTAATCTGGATCGCTTCCTTTACTCCACGTTCCAAGCACTTCGGTTATACACACAGGATGTTGGTATCCTCTACGAGGAAACTTATAAGGAAGTGGGATGAGGGGGAAAATGCCGAAAAAATTAGGGATGTGGGGAAAGAGGGCTAAAAAGAGGGATGTGGGATTTCAAGGCAGTGGGATGTGGGAAAATGCCTTAGAATTCGTTGGATATGGCATGTATCTTCTAATAAGACACTATTCTATATTGCTGAGCCATTGTGTTGTATTTATCGAATATACGTGTACTATGCAGGCCGAGACCACTCTATACCCCTGCAATGTTATTTTAAGATCGGCGTTTTGGCAGTATTTTACGTTAGTCGTTACACAGTTTCGCCCGCAGCAACATGCTATCTCTTTTAGTTCGGCAGGTGCGCTCGGCTTGTTATCTCTCGCAAAATGCACATTTTAGTCTAACTTTGTTAGCTAAATACGATTTTTAAAGAATTTTTAAACGTTTTTAAAGAGCTATCTTGTACTACCAAAATGTGTCCACGCCGATTAAGTTTGTTATTCATGCGACTAGTACCGGAAGTTATCTAGGTCAACTTTCTTATAATGTGTTTAAATGGAGGGAGGTGTTAGAAATGATCAAAGTTACAAAATGTCTTTGCTTTTTTCGAACCATGCACACCGACCAAAAACATATTTATTTTGATATGTTGTAGGCAAGAGGTTAAACGTACTTATTAAGACCCTTTCCAAGATGTGTCTCGATGGACGTATTTTTGCATTTTAACACCAAACATTGAGAACGTTCGGGGAGTGATTTTTACTGGTGCCTAAGTTCGCAGAATCATGAGTTGTTGTTACTTAAGAAAAATCAATATGTGAAACCACAATCTGAAAGTCCAAACGTCGACGTTTCCAACAGTATATAACATGTAGGGGCAGTATCAAAATGTAAGAGTGTATTTTAAGAAACCACGCGACTGTATCAGTTTTTGTGTAGCGTTTTTCTCGCGCATATTTTGGTCATTTTAGAATTATTGATTTTTCACTGTGTTTTGGGGGCTGTGGCTTCCGAGTGTATGTGAATCCTAAGACCACATTCACCCATTTTTATACTACAAATGATGCCGTTGTGATATTTCTTATTTGGTATTTGTTTCCACGTCTATTGTATTGCCTAGAGATATTTCCTAATGTATTATACCCATTGTATCTATAATTATATCAAATTGCACTTTCCTAATGGAATTGTTAATTTGATAAAACAATACATCTAGTAAGTGGTAGAATCGAAGTCAATTATGACTACCTCTAGTTAATATTATTGATGCGTATTTTTTCCGTATCACATTGGCAAAAGGTGCAAACCTTATGAAACCTTTAATTATATGAAAGTTTGGGTTCGTCTGCATTGCAGATGAATAAATCAAAATCGATTGTCTAAACCACATTGACTTGTGACCCATAATCTTTTAACAATTCACAATGTACTTGACTTTTTTCATGATTTTCTGTTATTGCAGGTTGCATGGAAAAATATGATACAGCATGAACACGCCTTCATGGTCCATGTTTGATGGTGCACCAGGGAAAGATTGACCAATCAGCCAGATTTTTGCGGAATGATAGAATGTCCCACATTGACTTGTGACCCATAATCTTTGACAATTGGTCAATTCACTTGCTTCTGTGTTGCCATGATAGGTCAGATGCGACTCCATCCTGATTCAGTGGTGGATATAAGGGTTATCATATGCTTTTGGGTGTCAGATGGCATTTATCCTTTATGTAGGCATACGAGGGAAGCAAATGAGTTTACACAAAGGATAAATGCTACATCACACCATATACCGTATGATAACCTTTTTCTCACACTCTGATAACAAGGCCATACAATGAAAACCTATTTGTTACATAATTCATCGACTTTTATATAAAGTTGGGGATATTACATTGTCATTTTTCACAATTTGATCACCCACAATGCCTTTACAAGTCATTGTTCATACCAAACTGTGGGCCCAGTTGGCCCAGTAGTAGTTTTATCAGGAAAAATGATTTTGGGTTAGACCTACGTCAATGACAAAATCAATACTCGGTTTCATCTTATTTATCATAATGAGATTGTACGTTTAACGTTTGAAATCCCCACTGAAACATTTTGGCAGTGGGACTTCTGATTTGTCACGACAAGGCCATTTTAATATTGCGGTCTTACACAACACAAAAATAGCACTTTGGTTGTAAATGTTATTGGACTAATGTTGATTTGCTTGTGAAATTGACTGAATGAAGTTTTTTTTTCATCTCTAAAAGATATTGCTAAAGCTATTATAGAACTCTTTATGTTTTGATTCCCCCACTCCCACCCGATGGGTACACACAAATTATTGTGACTTCATGGCATGATGGGTTTTTTTTTTTTTTTTTTTTTTTTTTTTTTTTTGATGAGATATGTACAATGAATAAAAAATATGAAGAATTTAGAAAAAAAAATAGCGTATCTAACAAAATTAAACTAATAATACTTCACAAACTGACACCCGGATCTATATTTAAAAAAAATGCAAGCAATACATTGGAAAATTAGTTTCATTTTAATTTAACATCAAATTATGAACTAATCTAATATTCCATCAAAATTTCTGTGAAATGCTAGGAAGATATCACACTCCCTAGCATTTGGTTCTTTTATATTATACGCCACAGTTGTCAAGGCCTGTTGTTTTAGTGCATTGTACTTGTACTGCCAGAACTTTGAAAAATACAGAGTGGCCCCGAACAAAAAATGAAACTGAGAATTTTTAAACAAATATATGAAACTGAGAATTAAGAGGGGGGAAGTTAACAATTTGTTTCAAATGTGAAAAGAAAATTCTAATAAAGATTTTAGTTGACAAAAAACACGAATTTTCACATTTCAAGTCGTACCCTGTATACTTTTTTAGTAACCAGGGTAAAAGTACCTGTCAATCAAAATCCTAGCCTTTATCAACATGATTACGATCGCCATGACAGCACAGAGACCTGTGACTAAGACTACAAAAAGTACTATTTTATTTTTACTTACATTGTTAATCATCGTTTGACACATCATTTATCCATTAGTAACTACTACATTTATGAAAACTCCTTCAAAAACAAAATAATTTGAATAAATAAATTATCTAAGTGCGGTTTAGTTTGGTTACTACGGCGCTACCTGAAAATTAATGCAAGTGGTCGTCAGTTTAGTATACGCAGCAGCTAAAACGGAGACAAATATCTTGTTGTAATTTGAATTAAATTTATGCTTAGTTCTAATTGGAAGTATAATTGGAAGTATAATACCATATATTATTACGTGCTGACTGTCAAAACTAGTGACAATCATTAATGGGATATAATTACAGGTAAGTTTATATTGACAGCTCCCAGTACTAAATCTAGTATACGAGCCTATGTCTAGTATGACTAGCTGTCATAAATAACAACAGTACACCAGTATTCTAATTTGCATATCTTCTAGACGACATTTTTTTAGAAAAAAAAGATCATAACCCTAGAACAAGAGGGTTGTATGTACAGCTATAGACTCATATAATTAACAGCTAGAGAACATCGTAAAATCATATTCATAGTACTTATTTACATATATATATACTTTCTGTAGGTTCAATAAATGGATGAAAATTTTTTCTGTGATGTATACCCATGTCGATGAAGATGAACGATCAAAATGGCAGAATCTATTGAATGCCACATATATCTAGATGTATGCCCAGCAGTGATTTATGAATAAAAAAGGTTCAAAAAATGAATGAAAAATTATTCTGTGATGTATAAATGTAAATAAAAAAGGTTCAATAAATGAATGAAAAATTATTCTGTGATGTATAAATGTAAATAAAAAAAGGTTCAATAAATGAATGAAAATTTTAAACTTGTTCTATTTGATCTTTCACAAAACCTGAAAATACCATTAGCAATTTTTTATTGAATGCTATCTGTCTGATACAATTTATCAATTACTTGTGCAATTTAGAATGACAATTATAAATCAATAACAGAAAAATCATCATAAGTAATAAACAAAAGTAGTAATTCCGCTGACGAAGTAACTTGATGAGCTTCTATGAAAAAATGTATAGCCTGTCTGGCACTTTGTCAAAAATATCTACAAAATAGTATTGATATGTAATATATTACAAAGTCAAGCACATATACTTCATTTAAAACAGTATTATACTAAATTCAAACTTGGCTAAAAAAAATTCAATTGGCTAAAAAAAAATTTAGTTGTTTAGCCAGTTGGCTAAAAAAATTCAGTTGGCTAAAAAAAATTTAAGCTGTTTAGCCATTTGGCTAAATTTGAAATGGGTCTAGCGCTAGCCCAGACATTAAATAACATATATACATTGTACATGTTGCACTTTCAACAGTGGAATATTGGTGTTGTGTATTTCTAAGCTGTCATAGGTAAACAAGTATGAACTTTATTTTGTAAGAAATTCATAATGAACCAACAACTTGTTTATTGTTTGTTACATATTCGTACCGATAGGAATTAAAATACATGTACATTCAATAAATGCCAAAATAATGATTCTGAATTTTATACATACACACTAGTGTACAAGTAAAGCACTTATTTTACATTTCTAATTATTAAATTATTTCATATTAATTATGATTAAGATTATTTGAAACTACAACCATAGTCTTACATAGATTTGTTCAATATACCATATTATTTGAAACTACATACATGAATTTGTTCAATATACCAGGTACAATTCAACATAGAACAGAAAACTAAGGGAAGTAACAAATATGTTCCAAGTTATAAAAAATGAATGACTTATTCCACCTATGATTAGAATAACATAATCACCAGTTTCAGTAATGAGAAAGTAATTAATTAATTTTTACTGTCCCCAACACGTTTTCATCTCACATTTTTTACAGTAAAAGTTTTTCAGTACCGCTCATGGGAAACATTCAGAAATAAAAAATCTGATACAATTTGGCATATCATTTTTTTACAGAAAGACATTTCATAATGTGAAACGAAATCTCAGAAAATATTGTAGAAATATTTCTAAACCACTAGATCTGACCATAAATTACTCAATGCTGCACAGACAGTTGCAATGTCATCTACCAGAGGTACCAAGTTGATTGGCAGTGTGCCATTCAAGATTTCATAGCGCTTCATTCGCCCAATGGCTCTCTCGACATGGATCCTGCAAGAGACGTAATAAAATAATGTCATTAAAAAACAGATAAATATATACATAACCTACGTATGAAGATTTAAAATTGATTTTGAAAAATAATAAAATATATCACACCTAGCATTTGCCACTTCTCCGGTCTTTTTCACATTGTTCGTCGACATTTGATCAAGGCCTGATGCAGGAGGTGGAATTATGAGTCTTGCTCCCCTCATCAGCAGATCATTTTGAATAGGGAAACCCCTGTCGGCGAGGATCACATCTCCCATCTCTAGGAGGTCCAGAAAACCACAGTGACGTGTGACATAGAGGTCTGACGTACGACCTCCCCATGCAGGTGGAAGGAAGGATACCATACCATTAGGAGCTATTGCTACAAAGATTTTAACCGTATTGTGGTGTTTGTAGTCACTGTAGGTTAGGGCTTGCAACAACAAATTCCTTGGTCTCTCAATAAAAACTTCTGTGCAGTCGATTGTACACCGCAGGTGACGATACTGTCCCCTAGGTAGAGATTTCGGAAAGTCGCGGAATATTTTTTCCTTTGTCGGCCAATATATGAGGGGCTTGAGTTCATAAGCCATCAACTTTATCCAAGTGTTAAAGACACTGCTTACTACTGAAACTGCAATGCCAAATGTGACGCTCAGCATTGCATGACTGATATTTTGCTTGATTTTTAGGAGCACCAACAGCAACTCCTCCTTTAAAGTAAGTTTTCTTTTGGGACCACATTTTTTAGGTGTCACTTTAAATTTTCTCCTCAGTGGTACCATTTTCTTTGCACCAACCCAATACCTCATGATCGATGCCTTTCGCTGAAGATGGTTAAGTAAGTCATTAAAGGCTTGCCTACTTCTTAGGCCAGTAAAAGTTTTTACTTTCTTGTCCGTGCTTAAGAAGTGGAGTGTTTTGTCGACTTTTTTGGGTGTTATTGCAGGGAGTGACAGTTCATCTGGATTCAGTTCTTTATATTTATTTATAAGTTCTGGTAAAGTTAAATTTTGATTGTTGTGGCACTCAGTACAAGTTGATTCATTCTTGAAATAATTATGGAAATTTTGAACTATTTCTTTTTGGTATTTCTTACATTGCTGTGTGTTTTTACAAAGTGACTCTTCAATTTTTCTCCTTTTTGGAGTTGAGCCTAGTGCCAATCTTGAAGCGGGACGCTTGCGGGATTTTGGTGTAACTGTATATTCAGGACGAATCCCCAGATTGATGGAAGGATAAGGATTATCCGATGTAGGTTTCCCTTCCACAAAATGTTCCGAACAAATCCGGGAATTCGAATTTGCCACCCAATTTTTTCCTGTCTTAGCATCTTTTCGCCAAACAGCTCTTATCCAGGCTGCCCTGTCATGGGACTGAGTTTTGGCATCTGGGAAGCAATATAGAGCATATGGTGGTGTACATGTACATGCTTCATGCATATGTAAACATTGATGAATTTTACATTCTATTTTTCGCCATCTTTCAAGTCCATATGTACTATTTCCACAATGTTCAAATGCACAAATTCGACCCATAATTCTGCTATGGTTAATGGGTTTACAAACAGTCAGAATAGCACAACTGTTTCAAAGTTTGGTTCTATCCATATGAATCATTATGATCACAACACAAGATGACAGTCACATACTAACTAGACTTGTATGCCCATAAGCACAGCACAGGTATATATTTCGAAAACAATTAGCTTCTGCAGTGTACTAATCCTTACTGTACATTTATGCAAACCAATGGGTGAATACATAGAGTTCACGGTAACATTTAAATGAAATAATCCACAAATATTCTTATCGCATCATTACTTGACATAAGCAGAATCTCAAGAAATCTGTTGATGAAGCACAGAAAAAAGTTAAGTATATGTGAAGCTTCATTTAAAAAAATTGAAAAATGTGTGAATCAGATGGCAGATACATGGCTCAAACGGATTGAGAAGAAGCAAGCAGCAAAAAAGGAAAGAAAAACAACTGGCTGGGGTCACCATGCCACCTTTGCAGCCTTCTCCCAAGGCTGTGGCACTGTCCCCTCCCCCACTTTCCCCTCCCCACTTCCCCCACTTTCCCCTCCCCCACTTTCCCTCCCCCACTTTCCCCCACTTTCACCTCCCCCCCACTTTCCCCACTGTTCCCACCCCTACTTTCCCCTCCCCAACTTTCCCCACTTTCTCCTCCCCAACTTTCCCCACTTTCCCTCCCCCCACATTCCCCCCCCCTTTTCCCCACTTTCCCTCCCCAACTTTCCCCCACTTTCCCTCCCCCACTGTCCCCACCCCAACTGTCTCCACTGCTCCCGCCAGCTCACCTGACCTCATTGTATTGTCACAAAATGTGAATTCCCTGCAGCACCGCGCACATTTCATTCAGCACCTTTACCCAAGGTGCCAAGGAAGCCCCGCCACCGCCGACATGAAGTGGCTATGTCCTGCTGGGTCACTCAGTTCCAGGCTGGAAATAAATACCATTTTGCAGTCCGCGCCAAAGATAATCACAGTCATGTGGGAATTCTCTGATGCATGTAGTCTCCATCTTCAGTAATACCGTGTTTGTAGGACTATAAGTAGTGTTACTTAACGTACTCTTGTCCTGTTTTTCTCAGCAGGATCCATTTCAATTTCGGGACATTGTTTGAGTAGAATGTGTACATATCGTAATGTGACTTGCACCTCAGTTACTAGTAATGCAGAAGTAATAAATGGGACCGTCTATGGATATTAGTAGAAAGTTATTTTTCATTCATTTATTTTATTTGTCATTGTATTTTTAATAATTGTTATGTATGTGATGAATGTATATTGTATATATATTGTATATTATGTATAATAAAGTTCTAATTCTAATTGTTACATATTGTCTCCTATCTTGATCACAATAATTGTAATCTGTATAAAAATTCATAATGTAAACAATGTGAAACACAATGCAAACAGTGTACGTTTTTAGGAATGTTCTTATATTGATTAATGCTAGTTAGGAATATGAATTTTTCATTTCCCTTATGTCTAATGTTTGTTTCTCAGAAACCTGGGAGTCATGTAAATATAATGAGTCAGTAAATGGTGTATTTCAGAACGTTAATGTCGTATGTAAATGTATTTTCGCACTTTTTTTATTGGATTCATGAACAATAAGGTATTGTATATTAATTGATTGTAATTCTAGAACGTTCTCTCTTAATTCATGATTATTATAAAATATGTTTGTGTATATTAAGGCTTATGAAATCAATTTTTTCTTTTGTAGCA
>CM032665.1:26029243-26039689 GCA_019095985.1 Streblospio benedicti
GTAAAAATTAAAACAAACTGGGTTTCCCCACCCATCCCCCTCGCCCCTATTAAACCCGTAGTCAGTACGGGTTTCGGGAAAATTAATAACCTCCATCCACCCAAGCATACACATCAGCAAATTAAACCCCAAGCTGTGTGCACTGGCGGAAATTTTGAAATGGAACAGTAAAAAATTTGTTGCGTTAACGGGGGTTTTTAGTTTGTTTAAAAATAGTTTTTGGGGGTTTCCCCGGATCGAGAACATTCGCAATAAGAAACACTTTTCCCCGTTTTACCATGCTTTTTTACTACTTCCCGCCAAAACCCCCCCAAGTTGACGACGGAATAATACGTTTGATGCGACGGTTCGCCATGCCCGCGTGTAAAGCGGGTTTAACCTTTTTTTTATCAAAAGGCAACCCCCCCAAACATCACGAAGTCTGTTTTGCTCCCAAAAAACGGCCGTGTTGCCATTTCTCCAGAAATTTGTTAAAGCAGAACACGCCCCCCGCGCGCGACCGCAGGGGGCTACAGTGAATTAGAGTGTGGAAATACGCACACATATGATCACGTTAAAGATAAATGTACAAATTCTACATTTGAACAAGAAAAATCGTTCCAAGTTAAAAGTTTTATTAAAAGATTTCTAAGTGTCGTTGTGAACAAACCATGCTTTTTAAATAGCAGTTAGGACTTAAGAGTTTCACCAATTTTCATGTTCGAAGCTTTAGGTCGATTTGGTGGCCGAAGTTTCGCCATTAGAATGGCGGGGGTGGGGGTCACTGGTTTCACAGATCTCGAGGACGATATTTCAAGAATATTTACAACTTATAAAACCTGGGGCCGGTTGCACAAAGCCATTTTACGTTCACGATCATGTGTCTTACGGTCGTGTCAGTATTTTTTTCGTAAAATTTCAGTTGCACTAAAAAACTACGATATCATAGATCGTACAATTTTAGTTTTCATTCGTAAAAAAACACGAATATCGTAAGAAAATTACCGGGCTAAAAAGGTAGCGCCAGTGTCGTGGATTTGTTTTCGTTTGTGTTATGCTTGTCATTTGTAAATGAAATATTCATAATATTGGTTTGATTGAACATTAACTTGCACAAAATGGGAGCCTCAATTGAGGGGAGTATATAGCCTCGATGAAAATCCGTTCACCAACATTTTTATTCCCTAAATCACCATTTTTACGTACAGCGTTCTTATAATGCCACAGTTGAAAACACGGTGCTAGAAAAAATGGTCTTACTATAGAGGTGGTCATTCTGGAGAGGTGGTGTTTTAAGATTTGCGTTGATATTTAGTCCAATTGTAGTTTTCATTTGTGCATTAAGAATTATTGATTTATCTATGTATGCCAATCAGATTATTTTGATTTACTCTTTTTTTAATGCATTAATTCATTAGCAGACATCGACTCTGGAAGACAGTGGTTTGATATACAATGAATATAATTTGATATTCAAGATTAGTACAGTTCATACAGTAGAACCTCCAATTAAGTCCAACTCTCTAATCAGACTATTTCTTGAAGTCCCAAGTCTTCATAAAAGAGGTCGACGATCAACACACTCCATAAAGAGACCGCCTATAAATTAAGATAGCCTGGGTGGTCATACTATTTGTTCTACTGTATTCTATCAATGATAGAAATATGAGCTATTTGAAATAAGTTTGCGGGTATATTCTGCCCCCCCCCCCCCCCCCCCAATTCTTTTTAGCATGCACGAATCATAGTCTGCATGGGTTTTGAACGTGGAATTGATAGTAAACATGCCAAAAATTCTATGAAAATAAGGTATTTTGGTGATAAAGAGGCATACAAACCCTCGCTCCCCACCCATCCACCCACCCACCCTGGATATGCATGTGGTATTGATGGAAGGTTATACTGTACACAGGATCTTTTAAACTTGAAATGAAAGGCTTTAAGAGTCGAACAAAAGAGAAACAAGTTGCTTATAAAGTCAGTTCCATTTGCGGTAATGTACTACATTTTGCGATCGTAAATTCACACGATGATACTGCTTTGACGACTACGAACATTTGGCTTTGTGCAACGCACGTAACGACCATCGTTTCGTATCGTTACTCGTTTCGTGATCGTAAATTTTTGTTCGTATTTCGTGATTTGTTTGTGCAACCGGCCCGTGGTCATGTATTAAAAGACGCAACAAAGTCACCATCCCCCGTGTACTTGTGATAGCGGCGCATTTGACATTTTAAACCAAAGACGCTCGTGTCAAACTGATAAGCGAATTTCCGTGTGTAACTTGCTTGACTTAGACGTGGACGCGCAGAATGATAACGCCCACTGGCTGGACGAGCAGAATCACACATTGGTATCCCATTAGTAATCTTATTGTTGGTGTATTAATTTGTCATATATGTTGTTCCATGTTGAAAAGAACATGTAAGGTTTGAAACCGACTAATATTATACTTAACAGATGCAGTTTTTTAGAAAATGGGTCGGGGGCGCACGTAAGGAAAAGGTGGGCACTTACGGATTTCACTGATGAAAAAAACCTATGAAAATGAAGTATTCTGGTGGGGGAAAGGGGGCGCGTCCCCTGCGCCCCACGCCCTGAATCTGCATATGCTTAAAATTTGGAATTTAGAGCTATTTTTTTTTAAAAACCAGGTGAATGCCTTAAAGAATTGAATCGTGTAATAAAACCCTGTATCGCTGTTCATAACCTTTAAACCGACGGCCACTGCTTTTTTTAGAAATGTAGGTAATTATCTTTTTAAAAATTGAATCATGGGACCCACTGCTTTATACCACATAGCGAAAATCAACTGGACACAGGTCTTAGTACAGAGGTGGTCAGTTTGTTTAACATGGGCTCCACTGTACTGCGGATATTCTCCACAATGGCAAAAACACAGTGTAATGGAAGCAGTGTGGATTGAACAGCTCCCAGTCTGTCGTATTTGGCAGTACGAGTTATGGCAATGTTTACATATTTGTTGGGCATACGGGAGAGATTTAGTGTTTCACAATTGTAAGTGAATAACAGGGCTGGTTGTGTTGATGTCTTGTTGAGAAAATCCATTCCTAACCTATATATTATGTTGAAAGAATGTGGTAATATTCCAGTCAGTTGTATTTCAAACTCTTCCTACTTTTATTTCCAACATGATCAATGTTTTATAGTGAGATATCTAATACAGCATCGTGTGTACTGTGGCATCAGGCAGCGCCTTAAACTAGACAAAATTCCGCAACTTTTGGTATATTGCAGTGCTTGTTCAGATCTGGTGCAAGGTTCCAAAATTTTGAGGGGTCATATGTGCAGCCCTTATTATGACATGTTTTGTTCTCCTAAGCTTTGTCGTTAGCATGATCATTGGTGGAATGATGCCAGGTGTGAACAACTGAAAATTTCAATGAAAATTAATTTATTACAGAGAAACAACAACAAGGCTGTAGTGAGCTATCTGGTCTACACAAGGTGTCATCACAGTATATAGGATTATCATCTGTTAGGTGGCAGCACTGATTGACCGATGCAGGTGGCAGCACTGAAGATTTGTTCGCATTATGACTACCTTAATCACAAGGTGGCAGCACTGATTGAATGATGGAGGCCACCTGACACTGACGCGCTTGTTTGCATTGTGATGCTCATAGAGGTGGCAGCACTAAGGCATTTGTGACAGAATACCTACGCAGTCACTTTGCAATGAAAGTGACAGAGACAGGGCATTAACCATCTTTCAAAAGTTTATTGATGATTGAAAATTCCCAACCCATACGCATTACATAGATAGAAACAACATATACTTTTACACAAAATAATAATATAATACACAACAGATATTTTAACAGATAAAAGATAGCAGTTAACTTTTTTTTTTAAATTTGGATATCATATTTAGACATATTTAAACCTATTTTAAAAACATAAGATCATATCCACACATAGATCAAAAGGGTTGTATGTACAATTTCTTGACGTTTTATTTATTATACTAATTCATTTAATATTATTGTGATAAGCTATAGACAGAACATACATAGTAAAAAATTATATTTGATATAATTATTTAAATATTTTATTTTTTTTATACATTTTACATTAAAATTTACATTACATTAATGTGCTAATCCTGCATGCATCATGGAAAATTACCCACCCATACCTATAACATAGACACAACAACTGATTCTACACATTAATACATAAACAATTTACATTGCATTAAGTACCAATACAGTCTTGATTAGTTTAAATGTTGCACTTTAATGTAATCATGCCGCAATTGGTCGCTAAAGTGGTCACACTACATAAAAATCACAACGCAATCACCGCCTGGTCGTTGATATTTACCCTGCCTCCACATTGAGGGCACAAATGCACCCACTGCCCTCCACATTGATATCGCTATGAAAACGAGGGGGGTAAGATCTTGGATACTGCTGTATATTTTAGCTCTACTGTGGATTTTTACAGAAATTTGGATCTACTCTTTTTTCTGAACATTTTTCAAGCTGTCCCATGCAAATCAGACCAGTTATAACGAGTAGACTACTTCAAATTAGAATTAGTGTACTTTTACAAGAGAAATGTGTACATTTAGCATCAAGAGCAGAATACTGGAGGCTTTACAATATGAATTGCTTACGTCGTTTTCGTGACTGAGTGCTCATAGGCTTGGACTTTTTGTTTGGACCTTTATGTGCATATTCCTCTTCACTATCATCTGATGATGACATCTTCTTCCTCTTTTTAAATCTGAACAAAAAACATGTACTGGTAGTTTAAGTTAAATTGAAATGATTGCCAACATAGCAAATATTTTGACAAACAAGAAAGTGTGAAATGAGTATTGCTATTGACTTTGGTGATTAGTTAATCACAAAGCCAAAATAGTTTATAGAATTCAAAATGTTTTTTTATTTTAGGTAGAAAACAAACTCACTTTCTAGCAGCCTTCTGCTTCTCCTCAGACTCGGTGTCTAAATTTGACCCATCCATAACACGCGCCAACTTTTTCCTAGCATCTAAGTAATCCACTGCAATGCACATAAAAAAAGTTCTTTTGAGCTGACAATTTAGGTCATTTATATATAATAAATGCTAGTACATACTGCTATGCTGAAATGTTGAATAAGATAAATTTGTATTAGCAACTTACTTGAGACTCCCATTAATTCAAAACTAAATTTCTTCCACTGTTCAGGATTAACCGGAATCTTCTCCTTGACTGCCTTCAACAAAGTCTCATTACTTTGAAATGGAGGCCAGTATGTTTCGTCCTTATTAGCCACCCACGTTGAAGGCACAATATCATAAATGTCATCACCAAAGTGGAAAATTAGGTACACCATCAGAGAGCACAGCGTCGCTAGAACAACGTTGACATAAGAGCAAGTACAAAATTTACATATAAGGGCCCGGTCATTTACATTAGCTGAGGGGCTCAGGCAGATATTGGGGGTCATACTTTCAAAATTGAAGTCATAGGGGGGGTCATACTTTTGGTTTTGAACCATAGTCGCATGAATTTCCAAAACAAAGAAAGGTTTTATTGACAAATGTCAATTGACAAATTTAAGTGCTATTTATTAAAGTATCCCATACTTATTTCTACTTAGTTTATTATACCAGCATTACTAATGATCATCATAATCAGACATAAAGTCACATATTGTAAAGATCAACACACTTTTTATGATATTTAAAAGTGGGTTGTACTGCATTCTCCTGACCCCCGCCCCCCTCCCCTGCAAATTGTAAATGACCAGACCCTAAACAAATTTAAAATAAAGTGAAAAATAAAGTTGGGCAGCAGGCAAAGAGTAAAGTAGGATTTTCTAATACTACATTGTATGTAGTAAGGGAATGCAGCTTGTTTGTCATGGAATGGAAGTAGAACATATTTAGTTTTTACTTGGGAGACATTTGCAACGTGGAGCCTGTCATCTATATCAGAGACCTTGTGAATATCTAAAAGCCTGGAATCTAATGGATATGTAAAAAATGGACTATCATGCCGATATACTTTTTGTACACTATCAAAATTTCATTACTATCTATATCCTGAAGAATGTTTTTCAAAATACATACTTTACTTTCTATTCTGATGCAGTTATCAACTTCTTTGACTGACACAACCATCTTATCCAGAACTATTTGTTCATACTGGCAATACTGATGGAAGGCAACATTGTCTGCAAGGGGACCTCTTGTGTGTTTCTTTTAAGAATATTTTTTTACTAGACTGACTTGGGTGTTTTGGTATGTGTGAGGCTTCATTTAACCTGAGAACTACTTGCTGTAAGACATGAGTGTTTTTCCTGACAAGACATTTTAACGAACCTAAACAGTTTTCAAACGGGAAAGCAGAAAATGCATCAAGTGGACCGTGCAGCTGAGAATCTCGAAAAACATGAATTAGGTTGTGTATACTGTATACTTGATGTATTGCTCTGCTTGTTTCCCCACATGGGTATCCAAGCTGCTCATTCCGAAAACAAGAGGCATTTGATTAGTTTAACTAATTTATTATACACCTAAAATGGTATTCTGCTGTGTTTCTCCTTTGAGATCATCTGAATATTTGAAAGGAAGTGTCAAAATTAAGATAAGATATTTAAAATTTTTAATGTTGTGAGATTTCATAAATTATTCCGTGATATTTGGCAAACAATAAAATATTTAGAATATTTCAATGTGTTCGTATACTATTATAAAATTCATATACATTACGCTTAAAGGAACATACTACGTTAATATCTTTGGTGGCCACAAAATATACCCTGGGCCGTCGCGCGATGTAGCTGGCTCATTTTAGAGTTCGCTCCTGGTGGCAGACAATGGTTAATGAGGCGACCCAGACTCCCGTCTTCCTGCTCAGCGTCAATGCTACAAGCAAAGCACAAATCACATTCTAGTTTGATGATAAGCAATCACCATAGTATTATAAATGCATTGGTTTATGCCGGCGCAGATTTTACACACCAGTTGGGTTTTTAATGTACGTGGAAGATAATCATGAAATATCTTTTAGAACAACTCATCCATCACTTTAGTTTATAACTATTAGCTATTGTGATAATTCTAATTCAAAAACACATTTTCCTCCGTTATTATAGTAGTCACAATTCCGGTATGCCACCTTCTCATAAAACCGGTCCGTTACATTTAAATTGAGTTTAGTGCTATCTTGATTTCATAATTCAATCAGCTTAAACAGACTTTATATACTAATACACTATTGGATACAGAATTATTGACAAATATAAGAGTAAAAATTACCAATACGGCTGCAACCAATCCGCCTCCTCTTTTGGAATGCTTGCTGTGAAATGTAGGTGATATGCTGGCATTACACTTGCATCTTTTCCAATTGTTCTTTTATTTTCCATAATCTGATTAGAATAGAGGTAAAGTAATTAGAAACGTGTGCACCATAATGATTGATCTTTGTCACTTAGTGTGCTTTTTTCAAATGCTGCCATAATCATTCGTCAACATAGCACACAACACAAAACTATTACCTTAAATGCACGGTGTTTGCAGAACTCCTGTGTATTCTAACAGGAATTAGCCTGCTCTTATTGGCTGACATGCTATCATACCTCGGCCCATGGATGGAAACTCGTGAATCTGGAGCAAATGTTGAAGTGATTTCATTATATTATAACAATAAGGCAAATCTGCATGATACAAAGACCTACACCATGCTGGTTTATATTTTGATATATACAGAAGAAGTAAACAGCTGTCAATGATACACCATTATGAATGTTTTTACCCACCCTATGACACACAAGTTCTTACTTTTAATTTACTGTTGGTTCTGTTTATCCCATGCCTCAGCTCCAGACTGCATTTGCTTGTCATTCTGAAAGTGAAATATGAAAGATTCAGAGATGGTGATACAGACATTCTACAATCACTTGGGACTGGTGGTCCAGTATGCTACTTTGTACTTACCATGGGTCTCCTGCAAGATCTTTCAATAATTATTGGCTGTTAATTCTTTTTCTGTATCAACACTTGGCTGTTCTGGCTGGATGGGCCAGTTCTGGGCTGGATGTTCTGGCTGGGTTACTTCTGGTGGGGTTGACAGGATTACTGTCGCCGGGTGTTTGCCCACTACAGGCTGAGAAACATGGACAATTTTTTAACTACAGGAAATTTACTACATGTGATTGGATGAGGGCATCTCTCGCACGCCAATCTAATTATCTAGTCACAATTACAAATGCTCAATTTTTTAGATAGTATAGTCGTATACCAAAATGTGTTTTAATTTTTGGTCAAATTCTCCAACAACATAAGCGTCATAAAAAGCAGCAATGCCGTATGCAGCGGTATGGTATGCTCCCGGGGGGTTGAAAAGATAAATGATCAATTGCTGATCATTGAATGTGCCGATGACCTGGTGTAAATTGTAAAGTCGTGAGATCAAAACTTGGATCAAGACTATAAAACAGACATTTACATTATTTACATTTACTTATGGCTACTGGTGCCATTTATTGCGGCGCTGCGGCAAGACTACAAATGTAGTTTCACCATCCGCCGGGTTTGGTAGACCTAGCAGAGAACATGCCACAGAGTGTGTCAGAATCAGGCCAAAATGTGTGACAAGCAGGTAACTGTCACCAATAATAAATCGGATGTTGATATGGTGGCAGCATAGAGCAGTTTTTGCCTGCGACCCCTGTAAGTAAATACAAGTGACCAAGAGGGAAATACTGCTGAAAAAGTCATTCCACATGCCTTTAAAGGTCTGGAAAAAAATTATAATAAATAAATTTCAAATGAAGAATATGAAAGCAAGAGCTTCAATATATATACATGAGCTTCAAAAAGGGGCTGAAGCAACCATAGAAAATCTGACGAGAAGTAGAGACGTGTTTGAAAATAAAATGATGGCTGAAGTGTCTGAAATAAGAAATGATCCGAGTTACATGTGTTGCTCAATTTGTTGAAGAAAAATGCAAATGTTTTTATGGGGCTGTAAGTATTTTACGTCATCACCTCTAACTGACCATGACTGACGATGATAGGTCACCATTATATCACGTTTGAATCACTTGTTTCCTGTTCAGCGGTTTTACCTGACATTAATATTCAGCTAGATTTAAGGAAAAATGATTCCAAAACCAGATTTTACACAGGATTTTATAATTTTTTAAACATTTTTTTAATGCTGACAACTCTGGTCAAGCATGGAACTGACCGTTTGGGGCAATACATAATGTCCTCAATTATTGGGGTGATGGCAGTTTGGCGCAAAAAGGTATCATACAGGGACAGGAAAGCCAGGTCCACAACGAGCCCTTGAAATGTTAACAGAATTTTTAATAACTATGATCTGGTATAGACTTGGTGTAATCTATAAAATATTTCATAATGTAAACAATGTGAAACACAATGCAAACAGTGTACGTTTTTAAGAAGTTGGGAATATGATTTTTTTTATTTCTCTTATGTCTAATTTTTGTTTCTCAGAAAATTGGGAGTCATGTAAATGTAATGAGTCAGAAAATTAATTTGTTAATGTTATTTAAATGTATTTCCGCTTTTTTCTATTGGATTCATGAACAATAAGGTATTGTATATTAATTGATTGTAATTCTAGAACGTTCTCTCTTAATTCATGATTATTATAAAATATGTTTGTGTATATTAAGGCTTATGAAATCAATTTTTTCTTTTGTAGCAACGTATAACAACGTACAACAACGTATATCAACGTATACCAATGTATAACAACAATATGTCAACGAATAAACGCTAACGCAAAATTCAAAGTTCAATTCTAATTCAAATACACTTGGTTTAGTCCAAGAACAATTAAAAGACATGTCTAAAGTTTCCGTTCCTTCAATATCTTTGATACTTATCACATGGACTCAATTCATTTACATTCTGTTTCTTTTGTTTATTTACCATCTAAGGCAGAAGTTTTGATGAACATGCCACTGCATTTTATAAATCATTGTAATACATATCGTGTTGATGATTGCACTGATTTTTTTATGGAAAGACGCTCTAAGCTTTGCACACATTTGTGCAGCAGAAGAACACTGGGTTAATGGCCACGGAGGCACTTTTCACCCTGAGCAGTGGAGTGCATTTGGCCAATCAATACGTACGAATGATGCATTTTCACAGAAATCTCGGCGTTAGCGTCAGGTGATTTTGATAGTAATTCTGAACTGACAGATTCAGACACTGCTGATATTGTTGATGCTGATGATGATGACTGTATTTCTGTAGTAGATTCTGAGTCTGAAATTGAAGACCATCTGTCTGACTCTGAACTTGATTCAGACCAAGAAGAATCAGATGAGCCTGGTCCTGAAAACCAATGAAATTTGGAAGACAATGAGGGTGCAGCAGCAAGAGCAGCAGAACAGGACATAGAAGGAAGAGGACCAGAAATAATAGATGATGAAAATAGAGGTAGAGGAAGAGGAGGTGGAAGAG
>CM032665.1:26039789-26050528 GCA_019095985.1 Streblospio benedicti
TAGTTGGGCAGGGTCCCATGCACCGTCATGACTACGAAATGTGACATACCTTTTCGGAATCCTTAGGATGTCTACTTTTCGACTCCGCTAGTTCCCCGCGCGGGAAAGTGTCCCATGGGGGTCGTACGGCGGCCATTTTGAAATGACGTCAAAAATCCAAAATTTGAATAAACCTGTATATATTGATAATTTCTTGTCCAAACATTGCCTAAATAGCCTTAACCAACTTTCTTGACCTTGATACAATCACTTTCACTTAAAAAAATCAATAATCATAAAATCCAATATGGCCGCCATCCGCCATATTGAAAACTCATTTTTATGCTCATGTAGTAAATATTAACCGATTTTGATGATCTTGGTGTCAAAATATATGTTTTTGAGGATGGCCAATCGATTGAAATATGTTAGAAAGCTCTATCTCTAACCGCTGATGAAATATAATGGGGTTCGTTATGCTTTTTTCTTTAAATTATCGAATTACGTTTTATTGACACATGCTCTGTCTTTATAATATAATGCTGAACTTGTTTATGAATTGGAACAGTGCAGTTTATTATACTTTAAAAATCATCTTCAGTAAGAAAAATATTCATGATTTATGCATTAAACAATAACAAATGAACAAGACATAAATTATGAGACATTTAGTTTGGATTCACATCATAGGCTTCAAACGAATAGTACATGCTATCATTTAGTCATCATCATCATCAGCCTCATCATATTCATCATCGTACTCTACGTCTTCTATGTCTTCATTGCTGATCTCATCTGTCGTTTTCTCAACAAGATCCACCAACGAGTCTGGAAGGATAGGTCCTAAGCTCCACCTTGGTTGCACTGTACCTTCATCACTCTGTTCCCAGCCTTTGCTTTAACTACGTGCAGACTTCGCAAATTTCATGAACGTTTCTTCCATGGTTCTGTCAACTGCTACACAGGATCCTGGAATGAGTGACCTTCTTACTGCAATGCCTCCTTTCTCAAGCAGAACTTTTGCACTTGAGTAGGTATTCTTTCCAGGATGAGTTAAGTCAATATATTTGACAGAAAAATATCAAACCATGCTAGATACCTGCTCAGAAATACAGAAAGTTAGAACTGTTTAATATTTTAGTGCATTGTCACAAAAATATACTGCAAAAAGAAGTGATGAACAGAAACAATTCCATTAGTCACATATTTCTACAATATATTTTTCATAACTCACCTTGAATAATTGGGGCCATCAAAAGCAAAGAACAGGTTTGCCATATCTCCTGAACATCTGTGAAAAAGCCGAAGATTGTTCGTTTTTACAGCATATTGCATCATCATCAGGAGGCGGCATTGATCCATAACACTAATCCAAAACGTGGCAGTTTTTCCTAGCACACCGTCACGGACTTTTTGTTCATAAGCACTGTACTGTTCTATGATTAGAGCAACAGATGCATCATGCATAGTGTCTTCAAGATTTTCTCTGCTAACATACTGAACAAGGTTGAGAAATGTTATGGGGTTTGTCAATTCAACACCCTCATCTTCAAGGAACTTCTCAAAAGCATGCATTCGTTCTTCGCTGACGGTTTTCAGGCAAAAACAAAGCCTTGAGCTTTTCCACTGAGTTTTCAGGCACTAAAAGCTCAAAGCCTTGCATAAAACCTCTGCATTTTTCCTGAAGTTCATCATGGTATGAAATGCCCCTGGGATGATCACATGCCTTCTGTAATTGTTTGGATCTTACCAGATAACAGGTAGAGCTTTCATACAGCCACCAAGATCAAATGTACACACGTAATACTGGTGTAGTTACCTTCAGATCTCTGCACAGTTCTTTGATAAAACCCAGCAAATGCAGGCAAAGTAGTCTATAGTTGACTTCCTAGCAGGGTATTACCTGTAGCTGACACAAACCCAGCAAATGCAGGCACTTATCATGACTGCTCCCTACTACTACCCGAGCAAGTAGCCAAACTTGGTACTCCTTTAAGCAACTGGTGTAGATCTCATCATTTTCAATTGGTTGCTTGAAAACTGCTTCTTCAGGAAATTTAGGGCCAACTCTGTTAAACAGATGTACAGAAGCTAATGTCTCAGGCGTTTGAACTTTCTGACGTAACTTGCTACGTTCTACTAATGGGAGTTTCCGCTCAGTGGGACCATCATAGCCTGCTTTTACTTCTTGTATCATGATACCTCCTGTACTGTTTACTATATTGGATCCATGGATGTTTGTGGTAATTTTGTTAAGATTGTCCCATTCGCAATGGAAAACATCATTCCCAGCTCCTGTCACGATTTGAGTAGTAAGAGAAGATGACGCATGGTCTATGGCCTTTGCTAGTGCGGCCTCCAGTTCAAGACTGAAATCGTGAGTCTCACTATGACCAAGGCGATTGAGTATAGTGGTTAACACCTTACTGCGGTATAGGTGGCGAACTGAGGTGCTCAACATTATATGCTTTGGCAGCTTCCATTCTCCTTTAGTCACTGCACGGCATATATCCTGCAACAGAAGATGCATGGTAAAACCATATCAACATTCATATCGGCAATTCTCAATGTTAATATTTTATCAGATTATGCTTTTCCTACCTGACCAATGGAGAGAATGACACGTTCAATGTGGTCATTTTTAGGCTGCTCCTTGCTGCCTGTGATGAGGACAGTAAGGAAAGCTATTAAATCTGGTGGAAGTATATTTGATGGCATTGGATCCAGGTCATCTGCTGTAGGAGGCCAAGGAATCTCTTTGGCGTTTTGATCGGACTGTAAAACTGTTTTACAAAGGCTTTGTCCCATTTCATCTTTTGTGTTCCTATATGCAAGCTGGTAGGCATGACTGATTGCATTCTCTGTGGACATTTGTGCACTGTAAACAAGATTATAGCGGAGACATCCCTTATCACCTGGTGTAAACTTCATAAATGCTATTGAATCAAATATTTCATGGTTTTCTAAACGTGCTTTGAGCTTTTCATTTCTATAGTCAGTATTTGGACATCGAAGACTAATTAGCTCTTCTTTGTAAACATTTTGCAAAGTTGAAAGCTGAGTGACCTGTTTCTCCTCAATCACTTTGGCTTCTATGTAATGCAATACGGCTCCAAATGCCTTCATATGAGCTTGTTTGTTCGTATCTTCCGGGCACTGGGTCTTGCTTAGAACATAATTTTTATACTGCAGGTGAAATCTTTGCAGACAAGATCTGTGAAACTGTGCTTCCCTTGCAAAAAGATCTTCATTCAGCACTCGGCGATATAATGCGTCTAGACCTAGCTCTAAAGCCCTTGGTGCTATGCTCTTCCACCCTGGATCCTGCAGAGCCCCAGTTTCTTTCTCCTTAAAAACACTAAATTTCATACATCTTTCAGTTTTCCTGGAACCTTTTACCTTCATCTCAGCCTTGTCACAGATTATGCATTTTGCTGGAAACAGGGGACAAGCACTAGCTGTACGTGGATCTCTTGTTCTTGAAGATTCGTGTGAGCACTCTTTCAGTCTCTCTTGGTGGTTGATGAACTTTCGATAGCATTCTTTGTGATAACCTGTTATTTCTACATCCAAGCTTCCAAGGGTATCAGGGATTTGTTTGCACACATTTGCCATACGACATGGGGAGTCTTCAGGTTGCAGCATCCTTTTGTCTCGAATGACTTGCAGCTGAACAAGTTTTTCTGCAGGTGAAATTTTACACTTGGATAATGAAATGAAACCCCCACACTGTATGTCGTTCCTGTGTAGAATACAGACATCTTTAGGTTTTGTGGAACTTTCAGGCTCAATTTTACGCTTTTTTGACATCACAACTTGCAAAATGTTGACTTCTGATTGTTAGCCCATCACCAATTACGTGTGCAAACCTCTTGTATTAACCATCCATTTTCTTTTTCTCCCAATTTGTTTAAATGTATTAAATTGTGCACTACTATTTTCAGTATGACTTTTCATTTCTTAAATATATTATTGCAATGCATTGTTCCATGAATTTATAGGTTAATAAAGACAGAGCATGTGTCAATAAAACGTAATTTGATAATTTAAAGAAAAAAAGCATAACGAACCCCATTATATTTCATCAGCGGTTAGAGATAGAGCTTTCTAACATATTTCAATCGATTGGCCATCCTCAAAAACATATATTTTGACACCAAGATCATCAAAATCGGTTAATATTTACTACATGAGCATAAAAAATGAGTTTTCAATATGGCGGATGGCGGCCATATTGGATTTTATGATTATTGATTTTTTTAAGTGAAAGTGATTGTATCAAGGTCAAGAAAGTTGGTTAAGGCTATTTAGGCAATGTTTGGACAAGAAATTATCACAATATTCAGGTTTATTCAAATTTTGGATTTTTGACGTCATTTCAAAATGGCCGCTGCATTCGACCCCCATGGGACACTTTCCGCGGGGAACTAGCGGAGTCAAAAAAGTAGACATCCTAAGGATTCCGAAAAGGTATGTCACATTTCGTAGTCATGACGGTGCATGGGACCCCCCTTCTCCTGCCCATAGAAAAGGGATTTAGAGCACTCTTTTCCCCCAGCACCCACCCTTGTGCAAACCATTGGCATGGGTGATACTTTTGCAACATTGACTCACATTGACCAATTTCACAAATACGTAATATTGTCACTTCACCTTCCAAAATATACCTTATTTCTGAACTAAACAGCTGCCCATCCCCCACCTCCACCCAACTACTAAACAACAATTATTACATAGCACGGGTCTACACCGTTTTGCACTGTCCTGTCATCCACGCCTCGTCTTGACAGCACCCACCACTGTTCTAACAACCTCTCCCTCCCCCTGCTGCAACACCGCTGTCCTAACAATGGCCACTATGCAATCTGACACCCCGATCCCCACCGTCCCATCCCCCTACATCCCCCACCAATAATTAACAACAAATATTGCATTGCACGGGTCTACACCACACCCCCACTTATCGTCCTTTCAGCATCCACCCTTATCCTAAAAAGATCAGCCCAAAATCTGACACCGATTGCCTAGTCTGATAGCATGCTTCCCATCCTGACAGCTTCCAAGTATCAAATATGATATGGAGACAGTGTGGTTTAGAACAACCATTAAAACTGAAGATAAATTGAGAAAGGGAGTTCTTATACCACAATATATAATCTTTTTGCAATAAGCAAGACAACCAAGCTATGGATTTCTGACCTTGTATGTAGTATACTTGGCGCACCTAGAACTACCTGGATTGACTAAAACTTGAAGATCGTATGAGTATTTCTTAAGTAAGTTATTGATCACTGTAAATGCACTTGGCATGTAAATAAGCAAAACCTTTGGGATGAAAAATTAGTGTCTATGATTAATGGGATTATAATGCTCTGAATTGGCACAGATATTTGAGAACTTCAATAGAACACCCATATTAAGAGTGTTAAGGACTGGCGTCAAGTGGTTTTAATATTGGGGTAAAAAAAAGAAAAACGTTGCAATGGTCTTTTTATGAGAAGACTTGGGACTGTTATAAAATCATCTTTTTATTAGAGGTCCCTGTCTTTATAGAGGAGGGTTTTAATTGAAGCCCCTTCTAATGTAAACATAGCCCAATTGGCAAAGCGGTGGTAATCCCTACTATTTGAACCCATGTGACGCCTTTGGCGTCTCTATGACATCACACTACTGCTGTCATGGCTGCAGCTGTCTGCTATTTTTTGTTATAAAACCGCTAATTAACAATCACAAAGGCCATTTTGACGATGAAAAACATATTCGTGCAAAACTACACAGTACAATGAACGATCTCCTGTAGTGAGATGACGTCAGCTTGTCAGGTTAAAAGGAGATAGCCGAACAAAGTCAAAAATTAGCGTATTAATATATAGGATGAGGCCGTACATAAGGCTGTACCCTCATCTCAATATATTAAATAAAATTGTGATAGACATGGATTTGAAAGAGCACTTTCTATGTGCAAAAACAGCATTAACCCGAGAATTCCGGCATGTACAACAAACCTATTCCCTTGTAAACTTGCAAATAATATTTAGTGACAAAAATTATTACAGTGAACATTATGCGTTTGATGGGAACCAGTATATGCGTAAAATTCTCCCACAAGTTGTATTTATAGATTTGGCCACGAACTATTGCAGAATAAAATACATCCAAAAACGAAAAATCTCAAAAATCTCTTCCAATAGAAACATATATAAACTTACTTTGAAGCAACCTCTCTACCCAAACCCCCAACCCCCATAAAGCAATCATAGGCGGTCGCATCAGTACACTAAATTGTTATTAGCCCTATACTTATATAATTACTGAGAAAAATAAGCGGGCGCCCGTAGTGAATCTCGAATTTCGGACATTTTTACCCACCAGTCTTTTGGCGCAACTTCAAACCTGGGCGTTCAATGCCTTACTACTATTTCAATGTTCCCATAATCACTGTGGTTTCAATCTCTTAATTTATACGAGAAAACTGGTTCATAAATGTCGATTTTCGACAACTAGGCTTTCTCTTAGACCGCTTACTTCCGGTAAAAAAAGCGACTGTCCCGATAATAGTTTACAACAACAGCGTGAGCGAATGCAGGTGACCGCAAGCGTCAAATGCATTGTTGCAGTACCCCGATTGACACCTGGGGCCCCGTGCCCTACAAACTGCCCAGTTGATGAAAACAAATATTACATGTTTTTAAAACATGGATCATGTACTAATTAAACAACAAATTTTATTGATTATATTGTCATCATATTACCATGGAGGATAACATGGATGATAAAATTGTAGAATTAGAATCTCTGTTAGTTGAGCCCTTTTATCCAATTGTTGATTAAAACATGTTCCCTGAGGTCACGACCGTATAAACTGATTTAAGAATTAATTCACAAACAAATTAGCACGGCGGTACATATCGGGCATAACGTCCCCGCCTACTGCCAAAACCGCACGATCGTTGAGGGTAATCGTCGTGCTGTTATAAATGATGGACTATCCATTTGCGTCCGTGGGGCCTTGCAGGCAGTCTAGTAACTATATAATTGAGAAAAAATAAATTTGAAAGAAAAGGTAACAAACAGATTTTTTACCATGCAATCTTCTATTATCATATTGTTTTCTGAATCAAACTACTTAAAAGTTCATCAGTCAAAAACACTGACATTAATCAAAGACTTGGATAATCATAATTTTATTTGAAAAATTTGGCAATATTTACATTTGAGCTACAGTTTCCTCTAAGATCCGAAGTGGAATAGGTGTCTCACGTGAAATTTGTAATAATGCCAACAGAAATCTCCACTAAAAAATTTGGCACTATGCAAACCCACAATTATAGGTCCCAAGTCACATTTTATCCAAAAGGATAAAGAAGCACTATAAATTAATGATTATAGTTACTTTATTGAGTAATTATATGATCACTTAAGCAAAAACCAAATCAGATAGTTTTGTGTCAAAGAGTGCGCCTTTAGCTGAAAGGCGGTTTTAAAACATGAACTGATCTCTGTCACAGCCACTCACCGACTTTTCGGTGAAAGGCTCTCAAAAGAATGAAGGGCTGTGTAGGAGACACACATAACTTCCTGAACTGTGTGGAAATCTTTGTTCACAGTGATAATTTATACATAAAATGATTAATTATTAGGTACTTGGGTGGTGTCACAGCCAATATTGTGCTGTTTTAAGAAAAGGTCAAACTATAGAATGAGATGAAACAAAATTCGTCAGGGTAGAAGAATTTTTTTTAATGTCTGTTTGATACCTTTTCATTCTTTAAATAAATTCTCTTTTCAACTCCCTAAGTTTAGCATAGTAAAAGTCTCTTGATGCGGCGCGCCAGAAAGCAATCATTTAGCACTAACAAAGTTCGTTGCTAAATAATTATGTTCATGTCACAACTATTTAACACTTCATATGTTGCAATGCCCCCACTTTTCAAAATATGCTCCATCCAGCAGTAACATCATTACAACGTCGTCATAACTGAGGAACAGCTCACATTTTGGTTTGCTCTTTCATATCTAATGCATATGGCCGTCTGTAATTAGACTTTTCAACCACATCAATATTTGTGTTGACAAATATTTAGGTTTGAAACAAACAATTGAATTGATGTATTATTTTCATCTTTCACAACACAAAATAATTTATAAACGATTGACAGTTTCATCTGCTACTGCAGACATTTTCAAAAAACACTACTGCGCATGTCAGATCATGGTTTCCGGCCGCCGTCCCGCCTGCGGCAAGCACTGGGTTGTAAAAAATCACGGCGTACAATGTGTATTTGAAATATCTGCAATGCTTTAGATAACTTATCAAGCCTCGGCGACCCAATGAGCATGAAAAATACTATCTATGATACCAACCTTGATGAACTCATTCAAGGATAAACAATTGTCTTACCATAAATCACTTCCTCCATAAACTTGCAGTGTTTAAGCCAAAGTCGGCTGTCCAGACGCCTGCCACAGGAGAAACAACTACAGATATTTCATGGCTTTCTTGTATTGCAATTAGAAAAACACCTCCTGGTTGATACCAGAATTTTTGTTGCACGAGTTTGGCAGCCGTATCACCCGATGCAGGCTGACAAAACAAGACTCAGAGTTCAATAAAATTTCTAGTATAACCAGGATTTTGCCTTTTATATTTATCCCATATCATTCTAGGAATGTGTCTAGTTGATTTATATGTGGTATAAAGCAGTCGGTCTCATTAATTATTCAATTATTTTTTGTATTACCTGCTTGTCTTTTGAGATAAACTATAATTCAAAGGATTTTTTCTTTTGAAAGAAAAGCAGGTAATACATTAAAATAATTGAATCATTATTCTAAAACGGTTAGGAAGCATTTTTTACTCACGTTCATGCATTTGTTTAGTTTTTAATAGATTTTTTGATAATTTTGATACATTGTGTATTTTCCTACACAGGTAAATTGCCATGATGTTATTTTTAACCAGAACATGAACAATCAAATATCCAGCTTCAAAGTGGGGTTCAGTGACAATTAAGATAACATTGAATAAGTTAAGTAGGCGGAAATGCACCACAGTACCTGTACAGATATTTTATTCATAGGCAGATTTGGGGGGGAAGGGCCTCTTTTAACACCAAAATATTTCATTTTCATTAGGTTTTTGGCAGTTCAGCCATCAATCATGTTTGCATTTTGGTTGATCCTTTGTTGATTTAATTTGATTTATTCTATCATTGAGACATATTGGTATAATGAGTTACATGGTACAATATTAGCAAATGATACACAGACCTCTAATCTGTCATCTTAACATATAATAACAAGTAATTAAATCGAGAATGCGTAAATCTCCCTTCGATCAGGCCATTTCCCGATCAGGCCATTTTTGAAAAAGTAGGCCAGAGTACTCAATTATTAAAATCACGTGAGGAGAGTGACATAGTCATACAAAATGTCAGGTTTGGTGATGATAGGTAATAAAGTCTTCCCAGGAGACAGATAAACACAACCGTAATAATTTGTTTTAAAACACATCGTAATTTCATCAAAAGTAGGCCAAAAATACCAAAATCTAATCAGCCATCTGTCAAAAACTTTGTATAATATTTTCCATGCTCTCACAGACATTTAATTGCTACTTCCTTCACAACATAAACACAAAATAAGTAAATCTCTTTGAATCCATTCGAGACCGCATTTGATTTTCTTATCAAAACCATTTTGTAAATTTATGATCACCTCAGATAATGATGAGAAATTAATATACAAATATAAAAGATAATTTTTTGAAACCTACATAAAAACTAAAAATACTTTTCTGTTTTATTAAAAATATTAAAAACAAAACTGACCACCTTCCATCTGACGCTGTCATCAAATCCAGGTAATACAATTGTGTACATCAATATATCTATAGCAACACAAATCACAACTTGCAATAAATTCCTCTAGTGTACACATTAAATTCCTCTTCAGTATCCACATAAAGAAATCACTCAAGCTGTTGATTATCAAAGTGAGAATTTCCAGTCAGGTAGTTTTTTATAAACTTTGTAGTGTTCCCAGGCCTGAGCTGAGAAAATGCACTGTGGTTTGCAGGTGGGTGGGAGTCCACTCGCTAATCACAGGGGTGCAGGTAGCAGTTAAAGCAGCACTTATTTGCTCAATCATTGCAAATAATCAAAATATGCAATATCATAATTGTCACATATATATAAAAAGAATGAAAGTATTTGTTTATTTCTTACATTAAATTTTTAAACTGCAATTTTCACTTGTACTTGAATGTAACTCCCCTTAGACAGGGGATGGCCTCTGCCAAGTCTGTGAATGCATCTGCTTTGGTGACTTGTCTCAGATGTAGGTCAATATTTCTCCATCTATCTGTCAATCATTTCTGTCAGGAGTTATCATCATAAAAAGCATTAGTACTAAAATATGCTTTTTAATGACATTTGGCATTCATTCTTGAAATTTAATGTCAACTAGCTCAAATGAAACAGAACAAATTATGAAGTCTAAAAGCATGAAAGGTGATAAATTTTATTGAAATCGTGAATTTTCACATTTTCAATGCTTTGTCATGCTCAAATGAATTGTTATTCATTATTTTTTTATACAAATTGCACACCTCATTGTTATGAAATGATCAACTGTTGCTTGACTCCTTATTCCAGTGTTTTACACTGGCTTATGATGTAATTGCATCCGTCACCGTCCATCCGTCCGTCGCCCACGGTTGATTTGCCCCTCTACAGGCGCATCATTTGACTAGGATGCTC
>CM032665.1:26050628-26064624 GCA_019095985.1 Streblospio benedicti
ATAATTTGTTCTGTTTCATTTGAGCTAGTTGACATTAAATTTCAAGAATGAATGCCAAATGTCATTAAAAAGCATATTTTAGTACTAATGCTTTTTATGATGATAACTCCTGACAGAAATGATTGACAGATAGATGGAGAAATATTGACC
Organism: Streblospio benedicti; assembly: GCA_019095985.1. Taxonomy (NCBI): domain Eukaryota; kingdom Metazoa; phylum Annelida; class Polychaeta; order Spionida; family Spionidae; genus Streblospio; species Streblospio benedicti. Next base: position 26,050,779 of record CM032665.1, read on the forward strand.
TACATCTGAGACAAGTCACCAAAGCAGATGCATTCACAGACTTGTCATAATACTCAGGCAAAGGCCATCCCCTGTCTAAGGGGAGTTACATTCAAGTACAAGTGAAAATTGCAGTTTAAAATTCTAATGTAAGAAATAAACAAATGCTTTCATTCTTTGTATATATACATGTGACAATTATGATATTGCATAGTTTGATTCTTTGCAATGATTGAAGCAAATAAGTGCTGCTTTAACTGCTACCTGCACCCCTGTGATTAGCGAGTGGACTCTCCCACCTGTATATTCCCAGCAAACCACAGTGCATTTTCTCAGCTCAGGCCTGGGAACACTACAAAGTTTATAAATTCTTACTTTGATAATCAAACGCTTGAGTGATTTCTTTATGTGGATACTGAAGAGGAATTTAATGTGTACACTAGAGGAATTTATTGCAAGTTGTGATTTGTGTTGTTATGGATATATTGATGTAAACACTTGTATTACCTGGATTTGATGACATCAGATGGAAGGTGGTCAGTTTTTTTTTAATATTTTTAATAAAACAGAAAAGTATTTTTAGTTTTTATGTAGGTTTCAAAAAATTATCTTTTATATTTGTATATTAATTTCTCATCATTATCTGAGGTGATCATAAATTTACAAAATGGTTTTGATAAGAAAATCAAATGCGGTCTCGAATGGATTCAAAGAGATTTATCTGTCTCCTGGCAACAGTTTATCAGGGTATGAAACTCATGAAATTTGCTCCCTCCCCACCGGGCCGGCAACTCTGAAAAGTAGCCGGCCCAGGTGAAAAGTGGCCGGCCGAGAATTTTTGCAGATTCAAAAATAATGTAAAACTATATCTTTTTACTCATTTAATTTTGTGTATATACAAAACAATTTTGGTTGTTCATCTGATTCTTCAACTAACAGCCACTTAAAATCTTCCTTCAAAGAAGGCACAACGATTGGTATTATCATACTTGGCATTATACAGTTTTACATCTTCATGTGATCTTTTTTATGTTTGTGTTATGGGAGGGTTGCAGCCGAAAAATGAACTTATACTTGACTGCTTTAAAGAATTTGACGCCATGTCTGATCCATACTTGAAAACAATATACTACTTTAATACGTGCTACTAACCTGGCATAAATCATCATTGAATATCAATAACGGGAGGCCATGGTAAACGTGCCAAAGATACGAAATGCAAAATACGAAAAACATTATTGTCATTAACATTCACCATGGAGGTTCATTAATATAGAACAATAAAGTATTAATATGACACACTACAATTAGACACACTGATTGACCAAGCTACTGGGTCGCAAATGACAGTCTAAATGCACACCGAGATGTTTATATACGCTAAAAGTCGATGAATGAAACACAACATGATATACTTATTTAAGAATATTGATTTACAAACGATGTTTTGCTAATACTCGCTAATTACTTCACATCTTACCTTAGAATGTAACGGCAGCTGTTTGGTGTAGTGTGTTTTACCAACCCCATTTGATTGACAGCAATGATGGTCGGTGCATGAACCAAGGAAATCACGGAAATATCGAGCAGTATGCTGCTTCAAAAACGTTGCCGGCACGCCGGGCAGTGAACCTTTGTAATTAACCCACCGGAAACAGATCAGCCGGCGCGGGTCCTCGGGCCGGCTCTATTTCATACCCTGAGTTTATGACTTATCACCAAACCTGACATTTGGTATGTCTATATCACTCTCCTCACATGATTTGATATTAGTGTACTTTGGCCTACTTTTGAACTTATGAGCGTTACGTAATAAACCTTGTTAACACTCTACTGGGAGAAGTATTTGACCTATGGTCACCAAACGTCATATCTAGCTTTGTTGTACTACTCTCCAGAGCTGATAAAATTTTCGTGTACTTTGGCCTACTTTTGATGAAGTTACGTTTTTTTCTAAAAAACAAATTATTACATAATTGTGTTTATCTGTCTCCTGGGAACAGTTTATGACTTATCATCACGAAACTTGACATTTGGTATGTCTCTATCACTCTCCTCACGTAATTTGATATTAGTGTACTTTGGCCTACTTTTTGAACTTTCCAAATGCTACGCACAAACCTTGTTAACACTCTACAGGGAGAAGTATTTGACCTATGGTCACCAAACTTCATATTCAGTTCGTTGTACTACTTTTTTACTCTCCAGAGCTGATTAGATTTTGGTGTGCTCGGGCCTACTTTTGATGAAGTTACGATGTGTTTTTAAAAACAAATTATACATAATTGTGTTTATCTGTCTCCAGGGAACAGTTTATGACTTATCATCACCAAACTTGACATTTGGTATGTCTATATCACCTCCTCACGTCATATGATGGTGTATTCTTTGGCCTACTTTTTGAACTTTTACGAAGTTACGCACAAACCTTGTTACCACTCTACAGGGAGAAGTATTTGACCTATGGTCACCAAACTTCATATCTAGCTTCGTTCTACCACTCTCCAGGGCTGATTAGATTGTGGTGTATTTTGGCCTACTTTTGATGAAATTACGATGTTTTTTAAAAACAAATTATTACAAATTTGTGTTTATCTGTCTCCTGGGAAGACTTTATTACCTATCATCACCAAACTTGACATTTTGTATGACTATGTCACTCTCCTCATGTGATTTAATAATTGAGTAGTCTGGCCTACTTTTCAAAAATGGCCTGATCTGGAAGGGGAGATTTACGGCATTCTCGACGACTACTTGTTATTATATGTTAAGATGACAGATTAGAGGTCTGTGTATCATTTGCTAATATTGTACCATGTAACTCATTATACCATGTCTCAATGATAAAATAAATCAAATTAAATGAAATAAAGGATCAACCAAAATGCAAACATGATTGATGGCTGAACTGCCAAAAACCTAATGAAAATGAAATATTTTGGTGTTAAAAGAGGCCCCCCCCCCCCTATCTGCCTATGAATAAAAATATCTGTACAGGTACTGTGGTGCATTTCCGGCCTACTTAACTTATTTAATGTTATCTTAATTGTCACGTAATTCACTTTGAAGCTGGATATTTGATTGTTTATGTTCTGGTTAAAATGCACATCATGGCGATTTACCTGTGTAGGAAAATACACAATGTATCAAAATTATCAAAAATCTATTAAAACTAAAACAAATGCATGAACGTGAGTAAAAAATGTTTCCTAACCATTTTAGAATAATGATTCAATTATTTTAATGTATTACCTGCTTTTCTTTCAAAAGAAAAAAATCCTTGAATTATAGTTTATCTCAAAAGACAAGCAGGTAATACAAAAAAATAATTGAATAATTAATGAGACCGACTGCTTTATACCACATATAAATCAACTAGACACATTCTAGAATGATATGGGATAAATATAAAAGGCAAATCCTGGTTATACTAGAAATTTTTATTGAACTCCGAGTCTCGTTTGTCAGCCGGCATCGGGTGATACGGCTGCCAAACTTGTTCAATAAAAAATTCTGGTATCAACCAGGAGGTGTATTTTCTCTATTTGCAATACAAGAAAGCCATGAAATATCTGTAGTTCTTTCTCCTTGTTGCAGACATTTCGGACAGCCGACTCGAGAAACACTGCAAATTTATGGAGGATGTCATTTTCGGTGAGACAATTGTTAATCCTTGAATGAGTTCATCATGTTGGTAATTAAGTAGATATATTATTTTCATCTTTCACAACACAAAATAATTTATAAACGATTGACAGTTTGAATTTTTATTATTATTATTTTGCAAGTTTACAAGGGAATAGGTTTGTTGCACATGCCGGAATTTTCGGGTTAATGCTGTTTTTGCACATAGCAAATCCATGTCTAACACAATTTTGTTTAATATATTGAGATGAGGGCACAGCCTTATGTACGGCGTCATATATAATAATATACCTGCCAGTAAATATACTGAAAAACAGTCATGTTTCTCTGTCAAAATACCGGGGAGTTAAGTTTCATATTCAAGTTTATAACACCAACAAACGCCTAAACTCCTCAGCTGAACTCTACATTTCAATGTAAATTACCCAAGAAATTAAAACGAATTATGATATTTCTATTTTATATGTGAGCACGTTTTTTTACCAACATACTACGCTCTTTCTATTGCAAATTTGAAGCCTCGGACACTCTTACATGGTTCCCAGCAGTTACCGGAAGGTCGGAAAAACTGGGAATTTTAGATTTGACACGGGAGCACGGGAAAATGGCGGGGATTCTGTTGATTTGGGCAATAATCGGGAAATCACCTGGAATTTTCAGTTGTTTGTGAAAAATTTATAACTTCCTGTAAAAAATCGAAAACAGTCAAGTTTTTATTGAATTAGTCTTTATCGCCGAGTTCTTTGATGATGTGTGATTGTAATCTATGAAGAAAACCAACTACTGATAAAGACTGGAAATATTAGCAGATTTGACATCAAGCAATACATATGCTCTTTTACTGACGTCGCATCTGCACATAGATCAACAAACCTATGACGTCATACACCTATTATTGAAAAAACGCATACGCATGTTATGGAGGCCAATTGCACCAAAAATAAAATGGATTTCTACAGAATAAAGATTAAAATCACCTATTATCTGTGTTTAAAAGGCATAATATTAATACTGTTGAGGAGGAAAAAGCTATACGCGGGAATGGCGTATTAATATTATTGTGTATGCGGGATCGTCGTTCTAAACAGCCCAATATAACATGATAAGGTTAGATCAACACCACTATCAAAGTAGTGTCAAAAATACTTGCTGCCAAGACAGATGTCTTTTGCATTGCTCAACTTCAACTAATAAGGGTACTATGAACTATTTAAGGAGAAAATATTCTATTTTCAGCTTTTTGATATTCATTATACTGTAAACTATGAAGAACAACATGTTTTGATATGAACCTTTTATCTTCAATAGTTTTCTCATTACAACCCATTTTGTGAAGACCAACCCGAAGTGAAAAATAATGACTCATTCTTTGCAGGCTTATAAGGTTATATGGGCTAAGAATTCAATTTTTACATTTTCAATGTTTTGTATGCTATAAATGATAAAGAACAAAATCTTTTTAAAATGAACCTTTTATCATCAATAGTTTGATACATTTTATAGACAGCAACTACTGTCAATGTATATTGACAGGCCATGATTAAAGCCCATTTTCTCAAAACTAAGTTTGCATAGCTGATGATTTTTTTTTTTTTTATATATTTCTCTTTCACCAAAAAAATCAAACAAATGTGTATATTTGATGATATATGCATTCTGAAGAAAATCTTACTAGGGATGTTTTTTTTTTTATTTCGATGAATTATGAACGTTTTGTATTGATTTGCAAGAAAATTCGCAAAATAAGTGGTTTTAAAACTTAAAATGCATGTAAAATGATAAAGATGAAAAATTCAAAAAACTTGAGGCAAGGTTTTGTAGATAAATATACACATTTTGTGACCGAATAGTGATTTTGGTTATTTCGATGTTTTACTATTAGTTATATTATATGTTTCAGAGACAAAGTTGTAATTTTTTCACTTTTTTATAATTTTTTCATCAATTCATACAATTCAAAACATGTTGTGTCGTTAGATTAGATAATTATCTACAAAATAAGGTGTACTTTGTAAGAAAATTGCCAATAATGAGAGAAAACTAAAGTTTAATAAAATCCTAAGAGAAGAGTTCATAGTCCCTTAAACAACATCAACTGTATCTGCCTTGTGGTGGTGCGCATGGAATAAAAAAAAACAGTCACCTATTCATAAAGTCCTGATGCCCCACCACCCCTTTCTGGTTTTGTCACTGCTACCACGCAGGTCTCACAAACATTCCTATCGCCCGTAGTAAATAGAGAGAAATTGCCGACTTTCACCAAGAGTGTTGAATCAAAAATTGTGCTGATCTTAGTTTTATTTAACTGGGATAAATTCTGCAATCCCCTCTTAATTTAGCTAAACATACGAAGTAAGCTCCTGCAACTCATTGATAATAAAAGATTTCTGGGGCATTAAGTTTTCGAACTTTACATCTCACTACCACAGTCGCTACCTTAATTTCATCAAGGTTATGTGTTAGCAAATTGTATTAAAGGCTCATATGTCCTGTAAATGGCGCCACCTTTAAACCGCTAAATAGTGATAAATTTGTAAACCTAATGGATCATTTTATTAAATATACCCATCAAGAATTCACACGTCGGATCAATTCCAGAACTAGTTATGAAGACATGGACTAAAGGACATTTTCTGTTCATGCACATTTGAAATCACATTTATTTCAAAGCGTATGTGTATTGGATGAAGAATTGACTACACTGTCATGATACTTTAATAATATACATTTGAAGACATTTTATAGTCTTCACTTGAATGTGTTGTTTTAAGTTCATTTTCGCATCATCTGTACCCTTTATGATGACCTCAGCAGTCATAAGTATTTTACGAAATAGAATCCCTTTAGAAAATTCGTTTTTATAAAGTGTACCTCGAACTGGTCTTTGAATCGAGGGCAGCACTAGCTACATGCACTCGCTACATGTTTGGAAGATAATCTAGACGTAAAATCCATATTCCTATAACTAGATGTTCAAAAATAAGAACCGATATACGATTCTAGTACACGGGACAATTTATGTAAAAATTAAGTATTTATGGAGGCAATAAGAAAGTATTCATGTCACAGACGTAAAACTGTCAAAAAAAGCCAGTGACAGTGTGCTGCGTTTTATTAACGTCATAACCCTTCTAAATCGAAATTTGATAGTGTATACATCAGATACAACGTAGAAGAGGAAAGGTAGTGCAGGGCTGCCAAGTATTAATACAGATTTCCAACCCAAAATACCCAAATCACTAATTCTACCTTCAAAAATACAGATTTCCCCACTTTGTGTATTTTTCATCATTAATTACATTTTATGAAGTAAAAGCAGAGGAACTGCATCCCAACATAGATAAAAGTTTGCATAGGTTTCAAAAGCTCCTGAATATTGGTTATGAAGAAAGCACCGTAGAAATAAAGATATATACTTAAAGTGTTTATGCGCTTAGGCCTAATGGTAAACAATATCTTTGTTTCAGGTCAGTTGAAATCTTCAAAAAGGTTAGTGTGTCTGAGATTTCCTTTTTTTTTTTATTTTTTTCATTCTTAAACAAGGAACTTTTTTCTGAGTGGTTTAGGTAGGGTTTCGTAAACTTTCTTTGTATCATCCACCGACTTAAAATAATTTTCAAAAACTTCTGCCAAAATATGTTTGTATAGTAGTTTCATGAATTTTATCATCTTACCGACTTAAAAAGTTTATTTTCAAACCCCGATTTAGGTAGATATCTTAAACTATCATGATATGTATGAGGATCAAAGATGAAACAAAATAATTTAAGTACTGTATTTTAAAGTTTTCTAATCTTTTGTAGCATTTCAGTCTATAAGACTAGAATTATGCATTTTTAATATTTTATTGACGCTACTAACATGGCCTAAATTAATTCTAAATACAAAAATATATCAATCTTAGAAGAAATAAGTACAAAGTTTAACCATTGTTATCAACATCGTTAATAAAATAACAACTATATGTCATGAAAATAATTATTTTACATAGGTTTTCAATGGCTCACAGAGAAATATTGAAATCACGTAATTTGCCCCATCCCTTTTAAAAAATCCTGGATCTGCCAGAATGCCAATATAGTTCACAGAAATTGGGAAGAAAAAAGCACTTGTACAATGGGGGTAACCCCCCGCCAGTACTTCGAAACTTTGGGGGATTTTTCAATCAATGAGGGATTCTTTTAAAATTAAATTCCTGCAAAGTGATGCACCGCTTTTTACGTTTAAGAGCGTGATAGTGTTAGAATCGAAACATCAAGTTATTGAAATCTGGGCCACTTTTTCTAATTATGAAATACACATGATTTTATTAAAAGCAATCTGGTCAGGGTGGGCGCCACTTTTAATCGATGTGATCCTGGCCTTTTAGTAGCTCAGCAGGTAGAGGTCTTAAATGATGAGGGGTCAAACTGTAGCTCCCCGGGCAGGGATTTGGGTGGAAAAATACTATTTGCAGCATATATTTGGTTTTAACTGGTGTGAAAAAACAGCTTTATTTTAATTGTTATTTTTCAGCACAATATCCATAAAACCAAGAGGTTCTGGGGCCATAACCTATGTTTATGTGGCTAATAAATTAACAGGTGAATAATATCATTAAGTAGGCCTTAATTGTTCTCCTGAGGTTTATCATTCTTGCTATTTAGAAAACATTTAATTTTGGTAGTGGATATAATAAATTAAACATATATGACCTGGTTGGCCACCAGAAAACCATTAATTAGTAGATACATCCAACATTTTCATTCATAAACTGGAGATCAAAAACATAACAAATTAGTGTTTACTACAGGGGGAGATAATTGCTGCCATGAGAGTCTATTTTAGCGCTACAGCAGGTGCTGATTAAAAGCCTGTTTCTATAAATAGCCTTGCTGATGGAAAAGGGGCGTCCCCCGAACTATGAATAAAAACAAATAAATATTGACATGTTCCTAGAAATTGTCTTAAATGGTTGGCAATATGTTATAACATTATCTTAGCGGAAATGCCGCGTAAAATTGTGCATGCCTATATTCATCGCCGTATATCAATTTGGCCTGTGATATTTCATATGATCGGGTAAAATTATTTTTGTTTTACCCACTATGTGAAATCCAGGCTCAACACTGAGATTGGTTTTTTTTGCATGCCCACCAAATTTAAATTGATGGTCCAAAACATGTGCCGCTTCGCTGACCGGAACAAAACAATATTAAATAAAAAAGCCTAAAAAAGAAAACAATGTTTCTACTATCAGATCAACTTTTTCTACTTCATCGGCCATACATTGTATATTCTAAAAACTTGATTGAATTATCAGGCAATAGCAATTTACGAGTATGAGAACTTTTAGAAATTGTCACTTTATAAAGTGTGCCTCAAAACCGGTCTTTGAATCGAGGGCAGCACTAGCTACATGCACTCGCTACATGTTTGGAAGATAATCTAGACGTAAAAATCCATATTCCTATAACTAGATGTTCAAAATAAGAACCGCAATACGATTCTGTGTACACGGGGACAATTTATGTAAATATTAAGTATTTATGGAGGCACCAGAAACGTTATTGTCACAGACGTAAAACTGTCAAAAAGCCATTGACATTGTGCGTAGTGTTTTTACTACAACGTCATAACTCTTCTAAATTTGATAATTGATAGGTATACATCAGATACAACGTAGAAGAGGAAAGGTAGTGCAGGGCTGCCAAGTATTAATACAGATTTCCAACCCAAAATACCCAAATACTAATTCTACCTTCAAAATACAGATTTCCCCACTTTGTGTATTTTTCATTATTAATTACTTTTTACGAAGTAAAAGCAGAGGAACTGCATCCCAACATAGATATGTGTGCTTGTGATAGGTTTTAAAAGCCCTGAATATTGGTTACATAAGTTTCAGGTCAGGCCTTAAATAATATTCTTGTTTCAGGTCAGGTTGAATTTTCAAAAAGGTTAGATAGGTCAGAGATTTATTTTTTATTTTTTCATTCTTAAACAGGAACTTTTTCGAGGTTAGGTAGGGTTTCGTGAACTTTTTTTTGGTATCATCCGACCGACTTTAAAATAATTTTCAAAAACCTCTATTCTTTGCTGTAAAATATGCTACCGAGGTTAGGTAGGGTTTCGCGAACTTTTTTTATCATCTTACTGACTTAAAAGTTTATTTTCAAAAACCTCTTGATTTAGGACATCTAAACTATGATGATATGTATGAGGATCAAAGATGAAATCAAATAAAATACCAATTTGCATACTGTATTTGTTTCTTTCAATCTTTGCAGTATTTCAGTCTATAAGACTAGAATTATGCATTTTTAATATTTTATTGACGCCGCCAACAGTGGCCTAAAATTAAATCTAAATACAAAACATATTCTAACTTAAGAAGAAATAAGCATAAAGCTGAACCTACTTGTACATCAATGTTAATAAAATAACAACTATATGTCATGAAAATAATTATTTTACATAGGTTTTCAATGGCTCACAGGGAAATACATGAAATCATGTAATGTGCCCCTCCCCTTTTTAAAAAAATCCTGGATCTGCCAGAATGCCAATATAGTTCTTTTAGAAATTTGATTTAACCCATTCATATCGGCATACGCAAAACGTCAACACGTAACGTAAACATTAGCGAACAGTGCCATTTGACAGTTTTACGTCCAAGACAATAACTTATCTGTGGCCTCCATATATGCTTATCTTTTTACATAAATTGTACACGTGTATTCAGAATCGCATAGAGTTTCTTATTTTTACGACCCAGTAATAGGAATATGGCTATATTTGTTTAGAATATCTTCCAAACATGTGTCTGTTGCCGGCCTCGATTAAAAATGACAGGTTAGAGATACACTTTAGAAAGACGAATTATAAAACAATGCATGGTATTTGAGAAATATCCTTTCGTCCATGACTTCATAATCGGTTTATAATTGATCCGACACGTGAATTTGTGATGGGTATGTTACTGTGACGATGATAATCCATTTGTTTCAAAAAATATCTTACCTTCAACCAACTTAACCATGGCGCCTTTTTCAATAGAAAATTTAGCCTTTATCACACGCGGTCATATCTCTACACCGATCACAGCACGATGCGATCAAGACTAGCAGCTTCATTAGCCGTTATCAATGCAGAGAAAATGCGGGTTTATGTTGACAACGCACGGTGCTCGAGGCTGAGTATTAATACCCTTATTTGGAGTAATGAATATTAAGTGGCTTTTTCCTAATGACGTCATAGAAAAATATATCAGCCTCATTTTCAATGAAAAGAAAAGAAATTCCCCTTCAATATGGTATAGAACTTGTTGGGGTAATTTTTGTCGAAATTAGAGTATTTTGAGCTTGAATTTCGCAGTGTAAATCACGTGTTTCTTGTGCAGATATATATTCTTACAAATGATGCGTTAATATTATGAAAACCGTGCTTCACTTCCACAAAATTTACATCGAAATGTAAAGGTAAGCCGTTTATGTTGTCACTAGTCTAAATCCCGGCATCATGACGCCTCTGTTTATATTTGAAAAACGGCTATAATCCGGGGGACTTTTCAGTGCAAAATCGTGCGTAAAAATGTCCCTCAAGGGACATCCCGATACGAATGGGTTAAACATGCTAGATTGAAAGTAGTAACATTGAAAGTAAAAGCATGTACTTGGTACCTCTTGTGCAATTTATGATTAAAACGCGCGGATGTGTAAATGTCTTTTTAAAGATTAAATTCCTGCTGCAAACGTATTCTATTTACGGCAAAGAGCGTCATGTATGTACTAGACTCGACCAGCCAGCAGCCTCGCTTTGACGGGGCCATGTACTCCGCTATGAAATATGAGAGGATCCCGCCAATGCGCAATCTCATCGTTGTGTGGCGCCACCATCTACTATGTTTACAGTGGCGGTTTTAGTAGCCGGTGTGAGACCCAAGGAATCTCTCAAATTTGGTTAAAATTCAAGTAAAATTCAGTCGCCGTAATATGAAGATTTGGTATGAAAATGTCATATGATCGGGTAAAATTTGTTTGGTTTTAGCACTATGTGAAACCCAGCTTAGGTCGGTGAGATTGTTATTTTTTTTTTTCAATATCCATAAAATTAAAGAGGTTCGGGGGCGATAATAGAGGTTCGCTCGCTGACCGGAAACAGGAATATTATTTAAGTAGGCCTTATGGATTTTTTCTTACAGCCAGTATTTTTGTAGACCGTTTGCCATTCCACCACAGAATACCCCTAAAATACTAATTTTGGGCATCTTGAGTACAGAAATGGCTATTGAGGGGTTGGTAGTCCTGGTTACCTGGTAGTGCATCCCAACAGAAAAATTAAGACGTTTAGCACATTTTCATTCAAGAATCTGGTGTCAAAGCATGACAATTTCTCAGTGTTTACTACGGAAGGAGATAAAGCTTGTGAGACCATGATAGCGCACCTGCGTATGTTTGTATGAGGCCGCTCTCTGATTGGCCGGCTGACGTAAAAAGGGGCGTGGCTCGGAACTATGAATAGGCCTCCCAAATAAATATTGCATGTTCCTAGAAATTATAATTTGGTCTCCAATATTTCTTATAATTGTTATACAGAATCTAAAATTTGAGATGCTCATATTATCAGATATCAATTAAGCTCGTGATATTTCAATTTGATTCCAAAGTTTATTTTTGTGTAAAAACCCATTACATAAAATCAGGGCTTAACACTAACTTTTTTTTCGCGTGCCGACCAGGGCAATTGATGGTCCAAATCCATGTGCCCTGATCTCATTTTTATGTGCCCTGATTTTTTTAGCTGAACAGCAGACACCGAAATAAAAAAGATCAAAACAAATGATAGTTCCACTATCAGATCAACATAAAAACTTCATTTATACATTGTATGTTTCACTGTAGGGAGTACAACATTGTGGATATGTTGGTCGAGTTTGGCTTAAATATAATAGCTGGTACTTTTTTATGGTGTGCCCATCAGGGCACAGGAGTCTTAAGATTTGATGTGGCGTGACTTAGATTTTATGTGCCCAGGACACCAGGGCACTAGCTAGCGTTAAGCCCTGAAAATGCATGTCAAAGGATGAAAATAAAACAGTATAGCAAATTAAATTTATTTACTATCTATTTTTGCAATACTTTTGGGTCGATTTGGTTACAATATACTTCAGAAAGGCATTTAATTTGATAGAAAAAAAATGATAAATTGACCTGGAATTTGATGAAAAAACCTTGAAAATACCTTGAAATGACCCGGAATTCAACTTTCACCAATTGCTGGGAACCATGTCTCATTTGTCTGGAATAAACCGCAGCATGTGATATATGGTTACAACCGTACCATCACCATCTTTACATTGAAACTGAAATAAAATTAAGAACTAGACTCAAGGTCATTTAACCCGTGTAAGTTTAGCTTGTCGTGGCTCTAATCGCCGTGAAACTCATTCAATTTGAGCTACAATGCTCCTATCCTCAATATGGTTAGCGCCTTAAGGAATCTGACTTAAGGCTGCGTGCTTGGTCGAGGCTGGCATGTGATTCCGACCGGCACGCACCTGCCATATATGCCTACCGTTTTCGTTCTTTTAAGCGCACAGTACAAAAAACAAATTTCAACTAAAAACAAATATCTAATATTTATTAATAAGCTCACTCGACAATCTTTTGCGGTTCTTGCATTTTTAGCTCACCTGTGAGCTTTTGTAATCACTTGGCGTCAGTTCGTCGTCCGTTGTCCGTCGTCCGTCTGTGTAAACAATTCTTTAGAAATCTCCTCAAAAACTACTTTATGGATTTGTAGGAAACTATGTATAATGGTTCATTATGGTATTGTGCAAAAAGTGACTGCTTCATATTAAGATTTATCGAAAACTATGGTTGCTACGACAATATTTAAAAAAGCTGTGTTTAGACACAAAGCTCTCCTCAGTCATAATGTAAACAGTATGAAATGCGACATTTCTCTCAGTAATTATCTATTCATCACCAGTTTACATTATGCTAGACCAGAGTTAAGAAAGGCACAACTTGTTACATTGGCAGATCCAGGTTTTTTTTAAGAAAGAGGGGGGCACAACAATTATCTGTTACACTGGCAGATATAGTTTTTTATATAATATAGTGGCACCCTGAATATCAAGGGCTCAATATATTGCTCAAAACTTGCTTTTGAGCCCTTGACACCAACCCAATTAGGTCAGAAATATGCATAATTCAACAGGTAAACTTAACATTAATAT
>CM032665.1:26064724-26076794 GCA_019095985.1 Streblospio benedicti
TTTGGGTTGGGGCTTTTGGGCCCTAACTCTAAAATATCTGGGACCCAAATTTTCTAAAAGCGGGGCCAATCCATTTCATTAACTACATAAAATGCAATATTTTCTCGATCACTTTGCATACAGTCTATGTAGTTGAAGATGATGTTACTTAATGTTAGTTTATTAGATTGATTTCTTGTTATTATTTCTAAATTTTAACAGGGCCCCTGGGCCTTGCATAGAAAAATCTGGGTTTTAAATAGATATGCTAGTAACTGCTACTCATGACAAACCAGCCCAATGTATTATTACTACTCACATATTAAGAAGAAAAAATATCAATTAATAATCATTATTATTTTTATTGTTCTTATAGCTATAATGCAAAATGCAAATAATAAGGTTGGATAAGCCTTTTCAAATTCAGGTAGTAAAAGATTAATTAAAAGCAGCAAATTGAGAAAATGCTATGTAGCCAAATACAAGTCATGGTTTTACTAGTAGCCATAAATACCTTTTTTCTCAACCAGGAATAATTCTGTGATTATGTCACACATCAGATGTTTCCACTTTTGAGGGGAGGGGTCAAGAAAAAAGAGAACACTGTTCCACTTTTGCTGAGCGTGACAAAATGTACATCATCCCTAAGTATGCTAAAATGCAACTAATCTAAATCTTCATAATTTTCAGGGGGAAATGCCCCTAGCCCCCCACGCACAAGATGGGGGTGTCCCCCCTCTCACGCACCTCCCCCAGCTGCGCCAACGGCACCGCAAAAATCGATTTTAAACTGCGCAGTATCACAACTTATAATAATCGTAGCAATGTTTTATCTGAAGATACTCAAGAAACCATCCGTATTTCATACTAATATATTTTTACTCACAATATTATTGAGTAAAAACGTGTCCAAACTTTGATTTGTACATCGGTGTGAACGTTTGACAGCTATCACACACTGACCCAGCAAAAACATCAATCGTTTTGTAAAAAATCTTCGTTATTTGAGACCACAGCTAATGAGTAGTTTGCCAATTGCTTCCCATGTGATTAGGAATATAGGATATAATTACGAGCCACGAAAGATGAATAATATAAGACTTCCCTACAAAAATATGACCATCTCGTCATCTCGCCATGACAGATAATTACCTACCATATTCGTTCTTTAAGCGCACCTGCCCCATTAAGCGCACCCCACTGTTTACACAGATTAAATTAATCAAACTCTGCTTTTTTTTCTCCAAACATGTGCAAAGATTTCATGTTTATATCGCCATATTGCAAGCCTAACATGCTGGTATGCGCCGGGCACGTTGTGAAAAGACTACAATGCCTGTCGCATTGTGAAAAACACGCCGGTTGTGTTGTGAAAGAATGTTCGCGGTTAGCAATAAAAGAAACTAGAGGCTCTAGAGAGCCTGAATCGCTCACCTGCATATATGTTCTATTTTTAACTAAGCAAGTTAACTGCTATGCCCCCTTCTATTATTAAAAAACCTGGATCTGCCAGTGTAACAAGTTAACCGCTGTGCCCCTCTATATTACAAAAAAACTGGATCTGCCAGTGTAAAAAACCTGGATCTGCCTCTGTAACAAGTTAAATGCTGTGCCCCCTTCTATTATTAAAAAACCTGGATCTGCCATTGTAACAAGTTAACTGCTGTGCCCCCTCTATATTACAAAAAACTGGATCTGCCAGTGTAAAAAACCTGGATCTGCCTCTGTAACAAGTTAAATGCTGTGCCCCCTTCTATTATTAAAAAACCTGGATCTGCCAATGTAACAATTTAACTGCTGTGCCCCTCTATATTATAAAAAAAAACTGGATCTGCCAGTGTAACAGATATTGTTGTGCCCCCCCTCTTTCTTAAAAAACCCTGGATCTGCCAATGTAACAAGTTGTGCCTTTCTTAACTCTGGTCTAGCATAAACTGGTGATGAATAGATAATTACCCCATTTCATACTGTTTTATTATGAAAAACTTTTGTGAGCTTTTTAAATATTGTCGTAGCAACCATAGTTTTCAATAAATCTTTATAACTGCACAATACCATAATGCACCATTATACAGTTTCCTACAAATCCATAAAGTAGATTTCTAAAGAATTGTTTACAAAGACGGACGGACGGACGAACTGTGCGCCAAGTGATTACAAAAGCTCACAGGTGAGCTAAAAATGCAAGAACCGCAAAAATTGTCGAGGAGCTTATTAATAAATATTAGATATTTGTTTTTAGTTGAAATTTGTTTTTTTTGTACTGTGCCCTTCGAAAACGTGCATATATGGCAGGTGCATGCCGGTTTTCACAGCGCAGCCTTAAGTCAGATTCCTTAAGGCGCTAACCATATCGAGGATAGGAGCATTGTAGCTCGAATTGAATGAGTTTCACGGCGATTAGAGCCATGACAAGCTAAACTTACACGGGTTAAATGACCTTGAGTCTAGTTCTTAATTTTATTTCAGTTTCAATGTAAAGATGGTGATGGGACGGTTGTAACCATATATCACCTGCTGCGGTTTATTCCAGACAAATGAGACATGGTTCCCAGCAATTGGTAAAAGTTGAATTCCCGGTCATTTCAAGGTATTTTCAAGGTTTTTTCATCAACTTCCAGGTCAATTTATCATTTCTTTTCTATCAAATTAAATGCCTTTCTGAAGTATATTGTAATCAAATCAACCCAAAAATATTGCAAAAATAGATAGTAAATAAATTCAATTTGCTATACTGTTTTATTTTCATCATTTGACATGCATTTTCAGGGCTTAACGCTAGCTAGTGCCCTGGTGTCCTGGGCACATAAAATCTAAGTCAGGGCACATCAAATCTTAAGACTCCTGTGCCCTGATGGGCACGCCATAAAAAAGTACCAGCTATTATATTTAAGCCAAACTCGACCAACATATCCACAATATTGTACTCCCTACAGTGAAACATACAATGTATAAATGAAGCTTAATTATATTTTTTATTTTTTTTTATGTTGATCTGATAGTGGAACTATCATTTGTTTTGATTTTTTTTTTTCGTTGTGTCTGCTGTTCAGCTGTTAAAAAAAAATCAGGGCACATAAAAATGAGATCAGGGCACATGGATTTGGACCATCAATTGCCCTGGTGGGCACGAAAAAAAGTTAGTGTTAAGCCCTGATTTTATGTAATGGGTTTTTACACAAAAATAAAAATTTTGGAATCAAATTGAAATATCACGAGCTTAATTGATATCTGATAATATGAGCATCTCAAATTTTAGATTCTGTATAACAATTATAAGAAATATTGGAGACCAAATTATAATTTCTAGGAACATGCAATATTTATTTGGGAGGCCTATTCATAGTTCCGAGCCACGCCTCTTTTTACGTCAGCCGGCCAATCAGCGAGCTGCCTCATATAAACATACGCAGGTGCGCTATCATGGTCTCACAAGCTTTATCTCCTCCCGTAGTAAACAGTGAGAAATTGTCATGTTTTGACACCAGATTCTTGAATGAAAATGTGCTAAACGTCTTAATTTTTCTGTTGGGATGCACTACCAGGTAACCAGGACTACCAACCCCTCAATAGCCATTTCTGTACTCAAGATGCCCAAAATTAGTATTTTAGGGGTATTCTGTGGTGGAATGGCAAACGGTCTACAAAAATACTGGCTGTAAGAAGAAATCCATAAGCGCATAACTGATATATATGTATTTCTGGTGCTATGTAACCAATATTCAGGGCTTTTAAAACCTATCACAAGCACACATATCTATGTTGGGATGCAGTTCCTCTGCTTTTACTTCATAAAAAGTAATTAATAATGAAAAATACACAAAGTGGGGAAATCTGTATTTTGAAGGTAGAATTAGTATTTGGGTATTTTGGGTTGGAAATCTGTATTAATACTTGGCAGCCCTGCACTACCTTTCCTCTTCTACGTTGTATCTGATGTATACCTATCAATTATCGATTTAGAAGAGTTATGACGTTGTAGTAAAAACACTACGCACAATGTCACTGGCTTTTTGACAGTTTTACGTCTGTGACAATAACGTTTCTGGTGCCTCCATAAATACTTAATATTTACATAAATTGTCCCCGTGTACACAGAATCGTATTCGCGGTTCTTATTTTGAACATCTAGTTATAGGAATATGGATTTTTACGTCTAGATTATCTTCCAAACATGTAGCGAGTGCATGTAGCTAGTGCTGCCCTCGATTCAAAGACCGGTTTGAGGCACACTTTATAAAGACGAATTTCTAAAAGTTCTCATACTCGTAAAATACTATGACTGCTGTGAGTCATCATAAAGGGTACAGATGATACGAAAATGAACATAAAACAGCTTACATTGTCAAGTGAAAGACTATAAAAACGTCTTCAAATGTATGTGTCGTATGCGTACAGCCGTGTTACTGTCAAATTTCTTCATCGCCAACACATACACACAAACCAATGTGATTTTCAAACAATGTGCATGATTTGAGAAATATCCTTTTGTCCATGTCTTCATAACTAGTTCATAATTGATCCGACGTGTGAATTCTTGATGGGTATGTTATCGTAACAATGATAATCCATTCGTTTCACAAATTTATCACTATTTGGCGGTTTAAAGGTGACGCCATTTGCAAGGACATATGAGCCTTTATCACATGCCGTAATTTGCTAACACCGACCATAGCGCGATGCAATTAAGAGTAGCGGCTGGTAGTGGATGTAAAAAGATTGAAAACTAAATGCCCCAGAAAATCTTTATTATCAATGATTTCTGAGAATACTTCTGGTATGTTGTAGAACAGAGGTTACCGAATTTATCCCAAGTTAAATAAAACTAAGATCAGCACAATTTTGATTCAAAACTCTTGGGTAGAAAGTCGGCAATTTCTCTCTATTTACTACGGGCGATAGGAATGTTTGTGAGACCTACGTGGTAGCAGTGACAAAACCAGAAAAGGGGGTGGGGCATCGGAACTATGAATAGGTGACTGTTTTTTATTCCATGCGCACCACCACAAGGCAGATACATCAATCAGTTGATGTTGCCCTTTTAAGGGGACTATGAACTCTTCTCTTAGGATTTTATTAAACTTTGATTTTCTCACTCATTATTGCTTAATTTCTTACAAAGTACACCTTATTTTGTAGATAATTATCTAATCTAACGACACAACATGTTTTGAATTGTATAGATTGATGAAAAAAAATTATAAAGCAATTAGTGAAAAAAATTACAACTTTGTCTACGAAACATATAATATAACTGATAGTAAAACATCGAAATAACCAAAATCACTATTCGGTCACAAAATGTGTATATTTATCTACAAAACCTTGCCTCAAGTTTTTTGAATTTTTCATCTTTATCATTTTACATGCATTTTAAGTTTTAAAACCACTTATTTTGCGAATTTTCTTGCAAATCAATACAAAAACGTTCATAATTCATCAACGAAATAAAAAAAAAACATCCCTAGTAAGATTTTCTTCAGAATGCATATATCATCAAATATATACACATTTGTTTGATTTTTGGGTGAAAGAGAAATATATAAAAAAAAATCATCAGCTATGCAAACTTAGTTTTGAGAAAATGGGCTTTAATCATGGCCTGTCAATATACATTGACAGTAGTTGCTGTCTATAAAATGTATCAAAACTATTGATGATAAAAGGTTCATTTTAAAAAGATTTTGTTCTTTATCATTTATAGCATACAAAACATTGAAAATGTAAAAATTGAATTCTTAGCCCATATAACCTTATAAGCCTGCAAAGAATGAGTCATTATTTTTCACTTCGGGTTGGTCTTCACAAAATGGGTTGTAATGAGAAAACTATTGAAGATAAAAGGTTCATATCAAAACATGTTGTTCTTCATAGTTTACAGTATAATGAATATTAAAAAGCTGAAAATAGAATATTTTCTCCTTAAATAGTTCATAGTACCCTTATTAGTTGAAGTTGAGCAATGCAAAGACATCCCGGTCTTGGCAAGTATTTTGACACTACTTTGATAGTGAGTGTTGATCTAACCTTATCATGTTATATTGGGCTGTTTAGAACGACGATCCCGCATGCACAATAATACTAATACGCCATTCCCGCGTATAGCTTTTTTCCTCCTCAACAGTATTAATATTATGCCTTTTAAACACAGATAATAGGTGATTTTAATCTTTATTCTGTAGAAATCCATTTTATTTTTGGTGCAATTGGCCTCCATAACATGCGTATGCGTTTTTTCAATAATAGGTGTATGACGTCATAGGTTTGTTGATCTATGTGCAGATGCGACGTCAGTAAAAGAGCATATGTATTGCTTGATGTCAAATCTGCTAATATTTCCAGTCTTTATCAGTAGTTGGATTTCTTCATAGATTACAATCACACATCATCAAAGAACTCGGCGATAAAGACTAATTCAATAAAAACTTGACTGTTTTCGATTTTTTACAGGAAGTTATAAATTTTTCACAAACAACTGAAAATTCCAGGTGATTTCCCGATTATTGCCCAAATCAACAGAATCCCCGCCATTTTCCCGTGCTCCCGTGTCAAATCTAAAATTCCCAGTTTTTCCGACCTTCCGGTAACTGCTGGGAACCATGTAAGAGTGTCCCAGGCTTCAAATTGGTAATAGAAAGAGCTTAGTATGTTGGTAAAAAACATGCTCACATATAAAATAGAAATATCATAATTGCTTTTAATTCTTGGGTAATTTACATTGAAATGTGAGTTCAGCTGAGGAGTTCAGGGCGTTTGTTGTTGTTATAACTTGAATATGAAACTTAACATCCCCCGGGATTTTGACAGAGAACCATGACTTTTTTTAAGTATATTTATTGGCAGGGGGTCATATTATTATATATGACGCAAATTACACCTATTTGAGATAATGATCTAAAATTTTATGGAACAAAGCATGTTTTGAATATTCATGCATCATTGATGATAAAAAAGAAAAAATTTGATTTTACACTGCGCAGTTCAAAATCAAAAAACTTTAATTTTTCCCTTGTAAACTTGCAAGTCCAACATACCTTCTGAAGTGGGAAACACTCTTCTTTTTAATTCAGAATGAGGCGATTAAAGCTTTTTAGTGACGTCATTAGAAAAAAACCCATTTAAATATTTATGATAATATTAGTATTTCGACATTTTACATTCATGCAAAAGTTTTACAGCATCTTTTTTGTAATCCTCTCTTAATCGCACCTGCACTATTCATGATGTTTTGATGTAAGATAAATAACTGCAATGCCGAGAAAGCTGTTTGAGCTGCTACTCTTTCTCGCATCGCGCTATAATCGGTGTTGAAATATATACGGAGGCCCATAAAGGCTTATTTGCATTACAAATGAGCGCGTGGTTAAATCGGGTTCAGAGTGAAAATATTCATGAAACTAATGGATTATCATTTTACAATAATATAACCATCAATAATTCACTTGTCGGATCAATTATAAACTGATTATGAAGGCATGGACTAAAAGGATATTTTCAAATCACAAGGATTGTTTTATAGTTCGTCTTTCTAAAAGATGTATTCGAATTGTCATTTTAATCCAGCCCGGCAACAGCATTCACGCTTTGGAAAATATTCTAGACAAATATAGCCATATTCCTATTACTGTGTCATAAAAAATAAGAAACTCTATGTTTTTCTGAGTACATGCACAATTTATGTAAAAAAAAATAAGCATATATGGAGGCCCCAGAAAAGTTATTGTCTTGGTTTAAAAGTTGTCAAATGGCACTGTTCCATAGTATTTACATTATGTGTTTGATTTGTAATGCAGTATGAATCTATTAACTCCCGGTATTTTGACAGAGAAACATGACTGTTTTTCAGTATATTTACTGGCAGGTATATTATTACAATATATTAAATAAAATTGTGTTAGACATGGATTTGAAAGAGCGCTTGCTATGTGCAAAAAACAGCATTAACCCGAAAATTCGGCATGTGCAACAAACCTATTCCCTTGTAAACTTGCAAATAATATTTATCACTCGTTATGAAAAACTGACTCCTATACATATCGATGTAATTTATGAAAAATGCAAAAACACTTATCAGATTTTGTTACAAAACGCCACATTGAAGTGTATTTCGTCATCACAAACCGCTTACACGGGAATTGATGACGTATTACCCAGTCTTATTGGATTTGCAAACATCTGCGCACATGTTAATACATAACTTGCTACACTTGCACGTTCTAATACTATGCTCCTGTTTGTTGGAAATCAGTCAGTCAAATGCTCCATAGAAGACAGGTGTCATCGCGATCATCAAGAGAAATATTACTGGAGTTTCGATGGATTTCTTTCAATATGTAGAATATTATGGGCTCAAAGTGTGACAATAAGAATCTGCAGTCGGTCTCATTAATAATTCAATTATTTTTTTGTATTACCTGCTTGTCTTTTGAGACAAACTCTACAATTCAAGGATTTTTTTATTTTGAAAGAAAAGCAGGTAATACATTAAAACACACAATTAATTACATCATTATTCTAAAATGGTTAGGAAACATTTTTTACTCACATTCATGCATTTGTTTTAGTTTTAATAGATTTTTGATAATTTTGATACATTGTGTATTTTCTACATGGTACAATATTAGCAAATGATACACAGACCTCTAATCTGTCATCTTAACATATAATAACAAGTAGTCGTCGAGAATGCCGTAAATCTCCCCTTCCCGATCAGGCCATTTTTGAAAAGTAGGCCAGACTACTCAATTATTAAATCACATGAGGAGAGTGACATAGTCATACAAAATGTCAAGTTTGGTGATGATAGGTAATAAAGTCTTCCCAGGAGACAGATAAACACAAATTTGTAATAATTTGTTTTTAAAACACATCGTAATTTCATCAAAAGTAGGCCAAAATACACCACAATCTAATCAGCC
Source organism: Streblospio benedicti (assembly GCA_019095985.1). Classification (NCBI taxonomy): domain Eukaryota; kingdom Metazoa; phylum Annelida; class Polychaeta; order Spionida; family Spionidae; genus Streblospio; species Streblospio benedicti. The sequence goes on from CM032665.1 coordinate 26,073,622, forward strand.
CTGGAGAGTGGTAGAACGAAGCTAGATATGAAGTTTGGTGACCATAGGTCAAATACTTCTCCCTGTAGAGTGGTAACAAGGTTTATTACGTAACTCGTAAGTTCAAAAGTAGGCCAAAGTACACCAATATCATATCACGTGAGGAGAGTGATATAGACATACCAAATGTCAAGTTTGGTGATGATAAGTCATAAACTGTTCCCTGGAGACAGATAAACACAATTATGTACAGGGAAAGATTTAGTGTGCGATCATGTACTGGCCCGCAGGTCCAGCTAGTCCAAAACTTTACTGGCCCGGACTCATTTTAACTGGCCCCACGTCGAGCACACACAGGGTGATCTAGGTGGTATTCCCCCCCCCCCAGGAATTTTAAAAATAAGAAACAAAGTAGAGGCAATCTAGAGTATTTATGATGTTTAATAGCACTTTAATGAAAGGAAAATTATCAGTGTTTTTTGTACATTTTTTTCATTTCAATTTGTCACTGAATATTTAAAGTAATTCAATTAACGTTCAGGCGTGCTGCAATGATAGGACTAAATACTGGTGTTCTAAGTGAATAAAGTTTTCCACACTTTATACATGGTTTAGTCTCTTTATTAAATTTTTTCTGTTACATTATCAGATCAAAAACTCTTGCCAATGGTTTACACAATACACTTTGTAGACACTTGTAATTTGCCAACTACACTTCATATATTAACCAGTCACTGTTGAATCCATGTAGTGTACTGCACACATCACTGACACTGTTTAAATGTCCATGTACACACGTCTGTAAAGAAATAACTATCACACATATCCACAAATATCCATGTAAATGCACTTTTTTTTAGAAATTGTCCGCCATATTGATAACCAGGAAATGACAGCCTCGCTAGTTCCCGCGATCATTTTCATTGTATTACAGCGCAAATTGTCAAAAATCAGCGTGTTTACTGACTTTTATTATTCGAGAATTAGCAAGCTAGTACACGCTTCCTTCTGCTTTATGAACAAGCGCAAATGGCAGGCGAACTATTTCAATTGAATGCGTATGAATCGAGGTGCCAGCAGACGAAGAAAGCAAGTTCTAGGTCGCAGCTGAAGTGAAAGATAAGAATGGACCAATTTAATCAATTTTTCATAGATATCAATTTTATTTTGACCCCAACATCTCAATGGACCGGCGGACCAGCAGAGTAGTAAGGTTTACTGGACCGACACGATTTTAAGTGGCCTCGGGCCGTCGGACCGGCGGCTAAATCGAACCCTGATGTAATAATTTGTTTTTAAAAACACATCGTAACTTCATCAAAAGTAGGCCCGAGCACACCAAAATCTAATCAGCTCTGGAGAGTAGTACAACGAACTGAATATGAAGTTTGGTGACCATAGGTCAAATACTTCTCCCTTTAGAGTGTTAACAAGGTTTATTACGTAACGCTCGTAAGTTCAAAAGTAGGCCAAAGTACACTAATATCAAATTACGTGGAGGGAGCGTGGTGCCCAAATAAGAGTGATAGAGACATACCAAAGTCGTCACTGGACCCACCCCTGCTTCAGGGTTTTCGGATGATAAGTCATAAACTGTTCCCAGGAGACAGATAAACACAATTATGTAATAATTTTTTTTAGAAAAAAAAACGTAACTTCATCAAAAAAAGTAGGCCAGATATGACGTTTGGTGACCATAGGTCAAATACTTCTCCCTGTAGAGTGTTAACAAGGTTTATTACGTAACGTCAAAAGTTCAAAAGTATTTTATACCAAAGCTCTGGAGTCATAAACTGTAGTACAATTAAACAAAGCTAGATATGAGGCCAAAGTACACGAAAATTTTATCAGGTCAAATAGTCTTCCCAGTAGAGTGGTGACCATAGGTCAAATACTTCTCCCAAAGGTTTAACAAGGTTTATTACGTAACGCTCATAAGTTCAAAAGTAGGCCAAAGTACACTAATATCAAATCATGTGAGGAGAGTGATATAGACATACCAAATGTCAGGTTTGGTGATAAGTCATAAACTCAGGGTATGAAATAGAGCCGGCCCGAGGACCCGGCCCGGCTGATCACGGCCCGGGTCGGTTAATTACAAAGGTTCACGGCCCGGCGTGCCGGCAACGTTTTTGAAGCAGCATACTGCTCGATATTTCCGTGATTTCCTTGGTTCATGCACCGACCATCATTGCTGTCAATCAAATGGGGTTGGTAAAACACACTACACCAAACAGCTGCCGTTACATTCTAAGGTAAGATGTGAAGTAATTAGCGAGTATTAGCAAAACATCGTTTGTAAATCAATATTCTTAAATAAGTATATCATGTTGTGTTTCATTCATCGACTTTTAGCGTATATAAACATCTCGGTGTGCGTTTAGACTGTCATTTGCGACCCAGTAGCTTGGTCAATCAGTGTGTCTAATTGTATAGTGTGTCATATTAATACTTTATTGTTCTATATTAATGAACCTCCATGGTGAATGTTAATGACAATAATGTTTTTCGTATTTTGCATTTCGTATCTTTGGCACGTTTGGTGCCATGCCATTAATCCGAAGGCCCCATTGGTCGAAAGCCCATTGGTCGAAAATGTAACATATCAGCATTTATTCATGCATCTACCACTGCAAGCAGACATTTTCACACACTGATAACACACCTCGTCACACACTCTTTATATAGGTTTATAGTTATTCTTCAAAAAACTGGTTGATAGTTATCAAAGAAAATCTAAAAGACACCTTTGCATGAATAAACATATGGTTAACGTGCATTTGAAATTACTAATAAATATATCTAATTTGCCAAAAAGATCGTCACATTTTATTGCATATGAATTTTCTTGTTAGATTATTATTCTTTTAAATATTGAGTCACAATGTACACCAAACACTGTATTGCTAATACACTGATTTTGCAAAGATTCATTTATATAACACAGTTACTTTCAATCCCTTGGGGAAAGGCGAAGGGGCGGGACAATCAATTGAACTGAGAGAAAGAAACACATCAGCTGACACATTCCAATTGGCAAATGAGAAGCCTGGGATGAGACTGGTAATTTCAAAAGCTGCTTTTACAGAGTTTTCATAGCTGCTGGGCATCAGAAATGCTTATTTCATAGCTGCTGGACAGTGAAAGTAGGCATTCATAGCTGTTGGGAGGGTGGAACAGGGGGGCAATTTAGG
>CM032665.1:26086679-26139996 GCA_019095985.1 Streblospio benedicti
CATATAATTGACTGTTTGATTCGATATAGTCTCTTTTTAGTGTTAATCAGTGTTTCTTGGCTTTAATTAAAGATATTAGCTGTTATATAATTTGGGTCGCATCACTTGCGCAATAATTTACCATTTCCGCTGGACTATATCTGTCATGGCGTCGGATATTCAAAACATCTCAAACTTTTTATATATTCTCGCTAGAGACTCGTTAATTTCATTGAATTTACCAATCACGCTCAAATATCACAGATACTGAACCCAGGTAATTATTTTGAAGCTTGTTACATTATTGCGTTGTTCTGTATTTAACGTTACCTTATAATATCGCCCGTTTTGTTTACATGTGACGGATCGTCACACTATAAAACAACATTAAAAATGTGGATTGGAACATATACCCAGATAAAGACACAATTTTATAGATGACCAACCCTTAAGATTCTGACAATTGTATGTTGTATTAAAAAAATATTCCATAACTTTTAAATGCACTTCTTAAAAGTCTAAAAGTGGGTGATTTTTTTGGAGCCACTGTATACAACCCCTAAACGGTGTCTGCCTTTCACATTTCTTATTGATTCCTCTTCAGAGGGTCCTAATCATTTACTGGAAGCAAACAGATATTTATTTTTGATCATTATGCCCTCATACAAACACTATCAAAAAGTGGGTGAATTTTTTTGAGCCACTGTATACAACCCCTAAACGGTATCTGCCTTTGACATTTCTGATTGATTCCCCTTCAGCTTCAGAGGGTCCTAGACATTCAGTTGGTAACAAAAGAATATTTATTTTTGACCATTATGTCCTCATACAGCCACTAGCAAAAAGCGGGTGATTTTTTGGAGCCATTGTATACAACCCCTAAATGGTGTCTGCCTTTCATATTTCTGATGGATTCCTATTCAGAGGGTCCTAGACATTCAGTTGGTAACAAAAAAAATATTTATTTTTGACTATTATGTCCTCATACAGCCATTAGCAAAAAGTGGTGGAATTCTTTGGAGGCACTGTATACAACCCCTAAACGTTGTTTGCCGTTAACATTTGTGATTGATTTCTCTTCAGTAGACCTTGTCTGCCTTTCACGTTTCTAATGGATTCTGGTTCAGAGGGTCCTAGACATTCAATTGGAAACCAAAATATATTAAATTTTGGATATTATGTCCTCGTACAGGCACTAGCAAAAGTGCGTGAGTTTTTTGGAGACACTGTATACAAAGCCTAAACGGTGTCTACATTTCACTCTTTTGATGGATTCAATATCATAGGGTTCTACACATTTAGTTGGAAGCAAAACGATATTTAGTTGTGACCATTATGTCCTCATATTGACACTGAGAAAATTGGGTCAATTTTTTGGAGCCACTGTATCCAACCCCTATAAAACTTGAAGATTCCAAAAAGGTCTTTATTTTTTCTACAAATCCCCACCCCCTGGTTTGAAGTAAGACTAAAAATCATTTTTCCTAAGATTGCAACACGAATTATGATTACTGAAACGAAAGTCAGTGAGATACATCTTTTGGAATACCTGGTAAAGGTATTGGAGGATCGTGGAATCGAACTCACGACCTTCCAACCATGATTCAGACCGGTCATATGTCATAGTCGGCTGTGCAGACCACTACACCAATCCTCCCAGATGACTGAGACAAGCTTCGTAACTTGCCTATATGCTTCCAGACACACATGTCTGACACCTGACGCTATATTTAGCCTAGCCTTTTGCCTTTAGCCTTAATCGACATGCATCTACTAACTTTATACCGAGTACGTTGTATCAATGCAGGATGCATTGTGCTCATTCCCCACTTCACTTTTGTTACAGATTCCCCCCCAACTCCCAACTCCAACGACGCGGACAGACAACGCGTGAGAACGGAGAGAGAGATTGGGAGTTCCATACCACAAGTGAACCAGGAACACCCAAGGTCTTCAGAGCAGGAATTCTCCCAGCACCTCGCTGTCCCATAGTCACTTTCCGTGACCGAGGGACCTGTAAGAATCCTCATGTCTGATCCTTCCCAGAACACGTACCCATCCAAGTTCGACATTACCCGAGCGGCAGCCCACTTACCCCAGTTTCGGCAGACCCTACTAGTTATCCAATTACTGGTAACCCGGGGCACGATTGGTGATCAGATCTTAGAACAGGTACCAGCTTCAAAATATCTTGGTGTGCTCATCAACAACCAACTGAAGTGGGACTCACACATTGACAAGGTAACTGCGAGATGTAACCAAACCATCGGCTTTCTCAGACGCAATCTGTCTCATTGCTCAAGAGATCTGAAAGAACTAGCATACTTTTCACTGGACCGTTCTGTGCTAGAGTACGCTTGCCAAGTATGGGACCCTCACACCAAGAAGAACATTGCAAAACTAGAGAAAGTCCAACATAGAGCAGCACGATTTGCAATGAGCGACAACTCTACCTACAGCAGTGTTACCGCCATGTTTAGACAGTTACAATGGGAGTCACTATCCACCCGCCGGAAAAATCACCGTCTAGCACTTATGTATCAAATAGTGAACAAGAAAGTGGCCATCCCTGCTGATGACATCCTCCTACCAGCTGACCAGCGTACACGATCATCACATCAACACAAATTTAGACATTTAACAGCAAATACAGACACATTCAGACACTCCTTCTTTCCACGGACAATTCCAGAATGGAACAGCATTGACTCAGACACTGCCAACTGCAGTTCTGTAGACACATTCCGTTCTAGGCTACAAGCCTTGCACAGGAGCGACTGAGTAGCGTTGCGTCCTCCCATCCATCTGCCCATATGCTGATAAAGCCCTGCAGATTATCTTACAGATACAGATACAGATAGATACATTGGAGGACTACCCGGTGGCTTCTACGAAGCACCCGGGTCCATCTTCCTCCACCATATGAAACAAAAGTCAGTGAGATACATCTTTTGGAATACCTGGTAAAGGTATTGGAGGATCGTGGAATCGAACTCACGACCTTCCAACCATGATTCAGACCGGTCATATGTCATAGTCGGCTGTGCAGACCACTACACCAATCCTCCCAGACGACTGAGACAAGCTTCGTAACTTGCCTATATGCTTCCAGACACACATGTCTGACACCTGACGCTATATTTAGCCTAGCCTTTTGCCTTTAGCCTTAATCGACATGCATCTACTAACTTTATACCGAGTACGTTGTACCAATGCAGGATGCATTGTGCTCGTTCCCCACTTCACTTTTGTTACATTACAATATTTTAGATCTACATTAGAGTACTGGTCTGAGACCTTGTTCTCACCACCCGGCAATACCTTAGCCTCGGACACACAGGCTGGTTATGATATCCATATAATCTTGGTTGGTGGCAACCACACAAGATTCTGGATGATCGAGACTAGCAATACCTTACCTGTTACCCAGAGATTTCTCGAGATTGGTGCGCGCACCGGCTCTCTTCAAACCAAGAAAGCTCTGAACTAATTTGTCGTCCTCACGGGTACGCATTGACTTTTGGCTGTTGTACTGTAGCAAAGGGGAAGGCAAGCAAGTTTGAACACGGGAAAAGGTGGGCTATTACTGTACACTACGAGTCATAGTGCTATCAAGATTAGTTAAACAGATTGTTCACTGCTTAGTTTTGCTGTGCTGCTAAGCCCAGTGGCGCCGCCCTGTGGTGATGATGTAAAAGTAGCCCATGTATGCCATACCATATATAACATTTCATACAGATCTATACATACTTGTGTACATACGTTAAATGTACGTACATACTTAAACATATGTCAAGAAGTACAACTGAGAATACTATTTAAATATTTTAGAAACAATATTTTGAAACTTTCTTTGAATTTAATTTTGATAATGTCTAGAGAAAAGTGGAAATCACCTGGTCAAGTTTGAATTGGAGTACAATAAGATTATTGACAAGGTTATCATTGAATCTGGAGTCTAGTCAAACTTAATTAGTAACCTACTTCAAGTGAAATTGGGCAGACATTGCAATGAATGTCATGTAATGTAACAAGACTGTATGTACAAATAAACACCTGATAGATAACAAAGAACAGTAAATTTAAAAAAAGCCACTAAGACTATATCAATGCTCAAAATTGTTAATTTCTATTACCATTCATGTTCAACAAACCATTTTTTATAAAACTTTAATTTCACTGACTAAAGTGCTTTATGAATGTTAAGTGATTATTAATGATGATAATGAAATTGTGTCAATCTTGTAAATCAAAGACAGATGGCACTTAAGAATCCAATGTACAGTATCTGTAAAATGATGATGTTAAGATGTTCCTTGAATAAATGTTTTTACACTTCTATGTTTTTTTCTCTTTCTTTGTTTTGATATCATCCATGATATCGTTAATCAAAATGACTAACATTAATTTCTGATAGATTTATATCATAACTCAATATTAATGATAATATAGCAGCTAGTACTCCTTTCAATATATACTAGCAGAGAGCATTAGCATGTGTTTTACATCATCACCACAGGGCGGCGCTGCTGTGCTTGCAGCACAAAAAATCTATATATAAATCAATAGGCTGTTAGCTGGAGTGAACAATCTGTTTAATCTAATCTGTAGTGCTATTCATATTCACAACTATGCTATACTATATTCTATAACATTAATAGGGTGTCCACATCAAAATATGGAATTAATTATAAAAATTTAAAAAAAATACTATGTGATGGGAAATGATAACAGAAACAATTTAAAAAAAAGATTTTTAAAATCCGATGGATAATAAGAGAGATATGGCCAATTTAGCATCAAATTTTGGGCTGTTGTGATTCCTTGTTTTTCCTTGTCAGCATGTGTAAAAACCTGGACATTTTCCTGCTTGCGCATGTTCTGTGCGCGTTCACCCAATTCAGAGATCATTTTTTTAATCTAAGGCCAAACAGAATTGATAGCTTGGTTCCGGTTGGCTGAGATTGAGAAATTCAAGGGTAGGGGGGAATAATATTTTATTTTATCATAATATTTTATCATGAAACCAGGCAGGGTAGGTAGGAAAATGTTAAAAATTTTATGCAAAAATTCTCATAGTCGGGAGGTGTTCCTGTAAAATTTTATGGGCCTTAAAGGAAGGGTAGGGCGAAATTTTATGCGTAAAATTTTACAGAAGATCATATGTAAGGAATATTTAGCAACAGTGTGGGATCCATATACACGGGTTGACATCAACAAACTCCAACAAGTACAGAGGAGGGCAGCCAGATTTGTCACCAATAGATTCCACAATACCAGCAGCCCAACAGCCATGCTGGGGGATGCTGGGGGAGCTAGGATGGGAAGACTTGAAGACAAGGAGGAAGAAGATAAAACTATGTATGTTTTTTAAAATCCATCATCATCTCGTAAACATACAAATGCCTCAACACATTCATCCAGCATCCATAAGATCAAGAAGGACACACAGTTTGACATATTTTGAAATTCCGACATTGACTGATTACTATAGACACTTGTTCTTTCCAAGCACAGTAATTCTATGGAATAACCTGCCAGCAGAGGTGGTCAGCGTTCTTATACTGGAAGCTTTTAAAACCTAGCCCACGCCCACTTCTAAATCTTTAATTTCATTCTTGTTTTAACCTGCACCACTAACAACTGTTTTTATCTTTGACTTCTTCTTACTATCGGCCCTACCCCACTCTTACTAACACTATCTTCTGTTCTCTTTGCGCACAACACAACCTGTTTTGGGCGATAGAGCCATCATATCTGATGTTTTCGCCGACACCAACATTCAGATTCAGATCAGACCTCGCCTTAGACTCGACCAGCCACGTGGTGGTGGCTCGCTTGAGCTCGCTGTACATGTACATTGGTCTTTGTTGTGCGAGACTAACCTAGCCTGAGGTCATGAGAACAGTTTGGGAGTGAAGACAGTCAAATGTAACTGTATGCGTAGAAAATGGCATAAAACTGAAGGTTTTCACAGAAATCGTCGATCATCTGACCTATTTTAATGAATTTACAGTCTTGATCGCCTATCCAATGTTTCGATACGCAGCAGCTGACTCGCAATCGATACAAGACAATTTAATAAAGGCTGGGCGCGCCATCGACTATAAGGCAATAGTTTGTAACTGTTTCGTTTCGCTTTTCATCGAGGATCGGTAAAACATTTCTTGAATTTTTTCCAGTTTTGAGGCGGAGTCGTAAGATATAACCATTTTTCTATGACAAAAATATGCTGGGGGGACTTAATTTTTTAAAATATTAAGGGTCGGGGGTGTTTTTAAGAGGGCGGGCACCAACCGGAACCAAACTATCAATTCTGTTTGGCCTAATGTATTGTGTTTGCTATAGCATCAATTCATATAAAAATAAAGTCCTATATACAAAATTGCCTGTTGTTTCTTGTTTTCACTATTTCAACACAAATTACTAAATAGTTTTTGCTGTAATATTCTGCAAAGATTGTCATGATAATGCGACTGAGTCCCAACTGTCAAATGTGGCTATGTACTTAAATGATGATCAAAATAAACTAATTGGATTGAGCAATTAATTAGACTTGTATATATGGATAGAATCGCATATCTCTACAGATTATTTCCATGGTAACTATATTATGATTGAACGACTTATAGCTGAAATATCATCCAATATCTATCTTCCCTGTTACTAAAATTCTTATTGCCATTGTCAAATTCATGGCGGATGCGATATTCATTTTGGATTCCAAAGTTTAGTCATAAAAAGTCCTTCTAATTTTTTGTGATTGGTATGGTTGGAAACGCATACTTCTATAGTTTATAGTCATAACATTTAAATATTTTTAGGTGAAATATAGACTGATATATGTGGCAAAGTTCACTGGCATGTTCTTAATATATAGCGCTAAGATTTAGCTGTCAAATTCCCGATCGGAAAGATCCTCTACATTAACCATGTTTATCTTCAAAGTTTGTCAATGAAATGCCCCACAAATATTTCATAATTGATATGGTTGGAAACACAAACTTCTGTAGATTATAGATATTACATTAATATATTTTTAGGAGGGTTGTAGTAAAAAAAAAATCACGTGAATTTAACATTACTTCTCTAGCATAAACACGTTTTTACAAAAACAAAAACACATGCGCAGTTCTTCTGCGCATGCTATGCAAAAGCGTTGCATCTTGTGCACCACGAAAAACTAAGGATTTAAACAGAGTTTTTCAATCCAATTTGCAGCCATGTATTGCGGTCTTAAACATCTTAAACTGTGTAGATTATGAAAGAAAAACGGTTTATCTAATAAAAGGTCGATGATCCACGCCAAAAAATAAAATTTTAAGTTAATTTCAAACTGAATTGAAACTTTAAATACGTGGGACTCGAACTATACTTAAAAAATTTCGGTGGATCACCTACCAAAATACAGACCAAACATTTCTCTTTAAATTCATACGCATATGAAAGGGCTGCTATGATTGGAAGTTAGTTGCAAATGCCAACAAACCAGAGACCTTTTTACGGAAGGCCAGGGCGAAGTTCACAAAATGTCCGCCGGTCTCAAAATTTTGCTACGACGTTAATGTTTTAAAATAATTACGCATCGATACAAAAGATCATTTTAGTTGAAAACTATATGGAATTATTGGTGACCGTATTACCGAAGTCAAGGTATTTTTTTTAAAACTCAATGATCCCTTTAGGTTGCTAAAAACATCTTTCAAGTGAAAAGTATGATGATTTGGTAATAAAAACCCACCCAATTCTCACTTAACGGACACGCTAACATTAACAATGTGTGTGTGTGTGTGTGTGTGTGTGTGTGTGTGTGTGTGGTGCGTGCGTGCGTGCATGATTTCATGTTTATCTCACCATATTGCAAGCCTAACACGCCTGTATCATGGTATGCGCCTGGCGCGTTTGTGAAAAAAGACTAACATGCCGGTCGTTGTGAAAAAATGTTCGCGGTAAGCAATAAAAGAAAAAAAAATGCAAGAACCATGAAAAATTGTCAGGGTGTGCTAATATTGATATCAGATCTTTGTTTTTTTAGTTGAAATTTGTTTTTGTAAGCGCACTGTACTCTTAAAACAACGAATACGGTACACAAGTTCAGTCTCCCATTTAGTCACTAGTCCGCTAGTCTAGACTAGTTGAAATTGGGTAGGACTCGTGCTGAATTCATTTCACTTGTCCTGCATACAAGTAGCTGCTATAATATAGTGGATCAAAACTTAGTTATTTTGTTACTTTTAATGCAAGAGGTGTGTATTTTATATACACACCTATTGCATCAACAGTAAGAAAATAACATGATGGTCTCTCAGTATTTTTTATTCACATATTCTTATCAAATGCTCACAAGTGTTCTCTTACTAAACTTGCCATATTGATTTTTTAAAAGTAACAGTAATTTTTATCAGCAATTTTGAACCCTTTGTTTCTCGAGTTATGATCACCTCATTACCCTAGGCTACTTTTACATCTGCATTGGGCACTGCCACATTAAAGGATCACGGCTTTGTATTGCAAGGAAAAATAGACATGAGTAACGATGCACTTGTGCATATTTCCACTGTTTCAAGCTCACAATCCTCTTCAGATGCTACATCATACATTCACAGTATGGAGCAATTCAGTTTCATATATGCTGCAGTAATTAGCCAGTATTTACTAGCATTTGTCAGGCCACTTAGTGCAATCTACATCATGCAATCTGGTCGATGCACATGAAATTGCTCAGGAATTGATCAGTACAATCCGCACCCTGCGAGACAATGCCGATGTGCAGCAGAAATTGTTTGACCATGCTGCAAGTGTTGCAAACAAAATTGGTGTAGTTCCATCACATCCAAGGAGGGCAGGAAGGCAACTGCACCGAGCAAATGCAGCTGCAGCAGAAGATACGGTTGAAAGCCACTCCAAAGTTATTTACTTTCTTCCATTTGTGGATCATATTCATCCTCACCTTCAGGAGCGATTTCCAGCTGAAATAGAAAATGTGTTGCTCGTGGCATACCTCATACCTGCCAACCTGGAAAAACTAACAGCTGAAAATGTGGACTCTCTAGTTCAAGAATTAGATGATGACTTGCCTACTCCTACAGAAATTGCAAAGAAAATACTGAGATGGCGAGGCAAATGAAACTCTGTGTGCAGAAAACCAGACACTCTCTTAGATGCAGTGAACAATTGCAGTGACACATATTTCCCCTAACATTGCCTCCATGCTGACAATGTTGCTCACTCTGCCTGTTGGGTTACGTTCCTGTGAGATGCATGTAGTGCAACTTGACGACCTGGTATTCTCAAGGGTGAGTGGAAAAAAAGCTGCTCTACGACAGCATCCTAGAGTGCAAATTGTAGTGACACTGGATGGAATCACACCTCTGAAGCAAAATTTAGTGCTACAGCATCGATTCAAGCCATTGCCGACTCTGGTGCACAGTCAGATATCGAGTCACTTGATGCTTTTATAAATCATGGCTTCTCGAAAACAGATCTCTCGCCAGTGAAATTGTGCCTGTCTGCAGCCAATCACTCGCCAATCTCCATTGAAGGTGTATTCTTCGCAACTATCACTGGTATCGGAAAAGACGGTAAACAATACAAATGTAGGTCAATGATGTATGTGAGCAGTGCAGTGACATACATGTTCTTATCATACGACACTATGCTGAACCTTGGCATCCTGAATGCAGAATTTCCTTCAGTTGGCAGCGTGTGCATTGAACCATTAACAGAGACTGAAACAGAGCCACTAAGCTGTCATTCTCCTAAAAAGTTAAATGCGTGTTCCGACAGCCAAGAAAACTGTATATGTCCAAAGAGAACAGCACCCCCACCCCTCCCACAAAGGCTACTATTAGAGTGTAATCCGAACAATATAGATGCCATGAAAGCATGGATTCTCAAGCGTTACGCATCCAGCACATTCAACACTTGCCCTCATTTCGCTCTACCAAGTATGGATGGCCCACCTGTTGAAATCCACCTAGATCCTAATGCACCTCCAAAAGCTTGCAAAAAGCACGCCTGCCAACATAAAAATCCATTGGCAGGACCAGGTACATAAAACCCTGCTACGGGATGAAGCCCTTGGTGTCATCGAGCGAGTTCCATACGGAGAGCCGGTAGAATGGTGCCACCGCATGGTCGTTACAAGGAAACACAATGGAGCTCCTTGACGTACAGTGGACCTATCTCCATTGAATCAATACTGTAAACGAGAAACCCATGCCATGGAGTCATCATTCCATCTTGCACGTCGTGTTCCAAAGGGTGCATGGAAAAACGTCACAGATGCCTGGAACGGGTACCACAGTGTGCCTCTTCGTGAGTCTGACCGGAGTCTTACTACTTTCATCACACCTTTTGGGCGCTGGAGGTATAAGAGAGCACCTCAGGGATTCCTCTCATCTGGGGATGGGTACAACAGAAGATTTGACACAATTCTAGCAGGATTCCCACGCAAGAAACGTTGTGTTGATGATACTGTGCACTACGACATAGACCTAGAAAAACATTGGTGGCGCACATTGGAATTCTTAAACTTAGTCGGCAATGCTAGTGTTGTGCTTAACTCCGACAAATCAGGGCTTAATGGTAGCTAGTGCCCTGGTGTCCTGGGCACATAAAATCAAAGTCAGGGCACATCAAATCTTAGACTCCTGTGCCCTCATGGGCACGCCCCCAAAAAGTACCAGTTATTAAATTTTTGCCAAACTATAACCATCTAAACTAAAACCATCATATCCACAATGCTGGTATTCCCTATGGTGAAGCATACATTGTATAAATGAAGTTTTCATGTTGATATCATAGCTTAACAGGGCTCTACGTTAACTCTGGCAAGAGGTTGCCCACAGGACAACCAGCATCCAATTTTTGGTTGTCCTAACTTACCATGAGGTTGTCCTTATATTTGCACTCAGCTTTATGCTATACACATATAGCGTCTTAGATTATATAACTTATTTTATTATTATATCAATCATAATGTTAAGAAAAAACAAACAAAATTATTTGTACACATAATGAATCTTTTCTTGTGAACAAACTTTATGCAAAAATAAAAAATTGCATCGCATACATTAAATATGCAAGTCGATTTTTATCCTCATGTCCTATGTACAGTTCAAAATTTTGTCATCTGAAAAGCTCAAGTTATGTAATATTTTCACAAAATTTATTTTAGAAACTCCTCCAACCTTCAAACAAAAGCCCTATAATATTTGTAGTAATGAAAATTTAAGTATTTTAATGAATTTTTGTAAATAGAATACCATACCATAAGAGTGCTGAAAGTTTTGAAACTACATAGAATGTCACAGATAATTTTGGAAAGATATGAAAATGCAGACAAATGTTACTTGATGTGTTGGGGAATGAAAAAAATTCTCGATTCAATTTAGGTGACACAGGGTTTTGAAATGCACATCTTGCGTTACTTTTATTTTGAAATTTGAAATTGGGTGTCCCCCAGGACAACCACCCTCCAACTTTTGGTTGTCCTGATAATAAAAATGGTTGTCCAGGACAACGGGACAATCCTTAACGTAGAGCCCTGACTTAACTATTTTTTGTTTTTATTTTTTTTATTTTGCCGTCCGTGGTTTCAGGGCACATAAAAATGAGAGCAGGGCATGTGAAAAAAAAGTGAGTGTTAAGACCTGTGTACATCAGTGTATCTCTATAAACCTCCTGTAGGTCTCCATAGATAGGACTGCAACGATACACCGATGCATCGCTGAATCATGATTTATTTACTCACGATTAAAGTATCGATATGATAGTCTTTATCGCGATACTTTCATGATATAAGGTTCTGTTAAATGAATTTATATGCAAAATATTGCATAATTCAAGGAAAATCTTTGTCTTTTCCCATGAGTATGGGCGGCATCTTTGCTGTATTGCGAACGGCGTTACTAACAAAATGTCAATTGAATAGGGAACGGCGCTCCGCTATTTCAGTGTAGATTTCTTGCGCTACTAGTCGTAACGTACAGCGCGTAAAGACTGTTGTGTGTTTTGACATATGTTTTTTGTTATCGTGATGTGTATCGTATCGCCAACAAAGTATCGTGATGTGTATCGTTGCTCAAGCGTATCGTTACAGGCCTATCCATAGACCAATGATGCTGTGTATCTGCTGCAGGCTGAGAAGCGTCCAACTCGGCCACTCGCCAGGTGTTCCTCAGGCGCCGGCCGTGCAGGAACTCACAGCACCGGCGCCTCCCAGCGAACTCACCATGGTGCTGGCTCCGGCGCCTTCCAGCAAACGCCCAGCGCCGGCGCCCACCATGGACGAAGGCACAGCGCCACCGGCCGTGCCAGAAATCTCACAGGTCAGCGCCACACACAGAAATACGCACCTCAAATCAACACACCAAAACGTACCTCACACTTCAAAGCACTGGGTCAGTATTAGCCACTAGTCCGCTTGTATTGACTAGTAAAAACTTGTGGGGGATGAGTAAGAAGTTTTAGCAACTAGTCCTTACGACGAGTAGCAATTCTGGTCAATTTGGCCTGCAGGTGTAGAGTTTGTGCAGGGAAGATGAGTGCATCTTTTGCAGGACGATTAGATATTTGAGGGTTACTCGTCCTGCTGATGAGTAGCACTTTTCCATATAATCCTGACCCTGCCGGCGCACACACAGCAATATGCACTTCACACCTCAAATCCACACCAGACACAACCAAGCGCACCTTACACTTCAAAGCACTGATGAACTTTTATTTGTGTTGACAAACTTGTTGTGCTGCAGATCTCACAGTTCAACACCAGACACAGAAATACTCACATATATGGAAGCAACATAGGTTAAGTTTAAAAGGAAAGATCACAGTAATTAAAACTTTTGCAATGCCACTAATTTTGTACCCTGCAAATTGCTTGTATGTCCCCGATTGGGTAACAAAACAAGTTGATGAAATCTTTGTTAATTATCTGTGGAGTGGTAAACCCCAAAAGTTAAAAAAAATACTATTATTAACTCCATAGAAAGAGGTGGACTGAAAATGCCACTTTTTGGTTCAATGATCAAAGGCCTAAAATGTACTTGGATCAAACGATTTTTTATCTCCAACATTCTCCAAACTTGACCTATTAAATAACTTTGTACAATAAAGGTAAAACGTTTAAAGAAATTATTCTAAGCAAATTAGATATTAGATATATTCAGTTTAATTCTCTATTCTACCAACAAGTGTTACAAGGGTGGTTTAGTATTTTTTTCAAAATATCCAAATAATATCAGTGATATAATAAATTCTAATATATGGAATAACAAACACATCCTGATTAATAATTCTCCTGTAGAATATACAAGTTGGCATAACAATGGTATTGCAAGGTTTTACCATTTGCTGGATCAAAATGGTCAAATAATAGACAAGAATACTTTGGAAATACAATATAGTGTCTATAAAACCAAATGGAATACAACTCCTTAATTCATGCAATTCCATCAATGTGGAAGAAAACGGTGCTTGGAAAGAATCTAGCAAATTTTATGAAATATGATGATTATGCTATTTCAATTAATGATAAAAGGGTGAATATTTCTAAAATAACATGTAAGTCCATTTATCTAGAAGAAATTACAAATATAAGTACATGTCCGACTGCACAATCTAAATGGGAACAAAAATTAAATTTGAATTTGGAATGGGAATTCCACTATAAAATTGCATTTGAAACATGTTGCGAATCATTTGTTCAATCATTTCAATACAAAATCCTAAATAGATTCTTTCCATGCAACTATTACCTATCAATAATTATAAAAAATCATACCCCACTATGCCTGGCAATTTTAATATAACTGACAGTTTACAGACACTATTTCTACTATTGTACTGATGTAAATAATTTCTGGAAAAAAATAAACAGATGGATGAAATCCATACTAGAGACTACATTATAAAAAGTGTTCTTTGAATTTGCCTGAAATGAAAGAACGACGTTTAAATTTCTTATGGACAGTAAAGATAATATTTTGAAAAAAATGTATACCAGCCCAAATCAAGAAATCTATTGAATTTGAAGAGAGAAACATCAGAATGAATCAGAATCAATATATTCCAGTATAAAGATGATTTAAAAGCCTTACACTGATACTGATAACAAGATGATAACAAAATTTAGTTTAAAATCAAAGAATCAAATTTTGAACAGTGCTTCTTTAAATATTTTTTTCATGGACATGAATAATATAATATGGACAAATGAAACATTTTACATAATATGATTTTTGATTTATCTAATACTAGACACGTTTATTGTTATAGTATGATGTTTGGAAAACGATTCCAATGAGCATTTTTAGTAGGAACATGCCATTTGATTCAATGCTTCTCGCATTATGGGTATTTTTTTCATAAACGGAATTAAAAAAATCAATCAATTTTTTAAATAATTTTTATTCCTAAAAAACTGTTTTTTGATTGGCTGGTCTGTAAACCGAAAAAATAAAAAAATAAAGGCCCTATGTTTTCAAATGTAAATATAACTGACAGTTTAGAACACTATTTCTATATTGTACTGATGTACTGATGTAAATAATTTCTGGATGTCTATAACACAGATGGATGAAATCCATACTAGAGAAACATTTGAACTTAATCTTATACTTCAGCTCTTTGGCATACCCAACTATGAAAAAAATGAAAATTTAATTCACTTTTTAAATTTTTGTATATTGTATGGTAAACTGTTTATATTTTTATGCGGAAACAAGATAAAAAGAATATGTTTTTTAGATTATATTATATTCCTAAAAGAGAAAATGCTGATAATGAAATATATTAATCATAAGTATGATAAGTATTATGATTTATTCTAAATACATTAGCCAATATAATGTATTATATATTGTATTATGCATTATACATAAGTAATTGTTTGTGTACACTGAACTAGGAAGGAGAAAATAAAAGTTTAATTAAAAAATCAAGAAAATTTAAGCAAAATGTAACTGACATCAAAACATTATTATGGCCTGGAATGCCCATTTATTATTCAACCGCACTTACAACTTGCTGCATGGTCACCATAATCCATCAGAACCATGACCAACTGTGCCAGATCTTATGCAATAAAGAATATTTTTTTTTTGTTTGAATTTATGTGCCAGGAGATTTTTGATGTTATGCTTTAGCCCAATACACACAATGCGTCAATTTCATATGACTGTTGAGAAAAATTTATGAGATGTCACTAAATTAAATAATCATAAAAAAATTCACTGTTACAACATACATGGCCTTCACATAAATCATTAAGGCACCTGCTATTTGTTGTGTCGACAAAATTTCCAATATTATCATTCAGGGTGGCAATGACATTGAAATAGCCCAATGTAATGGTGGGGGGTTATTTGATTACAACAGGTCACCAATTATTACAGTATGATAACTATCAATGACAACATGAGGTTTCAAAAATCATGAGCCATTTGATTCAATTCAAATGAAATATTATCCGTTTTTAAAACAGGGATTATAAAACAACTGCCAAAACAGACCTTTTTGGTTTAAATTTACGTTGAACGGACTTAGTAAAGCAAACATGGAAAAATAAAAAATTTTGGCCTTTAAAATCCATATTTCCAAGCAACACTGGATTGTGATGTGCTGGAAGCAAGATTTTTAATAATTTCCACAAATGTCAACAATATAATCTCATTTTTTCATAGGTTTTTGGGACGTCAACATTTACGATTTGCTGTTTACAGAAAATGAGCAATACGTAACTGAACGTTAAATGTTTGCACGATGAAGCCCCCTTATATGTTAAGGAACTCTTAAAAATCAAACCAAACTCGGTTAGATCTGCACGATCAAATGACAAAAATCTTTTAGTGGTACCTCGATTTCGGACAAAAACCTACGGAGAAAGGAATTTTAAAAACATTGCTCCAATCATGTGGAACTCTACCCACTGCTCTTAGACTATGCACTAATATCAATACTTTTAAAAAAGAACTTAAGACATTTCTCTTCGAAGAATTTTATAGGGTTAACTTTTAAAGAATCATATTATGATATCAATTTTATTCTAATTTTTGCATTGTTAACTTTTATATACTCTACTGTATTTTTGTTTATCTATTGTAAAGTGTCTGTGAGCATGCTTTGGATACGGGCACTGTAAATACTTGCCTATTATTATTATTATTATTATCATTATTATTATTATTACACCACAACCAGCGCCTCCCAGCGAACTCACAATGGTGCTGGCTCCAGCGCCTTCCAGCAAACGCCCAGCGCCCGCACCCACCATGGACGAAGGCACAGCGCCACCGGCCGCGCCAGAAATCTCACAGGTCAGCGCCACACACAGAAATACGCACCTCAAATCAACACACCAAAACGTACCTCATACTTCAAAGCACTGGGTCAGGATTAGCCACTAGTCCGCTTGTATTGACCAGTAAAAACTTGTGGGGGACGAGTGAGAAGTTTTAGCAACTCGTCCTTACGACGAGTAGCAATTCTGGTCAATTTGGCCTGCAGGTGTAGAGTTTGTGCAGGGAAGATGAGTGCATCTTTTGCAGGACGAGTAGATATTTGAGGGTTACACGTCCTGCTGATGAGTCGCACTTTTCCATATAATCCTGACCCTCTCAGCGCACACACAGCAATATGCTCTTCACACCTCAAATCCACACCAGACACAACCAAGCGCACCTCACACTTCAAAGCACTGATGAACTTTTATTTGTGTTGACAAACTTGTTGTGCTGGAGATCTCACAGTTCAACACCAGACACAGAAATACTCACTGCACACCTCAAATCAGTCAAATGAAATTTGAAATTAAATCAAATGAAATTAAAGAAAAATTGAAAAGACAAAAACATTGCTAAATATATGGAAGCAACATTAGTTAAGTTTAAAAGGAAAGATCACAGTAATTAAAACTTTTGCAATGCCACTAATTTTGTACCCTGCAAATTGCTTGTATGTCCCCGATTGGGTAACAAAACAAGTTGATGAAATCTTTGTTAATTATCTGTGGAGTGGTAAACCCCCAAAAGTTAAAAAAAAAATACTATTATTTACTCCATAGAAAGAGGTGGACTGAAAATGCCACTTTTTGGTTCAATGATCAAAGGCCTAAAATGTACTTGGATCAAACGATTTTTATCTCCAATATTCTCCAAACTTGACCTATTAAATAACTTTGTACATTATAAAGTTAAAACGTTTAAAGAAATTATTCTAAGCAAATTAGATATTAGATATATTCAGTTTAATTCTCTATTCTACCAACAAGTGTTACAAGGGTAGTTTAGTATTTTTTCAAAATATCCTAATAATATTAGTGATATAATAAATTCTAATACATGGAATAACAAACACATCCTGATTAATAATTCTCCTGTAGAATATACAAGTTGGCATAACAATGGTATTGCAAGGTTTTACCATTTGCTCGATCAAAATGGTCAAATAATAGACAAGAATACTTTGGAAATACAATATAGTGTCTATAAATCAAATGGAATACAACTCCTTAATTCATGCAATTCCATCAATGTGGAAGAAATTGGTGCTTGGAAAGAATCTAGCAAATTTTATGAAATATGATGATTATGCTATTTCAATTTATGATAAAAGGGTGAATATTTCTAAAATAACATGTAAGTCCATCTATCTAGAAGAAATTACAAATATAAGTACATGTCCGACTGCACAATCTAAGTGGGAACAAAAATTAAATTTGAATTTGGAATGGGAATTCCACTATAAAATTGCATTTGAACATGGTGCGAATCATTTGTTCAATCATTTCAATACAAAATCCTAAATAGATTCTTTCCATGCAACTATTACCTATCAATAATTATAAAAAATCATACCCCACTAGGCCTTTATTTTTTGATGTTATGGTTTACAGACACATAGGATGCTAAACTGTCGTCGTCGGAGGAAATAAAAATAAAAAATAAATTGAAAAATAAAACATTTTCACAACGCACCCGAATAATACCAGCGGCGCTGCAGTGGCAGCCACGTATTTGCCTAACTCAACAGCGAGTAATTAGTCTCTACCACAGACGCCAGCACGCCAGTGCTTGAGAGCCTTGCGCCGAAAGTCAGTTGTCGGCTGTAAAAGAGACTAGCGAGTAATTTGAAATATGTTCGTACTTCTTTAAATATCCACCACATGGACATATACATGCAATATAATGGATAAGTTTATTTATTACATACTAGGACGCGTTATTGTTATAGTATGATGTTTATCGGAAACGATTCCAATGAGTATTTTTAGTAGGAACATGCCATTTGATTCAACTTCTCGTATTATCGCCGGTTTTTTTCAGCGGCGGAATTAAAAAAAATGCAATTTTTTAAATTTTATTTTTATTCCTAAATCCTGTTTTTTTGAGCGGCTGGTCTGTAAACCGAAAAATAAAAAAATAAAGGCCCTATGTGGCAAATGTAATATAACTGACAGTTTAGAACACTATTTCTACTATTGTACTGATGTACTGATGTAAATAATTTCTGGATGTCTATAAACAGATGGATGAAATCCATACTAGAGACTACATTTGAACTTAATCTTATAAACGTACTCTTTGGCATACCCAACTATGAAAATGAAAATTTAATTCACTTTTTAAATTTTTGTATATTGTATGGTAAACTGTTTATATTTTTATGCGGGAAAGAAGATAAAAGAATATGTTTTTTAGATTATATTATATTCCTAAAAGAGAAAATGCTGATAATGAAATATATTAACCATAAGTATGATGAGTATTATGATTTATTCTAAATACATTAGCCAATATAATGTATTATATATTGTATTATGCATTATACATAAGTAATTGTTACGTGTACACTGAACTGAAGGCCAAATAAAAATTTAAAAAAAAAAAAATCCTAAGTTCATTTAAGCAGGCCCCACTTAATCCTCATTCAGAGGGTGTGGCCTGGCTGCCCAGTCTACATCTCAACCGCATTCTCCAAGCTTTTAGGTCACCAGGATCTATCAGACCCATGACCAAATGTGCCAGATCTTTTTGCAAGACCGCATCCTTTCACACTTAAAATGAATTTATGTGCCAGGGAGAGCATCAATAGCACCATTCAGCCATACACACAATCCGTCAATTTTACGTATGACGTGAACTCCCCATTATAGAGGTCACTAAATTTTACGTCATACGTAAAATTCACGGTCTGTGTGTATGGCCGGTTTTAGCGATTGGTAATGTACAAGCTAGTTGTGTCGACAAAACTTATCATCCTGGAGATCTCACAGGGCAACACCAAACACAGCAATACACACACACTTCCAATCAATGGTGGGGGTTGAGGTGGGTGGTTATAACCACAGCCCTGCGGTGTAAAATTAGTGAACTCTGCCCCTCCACATGGACGAAGGAACACTCAAAAAGAAACCGTAGAATATTCGCTATTCAAATTCACTTCAAAGTGAAACTATTTCCTTTTAAAACACAAATTACTGCACAAGGGTATGAACAGTTGTTTGCTTTGATTTACAAATTCCCATACATCACCAGTAAAGATGATGAGTTAAGTTAATTGCAGTTTATTTCACACGATAGGTTAGCACATCTACGCACAGAGAGAACCGACCGAGAAGTGATGATTTAACTATTTCCACTATTACATGAATATAATCTAGGTGTTATATATGTTACAGTATTACATGTACAGCGATTATACTGTGGCGCAGATACTTTGTCCATGACTCCATGTTGTAAAGATCAACACACTTTTAATTATAGTGGAAGCATGCATGATCTGTTTTTATGCAGATAACACTAAAGTTCATACACGCTTTTATAATCGCATCTCTGTCTGCCAGTGTTTATGGTTTCATATCCAGATTTCGAAAAGCCGTGCTAATTCTAGAATGAATATTATCTATGTTTGATAAACAGAAATAGTGCTGCGCTGGACGAAAAGTAATCTTTGTCTTCTAAATTCGGTTTGGAAATAGATGATGTCATACATTACTGACAAAGGCTAGTAAATCTGGATATAGGGGGCAGAGGAGTGTGATTGAGATGCACTCAACTTGGACGACTTGTACAATTTGCATAGTTTAATAGAATAAAGTTGTTATTATAAATGCCAGCAAAAGTTTATTAAAAAGCAGGACTCAGGCTTCTCCCTCCTCTGAGCCTTAATCAGAGGGGGTGGCGACCTAACAGCACACCTTTACAAGAACCCAATCACAGCTGTAAAGAAAGTACCATAAGAAAGCCAATCCTTTACAATGTGTTGTTTTCACTACCAGGCTCCCCGGGAGTGGATCGCGTCTCAGATCTCCACGGCGGCCAGCAGACGGACCCAAGCAGCAGCAGCCACAGACACGCAGGGTCAGTGGGGCTTTATTAGCCTTTCTAAAGGCTATGATATTTGATATTTAGTTATTCGCATTGAGTTTCCTTCATATCGAAACAGCCACACGGAATACAACTCCTTTGTCCACATGCATGCAATAGCACATCTTAGACTGACTCTAACAGCCTGGAGTTTGATAAATATCGAGAGTATCATCAGCTAATCTGAGACATTTAGACTGGTGCTGTTTCTGAGTGCAATGATCACAAATTTCAATAATCTTTTTAAATGATATTCTTGGGCCTTGACAAAGGCTAGGCTTTATGTCAGGCTCAACATTAATGAAGGATGGACTGGTCGTCCTGGGCCACAAATGCCATTAGTTGACTCTTGGTTTTGACCAGCGCTTTCTTTGCATCAGTGGCCGGAATTCTACATGCCTTTTAATACAGACATGATTTGTCTTTGCTTTTTGAAGCTGAAGGCATGTGAGTTTCAAGAATTCTAGACACCAACTGTCAAATGTTAGCGTTCCGTCCTGTTAAATTTAGCATTTGTGAGTCATTTGTTGCCGAACTTAACCAACATTTGCCAACTTTGCCATTTCATACATTGGGTCTTATCTAGTAGGAAGTGGCTAAGGAGCCGACGTCGGCTCCCTACCCAACCCACTGTGGGTAGGCTAGGGAGCCGACATTTGTCGGCTCCCTAGCCTACCCTCAGTGTGTAAGCTACGGAGCCGACGGAAATATCTATAATAGTAGTGTAACAGCTTACCACTTTAGACGTATATGATTTTCCTGTTATCCTATAATAAATGTTTTGGTACAAATACTTTTTATGCATATATGATATTTGCATAAAACATTAAAGATGGTTATGTTGAGAGGCTAAATTGAGTATGCCCAGTAAATTTATTTCAATTAAATTGTACTTCGTACATATGTATATGTCAGAAGTATTCATATCTTTGAATTAAAGCACTAAGCGTACATTTTTGTGTATTAGCTTACCCCTTTAATAAGAAATATATGATGATTTTATCTTTCTATTATCCTATATTGAATGATTATATTATCCTGTTATCCTATATTGAATGATTTAGTTTCATCATATTAGTTATATGTATGTATTATGTGATATTTGCGCAAAACTATGTCACAATAGTTACTGATAAAAGATGATTAAGTGAGCCTAATTTGAATATGTATTCCTAAGATATTTCTTTGAATGAAATTGTACTTAGTAGCAGCTGCTTAGTAGCTAAGTACATGTCTGAAGTACATGTATTCATATAATTGAATTCAAGGACTATGCATACATTGTTTTGAACACTGTAACTAAATTGAATGGTTAGGTGAATGTCTTAACCAGTTGACCAATCAGGTTATTTGTTTGCTGAGAATGATTTATTAATTTTACTGGGAATTTAAAGAGTGTTGCAAGAAGTGTTATTTCAGTTGTTAAAAAAGACATGTATAACCTCTTAATACTTCATTGAATATTGACATTCAAAAAGCATTACATACAAAAATTCCATATTTCAAATGATACTTATCATACATATAGTTAATCTTGTTCATACTAATACATGGATGTAACTGAATTAAACTTTTAATAACATGATATTGCTAAGCAATTTCATCATATTTTTTTTTCTTTTCTACTAAAATCAACATTTTCTTCATCCATGCAGGCATATGTCAGCACATTTTCCTCATATATCATTCCTGATTCCATTATCTTACCTGTTAACACATTCTCAACATAACCATACAGTTTTCTTGCAGAAGTTTTCATGTTTGCTTATTGATAGTTGATTGTTTTCTTGGAGTCCTATTTTGCAACACTGCGGTTAAGTTCCCAGCAATTAAAATGTTCTCAGCAAACAAATAACCTAATTGATTAACTAGTTAAGACATTCATGAAACTAAGTGACTTTTATTCAATTTAGTTACAAAGGACAAAACAAAATATGCATAATGCTTGAATTCAACTACATGTATATGAATACTTTTGACATAAACTTATGTACTAAGTACAATGCAGGCATTAGTATTACTCAAAAAGAATTTTAACCATCTTAAGCAGTATGAATATCATTCCTGGTTGGACTATAATTTAACTTAAAAACATTTATAGGAAAACAGAAAAATGTACCTGTTAACACATTCTTCTGTAATATCAATGTATGCAAAAAAGGTTTAACCACAATACTTATTTGTTTTCTTGGGAAACAGATCAAATTTGTAATGGTTTCATTTTTTTTTTCTTGTTCCCAGCATTAAAAAATGTTCAATAAAGGAAAAATTGATTAAATGGATAGTTAAGACTTATTGGGCACGAACCAAAGTGATTCGATTTTTAATTACGGAGTAGGCAAGTTAAATAGTGTGCATTCCGTCGGCTGAATTCAGAACTTGGTTAATTCATATGGGTTAGGTTTGAATTGTTCGCAATATATTTGTCTGTTCCAATTTCATATTTCAAAGCAGGTTGAACGTAGTACTCAAAAGGTCCCAATTAAACTTAACAATAAATCTTCAGAATTATTGCATCAAAAATCATGTATTAATAAAAGCTGTTTCATTTGTCCATATGCATCTTATTCAGCCAGCAAGAAAAATCAATATTTCAACCAAGCACCAAAATTGATTATTGGATTTGAAACTGATAGGCAGTGGGATTATCATCTTGTTATCCAGTACTATGTGTATGGCAACACAAATAGCTTTATGCTGGATATATTGATTCTGATGTATTCTGATGTTTTCTCTTCAAATTCATAGACTTTCTTGATTGTAAAAGTATACATTTTTTCATTGAGTTATATTGTATTCGCAATATACTGTGTTGCATTTGTTGATTGACAGCATCCAAAAGAGACAGCAGCTTTGCCAAAGAAACCAAGTTAGACACTTCAAAACAACCTTCAACTGGCAAACCAGCACAGAATGCTTCAGAAACTTCTGAAAAGTTAAGGCTGTCAAGCATGAGCCAAAAACAGATGCGGCGGATGCTGAGAAATCTCCACGCAGCAAGTTACCATCCGACCCCCCACCCCCGACTGACATACCGAGTGCTTCGCTTGAGCACAAAGACAGGGTGGAGCAGGAGGGGGAGACGCAGGATCAGAGAGCACAGGAAGAACTGGACCCAGGTATGGAGCTTTTCTGTGGCCTTTCTACTGAAAAAGATTTTGAAATCTGTTATTTGCCATTTTTGAAATGTGTGGCTTTTCTTTAAGAACACAGTAGATCTCAATATCGCTGATTTCTTATTTTCTGTTATCCTGAAGTTAGTTTCATTTCTCTTAAGCTACGTTATGAACACGTATAAGTTGATAATCTGACATTTCGCATATTGGCTGCTATCTGAAGCATATTACAGCTCTCCCTACAGCTTTGAGATGACAAGTTTCTATTGTAGCTAGACAAAGAACGTCAGCCGTCCGATTAGTGATAGTTGACACCTGCTGGTTTTTCCGTCTAATGCGTCTTCATACCAATGTTGATAACTGGAATTTCAAAATATAAACTCAAGACTTCTTCACATTTTGGTAGATGCAGAAGCTAGAGCTAAGCGCAAGAAAGAAAAGCGGAAAAAGAAAAAGAGAAAAGAGAAGAGAAGGGCAAGAGAGCTTTCTCCAGAACGAATGGCAGGTAATATGACCCATGAGTCACCGGTTCATAGAAACACTGCATCATGATAATGGTAACCGTGATAATGCATTCTATACATGTATAATGACTTCATTTCTATGATGTTTGAAAGTAAAAGATTTATAGAGCACATTCATGAAAATTGTATTCGTTCACAAATTTCCTATGATGTGAGTTCATCGTTCAGGTGAATATCCATGATATATCTTCGGTTCAAAAAAAAAAACATAACATTTTAACCCATCTGTAATTGTTTGCAAAATTAATATTCACAAGATGAATAATATTTTGTAGATGTAATATCTTATATCTGATATGATTGTAAAATCCCTGTTACAAAATGACAAACTGTTCCCAACTTCACCTGATTCATGTAAAGTTAGTCTAAAACGTTGCATATAAGTATTTTGTAGTGGCAATTCAGGAATTATACGGTAAGCAAAATATCAACTTGAATGGGAAACAATAAAAAGAAACAAATTGAAGGCCAAATTAAAAGCTGTTTTCTTAATTCTAAAACAACAATGCAAGAAAAACATTTATTTCCAAAATCTTCTAACTTACAAAAATATACTTGAATTACAGATTTTTGTTTAGAAATCACTGGCAATCCAATGCCAAGAAGATAGATGTAAGATGAATCACACATCAAATAAGCACTTTCTTCTGTTTTAATGCTGACAATCAAAATTCAATATCTTGTTGCCCATGAGCCACCATTGTTTTAGCGACGCTGTGCTCGGTGTTATTGATCTAGTTACAATAGTTACTTTTTTTTTTTTTAAAAAAAAATTCCCTTTTAAAATTTTTTAAAAAAAAAAAAAAAAATATAAAGGGTTTTTTTAAAAAAAGGAAAAAAGGGGTTTGGGGAAAGGGGGAATTGAATTGGGTTTTCCCGGGTTTTCCCCAAAAAAAAACCAAAAAAAAAATTTGGGAAAAAAAAATTTTTTTTTTTTTTTTAAAAAAGGGTTTTCCCCCAAAAAAGGTTTTTTTTAATTGGAAAAAAAAAATTTTAAAAATTTTAATTTTTAAAAAAAAATTTTTTTTTTTAAAAAATTTTTTTTCCCCTTTTTTTTTAAAAGTTTTAAAAAAATTTTTTAAAAAAAAAAGGGGGGAAAAAAAAAAATTTTGGGGGGGGGGTTTTAAAAAAAGGGAAAAAATTTTTTTTGGGTTTTTTTTCCCTTTTTTTTTTAAAAAAAAAATTTTTTTTTTTTAAAAAAAAGGTTAAAAAAATTTTTTAAAAAATTTTAAAAAAAAATTTTTTTTTTTGGGCCAGTAACACTGAAAGTCCCGTGCCAACATAATCGCCCCAAAACGCTATTATATCGCAAAAGAACGTTGATAATAACATTGTAATATAATGGAACGTTCATTTGTTTAAATATTTCTCTAAATGTATATGATATGATTGAACTCTGCTTCTTAAAGCTGATATTATGCTTCAAAACACATGTGATTCGTATTTTTTGGTCTGCTGTGGTACATTTGTGAGGACGATTTCAAACATAATAAACAATATCAAGCATCAGTATGTTCATGCAAAAATGTATGTGATATTCCGTAACATAAACAATTTATGGAAAAATGTTATAACATTAACCTGGGAAAGGGGATTTGTTAGACACCTACCTGATTAATCTCCTTTGGCAACACAAAAAGTCCGTCGCTATGCACGCTTAGTCTGGAAACGTGGAAAAAAACACGAAAAGTCCGTCCCCATTCCGCACAGTGAAACCCCCCCCCAAACCTCTCCGATCTCAGGTAACCAATTGAGCCTCGGGGGTGGAGGGATCACACTAGCTATTGTTTTCAAACTAGGTGAGTTCTTTAGCATGCA
Source organism: Streblospio benedicti (assembly GCA_019095985.1). Taxonomy (NCBI): domain Eukaryota; kingdom Metazoa; phylum Annelida; class Polychaeta; order Spionida; family Spionidae; genus Streblospio; species Streblospio benedicti. The sequence goes on from CM032665.1 coordinate 26,112,486, forward strand.
GAGGGGTGGCTCTCCTCTACACGGGGCATGCCTTTTAACAAGGCTTCTGAAACTCGGAACCATACCATTTTCATACTATGACGGCGAGTGTTAATGGCTAATACCATCAAGTAGACTGTTTCATGTCCTAAACTGACCTAAAACTGTCAAAATGACCGTGTAAATCACTGTTTTTTATTGTGTGATTCTTTCTCCGTAGCCGATATGAAAGTGTTACATTATCCATGATTGAGTACAGTAGATGCAGCAACCACGTTTATCCAAATACGTGTGACGTAGTTATCTGAACGTGATGTACGTCATTCATTCAAAACCACGGGGTCATCCTGTTGCGTTTGGCTGAATTTCGTGCTGAATTTTTGGCTGAATTCTGAGTTGAGTTCAAAGCCTACAGACCTCGTGTGTATAGTCTTAACCAACCCAATCGGGGCTTGGGTACAAGTTCTTGCACATATCTGGTAAAATGTTCTAGATGGACATCATCACACCATCTCTTGACGATTACAGATGGCTAACGAAGAGTTGGTGACAACTTGAAAGCATCCATGATATGCTTTAAAAACATTCAGTGTCAAGTGTAACAATCATATATCATGGATTTCCATTCACCCATCTATCTCCCTCCCACCCCACCCCCGAGACACCGTTCTGACCCCCAGCGCCGCCTCAAACAAAATGACTCGTAAATAAAACCTTAAAATAAATTACTATACTACTCTTTCATCCAAACATATATTTAAAAAAATCTAAATACAGCAAAAATTGTCCATTTTTGTGACATTAATGTATAAAATACAAGTACATAATAATAAAACCAGTTTTTCACAGCAAGTGGGCATCAGTCACAACGTACAAGTCAATAACATCACTTTTCTTGGTTTCAGTTGGTTTTTTTAATCAAAGAGCATGCACTTCATGTCACGGTCAAATCTAACTATTAAAAGGCCTCATTCATCAACATAAATATTGATCTGACGGCTCGACGATCGAGTTCGCGCCGGCGCGGCACCCGACGTCCACGCCCGGCCCGGGGTCGCGACCTTTGTCAGCAGGCAGCAACTTCTCTGTCAGGTCACGCAGGGCTTAACGCTAGCTAGTGCCCTGGTGTCCTGGGCACATCAAATCAAAGTCAGGGCACATCAAATCTCAGACTCCTGTGCCCTGATGGGCACGCCATAAAAAAGTACCAGTTATTAAATTTTTGCCAAACTCGACCATCATATCCACAATGTTGGCATTCCCTATGGTGAAGCATACATTGTATAAATGAAGTTTTCATGTTGATATCATAGTTAAACTATTTTTTTTTTTTTTTTTTTTTTATTTTGCCTTCCGCAGTTTCAGGGCACTTAAAAATGAGATCAGGGCACATGGATTGGACCATCACGTGCCCTGCTGGCCACGTGAAAAAAAAAGTTAGTGTTAAGCCCTGCAAATTCCAGTTTTCACAGAAAGAAACAGAATTTGCAGGCTTCAGGATAACTAATGACATTATTCAACCCCTACCGAAGTATTTGGATGCAATAAGGAATTTCCCGACACCTAAATCAACCACTGACATACGTAGCTGGTTCGGCCTCATCAACCAGGTAGCGAACTATGGCCAATTACGCGAGACCATGGCTCCATTCAAGCCTTTCCTTAGTCCCAAGTGACCATTCGTATGGACTGAGGATCTAGAACAAGCGTTCATCAAATCAAAGGAAATTTGGAATGGTGTGGAAATCTTTGAAACTGCGTACATGTCTCCGTCCCGATTGGCCTAAGTCTGGTATCGGATACTGGCTGTTTCAGCAATGCTGTCAGTGCCCATCTGGTGTACCTGGTTGTTGTCCAGAAGGCTGGCAGGTCACGCTGGCAGGGTCGAGGTTCTTGTCATCGGCCAAATCACGCTATGCTCCTATTGAGGGTGAGGCTCTAGCCGTGGCCTGGGGCTTGGAACAGACCAGATATTTTACCCAAGGATCTGATGAGATTGAAGGCCATGATATGATGGAAGCAGCATTGGCAGGCTCCATACAAAGCGATGCAACAAATGTAATGATGCTTACATGGGACATGATCAAAGTAGAGACCACTAGAGATGCAACTCTGAGGAAATTACTACAGTTCTGTTCAGAAGGACTCCCTCAATGTCCATCAGATGATAGTGCCACTGATCTGGCCCCATACTGGCCTATACGTGATGCTCTCTATGACCAAGACGGTGTGCTCATTTATAAAGACCGTGTCATCATCCCATCTAGCCTCAGGCAGCAGGTCCTCACCAATCTTCACTCAGCGCATCAAGGTGTGTCCTCCATGGAACAGCGTGCAAGAATGATTGCATATTGGCCTGGGATGTCACAGGACATTATGAATGTAAGAGTGAAATGTCGAGAATGCAATAGAAACGCACCTTCCCAGGCAGCACCGCCTCCTATCCAAAGTTCACCACCATCAAGCCCATTTGAACACATTTTTGCTGACTTCTTCATGCATTGCGGCCATCATTACTTGGTTGTTGGAGACCGGCTATCTGGTTGGACAGAGATAGTGTCCGCACCACCAGGCACTGTTGTATCAGGTGCTTCAGGCCTAGTCTGTCACCTACGCAGATTCTTCAGCACATTTGGCGTCCCTGAGGAGTTGTCTAGCGATGGTGGCCCTGAGTTCACTGCATGTATAACTCAGGACTTTTTAAAACGATGGGGCATCAGGCACAGGACATCATCAGTGGCCTTCCCTCAGTCTAATGGACGGGCGGAAGTAGCCGTCAAAGCAGCTAAACGACTACTCATGAGCAATACTTCCCAAAATGGGGAACTGGATAATGACAATTTACTCAGAGCAATGCTACAACTAAGAAACACGCCCGATCCAGACTGCCATGTCTCACCCGCAGAGATAATGTTCGGCAGGAACATAAGGGATGCCTTCTCATTCATCAATAGGATCGAACGTTTCAGCAACAAAAACATACATCCAAGATGGCATGAGGCATGGAAAGCGAAAGAATTAGCACTGAAGCATCGCTTTACACGGTCTATGGAGCGACTGGAAGAGCACACTCGACCGTTACAACCACTGGCCATTGGAGACCGAGTATTTGTACAAAACCAAATCGGACACTCACCTAAGAAGTGGGACCGCACTGGCATGGTAGTGGACACGCAAGCAAACGATCAATATCTGATAAAAATCGATGGGTCTGGCCGCCTCACCTTACGGAATCGGCGATTTTTGAGATTGTTTAAACAGTTTAGCACTGAAATTAAACCTCCACAATTGCCGCCAGTGATGCCAGCATCGTCCTTGCCTGCTACCACCCCTGCACCTGAAGCTCTCCCTGTATTGCCAACATCTAGCACTCAGACGCCTCAGACTGCTCATGAATTTTCCTTACTGATATTCAAAATGAAGAGGAACAACGCAATAATAGTCTACCTGACCAAGTTGAGATAGATTGTTCGGACGCAGATCAGACAGAAGCGAATGTCCGAGTGACAAACCTCCCAAGAGATATGTACCAGAGACTGGTCAACTGGTCAATGGTCTTGAGATAATTATTCACATATGAACTAGGGGGGATGTAGGAATATAGGTGTATGTAGTTTATTGTATTATATTATTGTATTAGTTGCAGACCATAAACTGTCCTGCACCATATACTTGTATTATGGGATTATGTATATTAGGATTATGTATATAGGGCCATGTAGACCATATGAGTAATGACTACTGGTTTAGTGTATATGATTCAGTTGCCTGAAAAACTGTGCTTTATTGATGGTAATTATATCCTTATAATATTTATCTGATCATGTATGTATTTATATTTTAGGAATAGTTTTGTGGTTTTTAATATCATTCCTTGTATGTATTTATTTACTTTGTTACAGATGAATAATCATTGTCACCAAACATGAATAAACTAAGGAATGACAAGGAGTTTTCTTCAACATTCATGTAACATGAGTTCAAATATTGGTCTGTCCATGCACCTAATGGCAAGGGAATATGGCCACTTGGACTATGTGTTCATTAAAACCTTCAATGGACCACTTCTAAAGACACGGGCCACCTCTATAATAAAAAATATCTAATTAATCAAAAAAGACAAAACACAACTACCGGTATATTCTAAATATTCAAAATAGTTTTGGAGATCAATAGTCCTGGGTCAATGGTCTCCTGGCATTTAAAAAAAGAAAAAAAAGTGGAGCATAAATTATACGTTGTAGACGCTCCCGTTATATTGCATGAGTATGTGCTGCCCCCTGCCTTTGTCCCCACATAGATCTCTCCTTTAGATTCTTTAAAGTTCCCTTTGGTGAGTTTGGTTCAAGTATATGAGGTTTATTTTTTTATGAGTAACCTCAGTGTATACTTTTATGCTCAAGCAGTCTTTAAGGCAAGTCTACTTTTTTTTTTCCTGTAGATAAAATGATTTCTTCAAGAATAACAAGATCTGCCTTAGGAAGAGGAAAATCTTTGCAGCAAAATAGTGAAATTGAGTCTGCTTACTTCACTTCAAAACCACCAAATTGGCAAGAACAGTTAAAAAATATTAAAGAAATGAGGAAAGATCGTACTGCTCCGGTTGATATCATGATGGGATGGGACCGAGTTTGTGATCCTGAAGCTAAACCTGAGGTAAGGATTAATATGTATTTAATCAACCACCAATTGTTAATTACTTAATATTTTTTTTTCTGCTATAGATAAGAAGTTGTCTCTGATATAGTCAACAGTATTATATATATGAACCTTGTAGATATTAATAGTGTTGATTACCATTATTAATTTTCTTATTTCCAGACTATACGATACCAAGTATTAATATCATTGCTGCTCTCCAACAAAACAAAAGATGAGATTAATGTGCCCGCTGCTATGGGTCGTCTAAAGACAGCCGGATGTGATGTTGATTCCATACTGAAAATGAGCGATAAACAGCTTGGAGAGTTGATATCTCCAGTTGGTTTGTGGAAGGTTAGAACATTTGAAAACTATTTGTTCTTTACTCTCTTCCATATAGGTAATGTTGTGGTTTAACTATTACTGTTTTTATGTAAGTGATACAACTATGAAAAGCATACTATAAAGCTATTTGGTAGCAAGGTTTTAAGCATTAATAATTGATTAACTTACCAATTTCTATAGAAAAAAGTTCGCTATATAAAAGGAACAACAAAAATCCTACAAGAAAAATATGAGGGTGACGTTCCAAGAACCATTGATGAATTGTGTGATTTACCAGGTATTTATGAAACGTTTGCTTTTTGTGATTTTCATTATTAGGTCAGAAAGACTTTTAGTTTGCACATGGACTCAAATTGAAAGGAGTTCATGTAATTGACAATGAATTGTTAAATCGATAGTAATGGCAACGCTACCTTAGAAATACTTGAAATGTTTTTTCTAGATTGTAGTAGCTCTTGTATAAATCAAAAAATCTATGTCTAGTCTTCAAATTACTGTAAAACTAGAAATATTTCGCGCACGATTTAATTAGCGAATTTTGGGGGTGGGTTAGAAACTGCAAAATTAAATAGTTCGCAAACATTAATAGCCCGCAAATATTTTTTACCCCATCACATATTACTAAGTTTACTGTAACCACTGCTGACTTACGGGCGACGTTTCATGGTGCATACATAACGGTTTGTCAATATTGATTTGCCTTTGTTTTTAATTGAGCTCATTATCGATCTCGAAAATAACGGCCTATAAAAAATTATTTCTAATATTTGACAACATACCTTTGTGATATAGAGAAGCATAACAAAATACAGTACAAGTATTCATAAGCACTACGCTACTGTGTTAATTTTCTGGTATGTGATAGTCTAAAATAATTTTGAAATGGCCAAACAACTAAACATAAATTCATTTTTTAAGAAAACAAACAATGTTGCTTCTAATAGATCAAGATGTTTTATTTTTGCCACTTGATTCCAACACACCCATGGATGCTGCTAATGCAAATGTTGTGAATGATTCAATGTGTTAAAGGCTTCTTCATCTTCTACTGGCAAGGGACATACTACATGTGGACATTAATTATATATGATGTCTAATGCAAAAAAGTAGAAAATAGAGACATTAGTTTAAATCAATGTTAATTTTTTTTAATGACATTTGAACTTGTGGTTATGTATTTTTATGTACAAGTATACTTGTACTGTGGTTCACTTTGTCATATTACTTTGTCATTTACTTCAAGTATTTATAAAAGATAAAATTGGAAAGTTCTATTTATTGATTGTTAATCTTTGCTGGAAAATTCTGCTGAAATATTCTTATAAAATTTCCACATTCTTAAAAACCGCGAAATTAAATAGCCGCGAAATAATTTATGGATCAAAACCGCGAAATTAAATAGAATATTTCTAGTTTTACAGTACTTTTTTAATTTTATAGGAATTGGACGCAAGATGGCATACTTGATTATGAATTGTGTATGGGGAAAAGTTCTGAGTATTGGTGTAGACCCCCATGTTCATCGAATCTCAAACAGACTGGGCTGGGTCTCCTCAACATGGGACACAGAAAAGAACCAGGAGAGCTCTCCAGGACTGGCTGCCAAGGTTGGTATATGTTGTATGGTCACTGTCCTGATAAAAAAGTATAGGGATGCATTATGATATTTTTCGTTCCATATATACTTTCAGAATGATCCTGAGATATAATCAAAATCATTATTATGTAATTTAAAGGTATGATACTGAATAAGTACATTCAACATAAAATGAAAAGGGTTGTTGATTTTTTATTCAATATATATATATGTAAACTTACTATTCCTGTTTTGCATTCAGCAGCTCATTTAATGAAAATATAATGCAAATCACTTTAGTTTTAAAACAATTGTCATTGTAAAAATGCTATTAGGCCAGGAATCCTAGATGGTTTATAATGGTCAACCCGGAACTAATTTGAACAGAACGAAAACGGCACAATGCATTATTATACTTATTTGATAGTGATTTTTTTTTCATAAATCTGAAATCCTTGTTTCAGGGAACACTGGCGCGATATTGACGTGGTTCTTGTGGGATTCGGACAGACTGTGTGTAAGCCCATCTTTACCATGTGTGACATTTGTTTGAATCAGGATATTTGTCCATCAGCTTTCAAGAAGTGTTTGTCAAAGAAATCTGTGAAAGTCTAACAGAAATATTAGATAAGACATTTACTATGCAGTGCATAGAAAATCATGGATAAACTGTTCACTTGAAGTGATACATTTACACTACAATATGAGATATGATGTAACATTTTAATAAGCAAGTATTTAAGTGTTCAAGCTGTATTATTTTTTCTATACAAACATATGGGCATTAAACCGTTATGATTGGAATGTTTTATTGGATGTTACGTGCACAATGTTTTTCAAGAATTACAAATTATGAACGTATTCTTTGTGACATGCTATGATGTTGGACCTTGTTTTTTTAGACCCTGACAAATAGGTGACAAAAAAATTCCAGAAAACAAGCATTTTCCTTGGTAATCCTTTATATTAAAATACGTCCGATAACATGAAATTGATGTTATCTGGAATCTTCTGTTCAAGTTTGAGTTATAACTATATCTTACATACCCAATTATTATTGTATCATCCATAATGAGTGATCTTGCAATACTGATTTAGTAAATATCATGAATTTATTCATAATGTTTCATAAATGATAGACGTATGGTGAATTGAATGAAAGAAAAGCTTTGAGAAACTTTTTATTGAACATCGTTCATCAACTTGTAAACCATCACACTCACAAAATTCTTACCAATCAAAAAATAAATACCAATACAATTTCTGTTAATAAATTTGAACAGTACAAAACAAAATTAGTTATACAATTAGCTGTGAAATAAAATAAAATTTATACAAACAAATGTGTCTTCAAAATATACTTAATAAGATTACGTTCAGTTTTAATAATCAACAAGTCCGCATGTTACAACATGTATTATGATTTGCTAAAACACAAAAAACATACCTTTTTCTTACCTTGAAAAACTTATCAAGTCATAACTACTGTGCACCTTTTTTCAAGTTTCATTTCCATAATGCTTTATCCAAGAGAAATAAATCACATGTTCTTAATAACCTCTTCGCTATATATATTTTTACAAGACTCAGTAATTACATAAATGCATAAACACAGTCGTGCACACTTGGAAAATATGATTTTAATCTTTTAGATCTTTGATGCATCTTTCAAGTAGAGATGCTTATAAAATGCTTTTACAATGTCCAGTATTCAGTTTTCATTTCATAGAAACAATTCTACCATCTGAAATGTTGTCTAATAATTTGCAAATTACGTGTATTGGGTACACCACTTTTCTATGCTTGATTATTATTATTCCATGTTTCTAAATTACTATATTAGAAACAATGTGAATTATAAATAATAAAAATGTCTTTTTTGCTTGATCACAGACAGAGTATAAAAGCAACCACAGGGTAAATAGTCACCATATTCTTGATCACTACAAAGCATTAGTTTTCTAGTGTTCAAATATTAAACATATAATTCTGATCGCCATGCTACGTTCAGGATGGTGATTTGTTTAAAAGCTCAAATCACTATACAAAACAAAAATGTCAAACATGACAGTAATTACATAATCACATATTTTACAAAAGATTGGACACATTACATAATTCAATTTCTATAGCTGATAAAGAAACAGAATTAAGACCAGTAACAATCAAATTAGAATATAATCATACACTAAAACAAAGTGTTCACAGAAATCACAGACGCACCAAGTCTCCATCTGCAGGTTTTAATGCTTCTGTTGCTTTGTTACTGTACCCAATTTCATTGCTTATCACAGCAATATTCCTTAAACCCTGAAAGAGCATAGCAAAATATTGTTAACTTTAAATAATTCGAGAAACAGCATGCAGAATTACTTTTTTTAAAATCATTTCCAGGTGAAAAGTTAGAAGTTGAAAACTAAACTGCTAAATCATATAAAACATTGTAACACTTATTACTTACATATGTAACTTTTCATTCTTAACTTTTACTTGCTTTCAACTACAACTTTTTAAATAATATCTGGATTAATATGTTAATCGCTTCTTATTCCATTTGATTATAGTTCATTAATTATTATGTATAAAGAGCACTGTAAAAATTCTATTCTGTAAATGTGATACTATAAAAATAAATTATTATTATTACAAGTTAGTGGGAGCATATTAGTAAGATTTAACCATTGCCTTAGACTGAGAAAGCCCCTAATAAGTAATTTGTATATAGCACAAAAACTATTTGCTCAAAAATATAATTAAAAACACTTGTACAAAGAGCTACTCAGGACTTCTAAAGATATATTACTGGAACCAAAACTCGTGAAAATATTTCTAGTATTGCAGTTTTGCTGAATCAATGCATGAATGTTATTTTCGCTTTTATCTCAAGAACTAATGGGCCAACAACATTTCTGAAACATCTTCATATAGAGGTCCTCAAACTCTTTCAAATGATGCATCATACGACCCCAAACTCCCAAAAATAATCAATCAAGAGGACCATAAGGGTGCTATATCGCTCACCTGTCTGATACTATTTTCTCTACTTGTATGTTATGTATTAAAGACTCTGCATCGTAAAGCAACTAAACACTAAACCGCTGTAACATACGTTTTTTTTTCACATGACGGGGAGTGCAGATGTACTCCTACAGTCTAACTGTTATATATACAATAACTGTATATTTTTTTTCCCAACTTTGCTTGTGTATTCAATTCCACTCTCACTGTTCTGCCAAGCAAGCTCCTGGCACTGTATTGACATAGCTCAAGAGACATCTTCCATTTTACTATATCAAGTGGCCCTGACGGGACTCGAACTCACGACCCCAAGGTTGTGAGACCAGAATGATAAAAGGTTACTCGGACGAGCCGATGTCTCTGTAACCCCCAGCTTACATACTTAGTCAATTATCATCTCAACCCAGAGGTCGAGGGTTCGAATCCCACCTGAGGATGGAAATTTTTGGGAGGTCTAATGTTCCAGCCGTGTTAAGGTCTGTGATTCTATGAATAACTGTATAACTGGCAGGGTCACGATTCAAATATACAATGATGATCATTTTGAAATACATGTCAATTTGGTGGAAATCAAATGAAAAATTAAGCATCTATAGTTCATACAAATATTTGTTCATGGACCCCTGGGGGTAGGTTAATTTTCACCCCAGAGCTGTGATTCAAATACGGAATGATGATCATATAGGCATACAAACTGTGTGCAAGTTTGGTAAAAATCAAAGGAAAAAAAGAAGAAACTATTGTGTAAATATGAATTGTGGATAACTGTGAATGGACGATGGACGGACGGCAGACGAGAGGTGATCACAAAAGTTCACATGTCATTTATGACAGGTGAACTAATAAAAAATGAAATGCTACATGTTTACTTGTTTCTGAAAACACCATTGGAAAGAGCGTTTTAATAGCTTTCAAATGATGTCTCATACAATCAGAAACTATTACAAAGATTTGTGTCGGAAATTGTCGGCTGGAATTTTACTACGTAAATATTGTTTTTTCTTATAGTTCAAAAATTATTTGGTCAAAAATATATTTGAAAACATTTTTGAAAAGACTCAAGGGCTTTCACATGAGCTACTATTTGGCAAAAATTTCCAAGAAATACAGCAGACAGCAGCAGAATTATATACAATCTGTATCCATGAATGAGTTCATTGTGTTGGTAATTATGTAAATTTATTATTTTCATCTTTCACAACACAAAGAATTTCTAACCGTTTGACAGTTTTGTCTGCAGAATCTGCTTCTGCAGACATTTTCAAAAACACTACTGCACATGTCAGATCATGATCTGCAGAAGCAGATTCTGCAGACAAAACTGTCAAATGGTTAGAAATTCTTTGTGTTGTGAAAGATGAAAATAATAAATCTATATACAGTCTGCTTTTGTGTAAAGATGTTTATATGCTTGGAAGATGGCGTACAGGTATATAAAAAAAATCAGGGTGAATAGTAAGAATGTTGCAAAGTGATCAGCGTCTATGTTTAGATGGACTGTTACTTATTTAAAAATTCTTCTCTATGTTCACCAAGAGCATTAGGCAATATTATGAATCTAGATCATTATGTGATGCTTATCATAGTCAAAGATATTCTCCTAAGAATCTCAGCAAAAAAATACCTTTTGGAATGCCTCTCTTTTATCAGTTCTGTTTAGAAGGTCCAGAACAAATGGAATATGTGGATTTTCGCGACAACCGAGCAGGTCTGCCGATATGGGCTGATGGCCATTCAGCAAGCAATGCAGTCAGAACTTTTCGCGAATCCAACACCGACATCGCAAGGTTCAACTGGAAAAAGCAAACAGTTCACTATTCCCTAATTCCATATAATTACACAAAAACATATAATCCCATTACACTATCACTTCCCTAATGATGCTAATTCTTAGTCTAAGCATATTTCTTTTAGATTATAATCACTACAGCTTTACACTAACTGTTTTTATAGTAAAAATGAAACTGAGAAATTCATTTTACTTTAATCATAAAATCTCTGGATCCCGTCTTTCCTTGCAGCTCCAGCTCTCTTTTGAGCAGGCCCGCGCTTTTGTTTTTTTTTTGCTTCGACGTGTCGCACTTTACGTCATTGTCACATGTTGGGATTAACTTCTGAGTACTGTCCTCACTTTCAGCTGCTGCAACTTCACAATCACTGAAAATCCACAAATCGCAACATAGCTTATCCTGATGGAAGTTCATTTTTCCTGGATTTTAAAGAAAAATGTTATTATTTTATAATTTTAAACAAGATAATAAAAGCAATATTCACACTAAGCTTTCAACAGCCTCTGGTATCTTGGTTGCAGTGATGACGTCAGTGTGAATATTGCTTTTATTATCCGTTTAAAACTGTAAAATCATAACCTACATGCATGTCTAAAACATAGTTTTTTTACCTCAATGTGAGATGAAAGTTTTATTTTACAATATGTACAATGTATATAGTGTGGAAAACTTTATTCACATATAACACCAGCATTTTAATTAGTTCTATCATTGCAGCACTCCTGAACGTTAATTGAATTACTCTTACTAAATATTCAGTGACAAATTGAAATGAAAAAATTATACATAAAACACTGATAATTTTCCTTTCATTATAGTGCTATTAAACATCATAAATGCTCTAGATTGCCTCTACTTTGTTCCTTATTTTTTAAAATTCCTGGGGGGATACCACCTGGACCAACCTGTGTGTGCTGGAAATGAGTCCAGGCCAGTAAAGTTTGGGACTGCTTCAGAGCTGGCCCTGGGGCCAGTACATGCTTTGCACACTAAATCTTTTCCCCCATGTCATCTGTATGCAGTACAGGTCCGTTTATCTGGACCCCTTCTTCATAACATATCCGGATTAGCGGGAGGTCCTGGATGAATGAAAGTTCACCCCAAGAAATTTTTACAGGACATGCCTATGGGCGATACCAAAAGAAACAACGAATTTTTATCATATTCTTTGGTTGTTTTTCACTTACATTTGTAATATTACTATTATGCTTTACTAATACTCAGTAATTAAATAAATGCCTAAAAGTCGTGCACACTTGGAAAATATGATTTTAATCTTTTAGATCTTTGATGCATCTTTCAAGTAGAGATGCTTATAAAATCTTTTACAATGTCCAGTATTCAGTTTTCATTTCATAGAAACAATTCTACCATCTGAAATGTTGTCTAATAATTTGCAAATTACGTGTGATGGGTACACCACTTTTCTATGTGATTATTATTATTCCATGTTTCTAAGTACTATATTAGAAACAATGTGAATTTATAAATAATAAAATGTCTTTTGCTTGATCACAGACCGAGTATAAAAGCAACCACCAGGGTAAATAGTCACCATATTCTTGATTACTACAAGCATTAGTTTTCTAGTGTTCAAATATTAAACATATAATTCTGATCGCCATGCCTACGTTCCAGGATGGTGATTTGTTTAAAAGCTCAAATCACTATACAAAACAAAAATGTCAAACATGACAGTAATTACATAATTAATCACATATTTTACAAAAGATTTACATTACATAATTCAATTTCTATAGCTGATAAAAGAAACAGAATTAAGACCAGTAACAATCAAATTAGAATATAATCATACACACTAAAACAAAGTGTTCATGGAAATCACCAGACACCAAGTCTCCGTCTGGGTTTAATCTTCTGTTGGCTTGTTCTGTCCGTCAGCAGCAATATTTTTAATGCTTCTGATTTGCTTAATTAATCATACACTACATGGAAATACGCGCAAATTTCACTTCTTTGCTTGTTACTGTACCCAATTCATAGCAATATTCCTTAAACCCTGAAAGGGCATAGCAAAATATTGTTAACTTTAAATAATTAGAAACAGCATGCAGAATTACTTTTTTTTTTAAAATCATTTCAGGTGAAAAGTTAGAAGTTGAAAACTAAACTGCTAAATCATATAAAAACATTGTAACACTTATTACTTACATATGTAACTTTTCATTCTTAACTTTTACTTGCTTTCAACTACAACTTTTTAAATAATATCTGGATTAATATGTTAATAAAGCTTCTTATTCCATTTGATTATAGTTCATTAATTATTATGTATAAAGCACTGTAAAAATTCTATTCTGTAAATGTGATACTATAAAAATAAATTATTATTATTACAAGTTAGTGGGAGCATATTAGTAAGATTTAACCATTGCCTTAGACTGAGAAAGCCCTAATAAGTAATTTGTATATAGCACAAAAAACTATTTGCTCAAAAATATAATTAAAAAACACAAAAGAGCTACTCAGGACTTCTAAAGATATATTACTGGAACCAAAACTTCGTGAAAATATTTCTAGTATTGCAGTTTTGCTGAATCAATGCATGAATGTTATTTTAAGCTTTTATCTCAAGAACTAATGGGCCAACAACATTTCTGAAACATCTTCATATAGGGTCCTCAAACTCTTTCAAATGATGCATCATACGACCCCCAAACTCCCAAAAATAATCAATCAAAGAGGACCATAAGGGTGCTATATCGCTCACCTGTCTGATACTATTTCCTTTACTTGTATGTTATGTATTAAAAGACGCTGCATCGTAAAAGCAACTAAACACTAAACCGCTGTAACATCCACGTTTTTTTCACATGCGGGAGTGCAGATGTGCTCCTACAGTCTAACTAGGTTATATATAGAATAACTGATTACAGTACAAAAATGGGTGTCACCCATCGGGATGAGATGTCCGGCGGGTTCCGGATATCTTGGTGGTGACCCGCAACTATTCTGATTGACGGGGACATGGGCGATGGTGGCGTTCCGAACCCTTGATATCGACGTTTTTTGGCATATTTCTGTGGACTTTATAAGTGACAAAGTAAGACTTAGTAGCGACGTTTATAATCAATATCCATTGTACATTTATCAAGATTATTATAATAATTAAGACCTGGTTGACCTCTAAAACAATATTTTTTAAAGTTTCACCATCGTTTTATTGGCAAGCATAACATAACGACCGTCAGTGCTTCTAAGCATGCGCGAACTTTTTAGCCATAACGTTCTTAAATTAATTAATATCTTGCTTATTTTTCATGTTGGTTTTGAATAAATCTAAATTACATGCATTGACGAGCAAAGCGGTCTCAATTACAAATTTATGATAATTATTTTCCAATCAAAACAATCCATTATCCAAAAACAATGTCTTTGATAAGGCCCAATTCAAACCTGTATTTCTTTTAAAGGTCTTTCTGGAAATATTTAGTCTTTATGGTCACCCCATAAAAAGGACCTGAAACTTCACCCCTGTCATTATCATCCCAGTCTATAGCGAGGCTCAGTTATTTGCTTCACATAGCCGTGGTAGCGATTTTTCCATATGAACAGCAATTTTTTAGGCAAAATAAATCCCACTCAGTATGGTTGTTAAAACTTGGGACCAAGATTTCATGGAACAGATAAGCGGTGGGCCGGATGTCGGGCTCATAGGAACAAGAGCATCATACTGTATGGATTTTTTCCCAACTTTGACCAGTGTATTCAATTCCCTCTCATGTTCTGCCAAGCAGCACAATGCCACTAGTATGCCATGTTTAGCTTTTTAGACATCTTCCAACGTTTATCAGCCTTGGTTGCACTCGAGACTCACCGACCCCAAGAAATTGGTGCTCAAGGATGTTCACCATCATCCCAAGCGCGGGTGTTAAAATAACTGTGGCGAGCCGGTCTCTGTAACCCCCAACCTACATTTTGTAATAATCAAATAGTAAACCCGGAAGACTCCAGGTTCTAATCCCTCATTGAGGATGGAAATTTTGGGAGGTCTAATGTTCTACCGTGTTAAGGTCTGTGATTCTATGAATAACCACCAACTCTACCAAGTCACGATTCAAATCTTTAGAGTCTCCATCTATTTTTGAAATACATGTCAATACGTTGGAAATCAAATGAAAAAATGAAGCATCTATAGTTCATACAAAAATTTGTTTCATGGAGGACAGGGTCTAGGTAGATTTTTCAACCCCAGAGCTGTGATTCAAATCTTTTATTGATTGATGAGTCATATAACCAAACAAACTTTTTAGTTGAGCTGCATGTCTGTTTTTAAAAACTAATATAACTTTTTGGATAACTGTGAATAGCATTAGCTCCGACCTTGGAGACTAGATGAAGACATGGTAAAGACATTTAGAGACATGGTGGCGACCATCAAGTCTCTATCTAGTTTGTTTACTGGTTTCTGACGGTGGAATTGGTAACATGCGTTTTTAAGCTTCAAATGATGAGGGGAATGCAGATACTGTTACAGTCTAACTGTTATATATAGAATAATTGTATATATATATTTTTTCCCAACTTTGCTTGTGTATTCAATTCCAAAAACTGTTCTGCCAAGCAAGCTCCTGCCACTATATTGACATAGCTGAAGAGACATCTTCCATTTTACTATATCAAAAGTGGCATTGGCGAGACTTCGAACTCACGACCCCAAGGTTGTGAGACCAGAAATACCATCATCCCAAGCAGCGGGCTGTTAAAGGTTACTCGGACGAGGCGATGTCTCTAACCCCCAGCCTACATATTTAGTCAATTATCATCTCAACCCAGAGGTATATATTCCGAATCCCACCTGAGGATGGAAATTTTTGGGAGGTCTAATGTTCCAGCCGTGTTAAGGTCTGTGATTCTATGAATAACTGTATAACTGGCAGGGTCACGATTCAAATATAGAATGATGATCATTTTGAAATACATGTCAATTTTGTGGAAATCAAATGAAAATGAAGCATCTATAGTTCATACAAAAATTTGTTCATGGACCCCTGGGGGGTAGGTTAATTTTCACCCCAGAGCTGTGATTCAAATACGGAATGATGATCATATAGGCATACAAACTGTGTGCAAGTTTGGTGAAAATCAAATGAAAAAAAGAAGAAACTATTGTGTAAAGATGAATTGTGGATAACTGTGAACGGAATGGACGATGAATGGACTGACAGACGAGAGGTGATCACAAAAGTTCACATGTCATTTATGACAGGTGAACTAATAAAAAATGAAATGCTACATGTTTACTTGTTTCTGAAAAACACCATTGGAAAGAGCGTTTTAATAGCTTTCAAATGATGTCTCATACAATCAGAAACTGTTACAAAAAGATTTGTGTCGGAAATTGTTGGCTGGAATTTTACTACGTATAGTTTTGTTTTTCTTACAGTTCAAAAACTATTTGGTCAAAAATATATTTGAAAACATTTTTGAATTGAGGGCTTTCACATGAGCTACTATTTGGCAAAAATCTCCAAGAAATAAAAAAATCATGCCGGCAATGATAAACACAAGATCTACCTGTAAACTTATGGAGCAAATAGTTCCTAAGAATTATGACATTATCTACTATTTACAGGATATTATTATTATATATATATACCAAATTAGTGTTGTCTACACTATTAGGAATAACTACATACCCAGCAACACAATAATAGTATTTCTTCCAATACTTATTATCATTATAAGATCTATGTCTAAATTATATGCACATGCAGGTAGATATTTCTTGTACATGTATATGACTACAAATTCTCTTCATTTTCATAAATACGTTAGCGGGCGGATAAAGGATGCTTTTAAATCGATCGTGTAGTTGTAAAATTAGCTATTGATACCTAACAAGGGAATCACCAAACGTGGACGTCATGAAAGGACAGTACTTGTTTGTTTACAATGGAAAGTATGAGAATAAATTTGTTGGAGAAATGTCATATTTTATGGATTATGTTGAAAATGAAAGCATTTATAAAAATACACCAGTTAAGCAGATGTGATATAGATTGCACAGGAAAGTCTATTGAAGGTGCGATTTGTCTACACGACGCATCAAAGAGGAATTTGACAGCATGTTCGAAGTAGAAGTTGACAAAAAACAAACATACATACATATATTGGATCATATCTCGGTCATAAGTTGTTTTATTGGTATATAACTTTCATGGAAATAATCTACAGTAATATGCAATTCCATTCATATATATAACTCTAGGTAATTGTTAAAATTGAATAGTTTATTTTGAGAATCAATCACATGCATTGCACTCGAACTCCCACGGCCTCATTTCACCTGTGAAATCAGATGCACAAGATCAAAATTAACTATTTAGTTTAGATAATTATATAAACTTATACATATGGATAGAATCGCATATTACTACAGATTATTGCCATCAAAGTTATATATTTAAAATAAAACAACTAATAAATAATATATCATCCAATTTTTGTGTGGTGTTTTGTCACTGAATGCTCGAGCGGAGGTGTTGTCTGTCAAATTGATCATTGAGAATATCCACATTTAGATTGTCAAAGTTTGATAAAAAATCTCTTACAACTGTTTAACAATTGGTGTGGTTGAGACGATACGTTCTGTAGATTACACATATAATTATGAAATAATTCTAGCAGAGGTCTTGGGCTGATTTATAAGCAGATTCCAAGGACACTTTTACTCTAACCGATGTCCGACAATTAGACTACATGTGTATATAGATCTAGATCTATAGATAGTATAGTCTACATTACGACAATAGATATGGTCTTGTATGTTGTGTGCAGCTGTTGAATATGACCCCAAAAAACATATTTCAGGACATTATATAATGCATTTAATTAACATTTAATTTTTACTATTTAAATCAACTCTCAAAATGTTGATCAACATGATGAAAACTTACAAATACGTGTCAAGAGATTTAAAATTCTGTATCCAGTGTCAAATCTGCCGAGCCGACCACCAGTTACAGTGAATTTGAAGCCCCAGTCACAATTACTTCTGTCGTAGGAGAATTTGAAGTACAAGGTGTTTCCTGAAAATACAATCCTTCATTGAAGTATATGATGATTATTCTATCAGTGATACATTATTCAAATGTACCTATGGAGTGTGAATCTGTTTCAAACTTTCAATGCTTATGAATTAATATTTTGCAGTTTTCCTCGTTGCAACATTCTCCGAGAAGTTCCTTATCATCATGTCATAACTGGCTGCACCGAGATTCACAATTTGTAACTAAGCACTGAATCCATAAAAAAATATATGCAAAGCAATCAAAATTAAGATAAAATATAAGATAAAAAAAAAAGAAAAAAAAATAAGTTGGACCTTCAACTATAAAATCAAAGACTTGATAAAAGTTTTACACGGTTCAACAAAAAAATTATACCTGGCATTTCAGTCTTTCCATTGGTGGTTCTCACTAGGACCACTAAACGTACACCGGTCTTGCGTGTAGTCTTCAGATGATGATATAATCAATTCATCACATGTTTCTTCTGTACAGCACCTAGAAATTTGTAAAATTGGTTAATTCAAATCAATCAAAATAAAAATCATTGTACAGTAACATACCAAATGAAAAAACAATCGTAAAATGAAAACGACTTTCCAGTAAATGCAATGGTAAAAAGTAAAACAAATCACTACACACCTATTATCAAATTTAATTGACAAAATTGATGCCCCAGGTAAGACGACTTTGTATTCAACATGTGTGTTGTTTTTGTACGGGTGTTCCGTTTCCTTGGAGACGGTGGAGAGATTCACTTCCTCCATGAACTGGCAGGACGTGGTTGCTATGGGGATGAGCGCTGCGGGTGCACTGTGCTTGATCACGTTCTGAACGACCTACAGGCAGCAGCAAAATTATATACAATCTGTATCGTTGAAGGAGTTCATCGTGTTGTTGGTAATCATCTTTCACAACAAAGAATTTCTAACCTTTGCAGAATCTGCACTGCAGTCATTTCTTACGGCCGTAAAACCATGATCTGACATGTCAGGTTTGAAAAATGTCTGCAGAAGCAGATTCTGCAGACAGACGAAACTGTCAAACGGTTAGAAATTCTTTGTGTTGTGAAAGATGAAAATAATAAATTTATATACAATCTGCTTTTGTGTAAAGATGTTTACATGCTTGGAAGATGGCGTACAAATATATAAAAAAAATCAGGGTGAACAGTAAGAATGTTGCAACGCGATCAGCGTCTATGTTTAGATGGACTGTTACTTATTTAAAAATTCTTCTCTATGTTCACCAAGAGCATTAGGCAATATTATGAATCTAGATCATTATGTGATGCTTATCGTAGTCAAAGATATTCTCCTAAGAATCCCAGCAAAAAAATACCTTTTGGAATGCCTCTCTTTTATCAGTTCTGTTTAGAAGGTCCAGAACAAATGGAATATGTGGATTTTCGCGACAACCAAGCAGGTCTGCCGATATGGGCGGTCCGGCTGATGGCCATTCAGCAAGCAATGCAGTCAGAACTTTTCGCGAATCCAACACCGACATCGCAAGGTTCAACTGGAAAAAGCAAACAGTTCACTATTCCCTAATTCCATATAATTACACAAAAACATATAATCCCAGTACACTATCACTTCCCTAATGATGCTGATTCTTAGTCTAAGCATATTTCTTTTAGATTATAATCACTACAGCTTTACACTAACTGTTTTTATAGTAAAAATGAAACTGAGAAATTCATTTTACTTTAATCATAAAATCTCTGGATCCCGTCTTTCCTTGCAGCTCCAGCTCTCTTTTGAGCAGGCCCGCGCTTTTGTTTTTTTTTTGCTTCGACGTGTCACACTTTACGTCATTGTCACATGTTGGGATTAACTTCTGAGTACTGTCCTCACTTTCAGCTGCTGCAACTTCACAATCACTGAAAATCCACAAATCGCAACATAGTTTATCCTGATGGAAGTTCATTTTTCCTGGATTTTAAAGAAAAATGTTATTATTTTACAATTTTAAACAAGATAATAAAAGCAATATTCACACTAAGCTTTCAACAGCCTCTGGTATCTTGGTTGCAGTGATGACGTCAGTGTGAATATTGCTTTTATTATCCTGTTTAAAACTGTAAAATCATAACCTACATGCATGTCTAAAACATAGTTTTTTTACCTCAATGTGAGATGAAAGTTTTATTTTACAATATGTACAATGTATATAGTGTGGAAAACTTTATTCACATATAACACCAGCATTTTAATTAGTTCTATCATTGCAGCACTCCTGAACGTTAATTGAATTACTCTTACTAAATATTCAGTGACAAATTGAAATGAAAAAATTATACAAAAAACACTGATAATTTTCCTTTCATTATAGTGCTATTAAACATCATAAATGCTCTAGATTGCCTCTACTTTGTTCCTTATTTTTAAAATTCCTGGGGGGATACCACCTGGACCAACCTGTGTGTGCTGGAAATGAGTCCAGGCCAGTAAAGTTTGGGACTAGCTCAGAGCTGGCCCTGCGGGCCAGTACATGCTTGCACACTAAATCTTTCCCCCATGTCATCTGTATGCAGTACAGGTCCGTTTATCCGGACCCCTCGGGACCTTCATAACATATCCGGATTAGCGGGAGGTCTGGATGAATGAAAGTTCACCCCAAGAAATTTTACAGGACATGCCTATGGGCGATAATTAAAGAAACAACGAATTTTTATCATATTCTTTGGTTGTTTTTCACTTACATTTCGTAATATTACATATTATGTTTTTACTAATACTTCCTTCTCTAATCCTTTTAATTTATTATTATTATACTCAATTAAATAAAGCCAATAACATATTTTAAGAGAAACATTCCAAATCTTTGTTACGTATGATGCGGTGGAAGTTGGTTTGTTAAATGATACCTGTCTTACTATTCGTTTTTAGGTCTCATTCCAAAGAAACAGCATATTTATTTTGTATAATTTTTATTGAAAACGAACACACATACTATACACACACATAAAAATATATTACAACATTCTAATATACATTATACAATATTCATAATACATTATAAAATAAAGTGGAACATGAAGACAACACCTCTATACAAACTACTTGATGCCATGCACTATTTCTTGGTAAACATTGATCTAATATCCATTACGACCCAGGGACAGAGAGTGACTCAACAGAGGACATGATTGCAAATATAGATCATTACAACAATGCACGTACCTCAGACAGAACCAATATCATCTCCATGGATGTCAAGGCTTTATATCCCAGCCTAGACATTAAGAAATCAGCAGCCGTCACAGGAGAGATATAATAGAAAGGACAATTAGAAATATTGGGCATTTGCTGGGAAGAGGCATGCAAATACCTAGCATTGCTACTCAAAACAGAAGAAGTTAGAGAACTGGGACTTACAGAAGTAATACAAGAAAGAAAACACAAGAGAGGAAGGCCCCCAGGTATAACAACAAATGCAGTGAGACATAAACTTCATGAGGAGGTCCCAGTAGAAAAGAGTGTCTTCAAGAAACCAAAGAGAACTCCAAACAATGAGGAAAAGAGACGTATTATGGCTAAGTGCCTGGAAAAGATGATAGAAGCATGTATGGAGAACCATACATATACCTTCAATGGAACCGTAAGGCTACAATGGAAAGGTGGTGCCATTGGCCTAAAGGTCACTCAAGCTGTAGCTAGGCTATACATGATGTGGTGGGACAGACAGTTCCTTGCACTTGCTGATAAAGCAGGTGCAGAAATCAAGATGTACAAGAGATATGTAGACGACACAAATATCATCATCAAGACATTGACCCCAGGTCAAAGATGGGATAAAGTCGCACAGCAAATAAAATTCTACCCTGACAAAATTGAAGAAGACCAAGACACTGAGAATGACGTACGAACAGCGAGAGAGATAAGAAAGATGGCAGATAGCATTGATACATCCATCCAATGGGAAGAGGCAGTACCTTCCAAGAGCCCAGGTGGCAAATTACCTATACTGGTCCTCCAGTGCTGGTCAGAAGAGACAGAAGACGGCAGCACCAAAATATATTATGCATTTTACAGAAAACCCATGGCAAATAGACTCCTAATGCTGCACCAATCTGCACTCCCAGACAAGATGAAGAGAACAACACTGACCCAAGAGGTAATTAGGATCATGAGGAATTGCCACCCAGACCTACCTTGGAAGGAAAAGGTTGCACACCTCAACACATTTACAGAACGAATGAGGGACAGTGGGTACCCTGAGAGATACAGAGCGGAAGTCATCCAGTCAGGACTTAAAGGATATGAAAAGATGCTGGAGGTTGAGAAAACAGGGGGGAGACCCGTCAATAGACTGAAGAAGACTAACCGAGAAGAGAGGAGAAGACAAAAACTTCAGAAAAAAGACACCTGGTACAAGGAAGGTGGCTTCTCAACAGTACTCTTTGTACCATGCACACCAGGTGGCATTTTATGCAAATATCTGAAGGAAATAGAGACCAGAGGCAGGGAAGATCGACAGTGGAGGGTAAAAATAATCGAAATGGGAGGACAGACACTACGGTCACAATTATCAAAGTCCAACCCATGGCAAGGCAAATGTTTTAGGGAAACATGCTTCCCATGTAAAGGAGACAAGGGGGGGCAATGTCAAAGAAGGAATGTTGGATATGTAATCGAATGTGACGTGTGCAAAGCGGAGTACCATGGGGAGACCAGTAGAACCATGTACAGCAGAGGTGAGGAACATCTCAAAAGCCTGAATAGGAGGGACCAAGAGTCCGTCCTTTGGGAACACTGTATATCCCATCATGATAGAGAACAAATTCCATTCACAATGAGAGCCACTGGATACTATACAGAACCTCTAACTTGACAAATCAACGAAGCAGTAAGAATATACCACACAAAAAAGACCATGAACAGGAAGAGTGAATGGAGAAAAGCTGCAGTGCCAAGAGCAACGTTTAGTCGTGAATAGTGTGATATGAACTTGTGATTTCTTTCTGTGATAACATATCTTGCCATACTTGTGATATTCTGTATTTCAGTTGTTTTTAATGTTTAGACATTTTTAGATGTACTTAAGAAACCATTGTTTTATTGCTGACTATAAATTTGTGTTTTGAATGTACTTGCTCTATGAGCCACCATACCTTTCCAGTATACCTGTAAATTAGACATGGATACTACATTAGTTGAAAAGGAAGCTGAGGCTTCGAAATTAATACAAAATTCCAAAATAAAGATCAAATTTCATAATGTTATATTTTATTAGAAATTATCAAAATTATAAACTTTTAAAGTGCCGCCAACAGCAGTAAAGTTATACATGAACATTAACACAGTGAGGCCAACTGCTAGATTCCAAATTAGACAATTATCTCAATAAGATCTAATATCCATTTGTTTGCTATTTTCTTATATGGTTTCCAAAGCTAATTGTCTTACAGTTTTTAAATGCATTGCCAAGACAGGGTCTTGCTTTGTCATTTGCAGCCATTCAATTGTATCTTGAAAAGGGTGATGGTCTTGCCTTGTAATCTTAGTCAAAAGCTATCAGTCAAGTTTGAAATTTATATGATTTTATCACATTCTGAGGTAAATGTGCCTGAAATTACTCACTCATGTTCAAATATAGGTAGGGTTACCAACTACATGCCTGTATCTGTTGCATCTTCTGTGCCAAATTGTGAAGCACTATGACAGCTCCTAGTTTCCCTGAAACAAACAGAAACATTATTTAATATTTAATTTAATTTCCAGTGGAAAAGACATCTTTTAATCATCCTGAATTTTACAAAACACACATATCTTTAACACGGCTGAACAGTAGACCTCCCAATAATTTCCATCCTTAGGTGGGATTCAAACCCAAGACCTCTGCGTTGAGATGATAAATGACCAAGTATGTAGGCTGGGGGTTACAGAGACAACGGTTCATCCATGTAACCTTTTGCCAGCCAGCTGCTTGGGATGATTGTATCATTCTGGTCTCAGAACCTTTGGGTCGTGAGTTTGAGTCCTGTCAGGGCCACGTGATATAGTCAAATGGAAGCTTAGGGTTGTAAAACCTGTCTTCAGCTATGTCAGAATAGTGGTAGGAGCTTGATTGCCATAGAAAAAAATTCATTCAGCAAAGAAAAATAAAAGCACAGGTAAATTAGACATTTATGCCAAGAAGACCGATAAGGTTTTATACAAAAATTGTGGCTGTACTAAGAAAATAAGAGAACCCATGAACATGCTATTAATCATGCTGGGGAGACCGTTGCGTCTTCAGTGTCAGGTTCTACCTGTTCTTTTGCAGAATTTTTCCCCTCTTTTTCTCGTGTGTACAGCATTAGTGACAAAATCTGCAAAATTCAAGTAATAAAATCAGATAAATTATACATATTCAAATGGCAAACAAAAATAGATATTTCTATTATTTGCTGTTTGCCAAACAAAATACTTTTTTGTTTTTATTTTGTTTATTTTTCAATAATACATAGTTTTTTCTTCCATTTTACAATAATTTCAATAAAATATTGATTGATTTTCTTACCTCGAAATCTTTCAGCAACCACTGCCGACTAAAGCCAGTGCCTTGGCTGGCTAAATAGACAACACTCTGAACAAATTGCTGAGAATAGAGTTCTTGACCAAAGCACCCGCCATCGATGGTCCTCAATAATGCTTTCAGTGTGAGTGAGAGGACCCAGAGAGATTCCACCGAACACGAGGGTAAATCTGAAAATATAGCAATGAACATTCTGAAAATAACACCTCTGAAATGCGATTTACTAAGGTTTGGGAATCTAGTTGGACAAAGTCTTTCAACATTAACCTACAATTATATTATTGTTCATTAATTTTCACACCCAAACTGATATTTGTAACACTAGAGTAAAAGCTATGCTTACGGATGTTGATAGCACATTTCATTACGTATAACATGTAACAGTTAGTAAATAATGGAACATCATAAACAAATTGTACATGAAATCTCCTTACTAGGTTTGACTATCTGTGTAATGTCATTGATGACCATAATGAAGTGACTCAAATGACCAGAGTCCAACACTTGAACTTGCTGTTTAATACATTCCACTTGTTCATCTTTGAGCTAGAATAATTGATACATGTACGGGTAAATTTCATAGATCACATGTACCTAGGACTTAAAAATATATATTAATATAAAATATATTATATAAAATATACATGTATATATACAACTACCGAATAGTTTTAGCTAGAATGTACATGTGCTTTAAGTGTAATAATTAACATACTGTTTGTCGCTTCCTGCTTTTCTTATCCACCAACAAACACTGATTCTTGTCAGGAAAATGTTTGATTACGACTCCATGCTTCACCTCTGTACCGCCTTCTACATACTTCACATGGGACCCAATTGAAAGAACCTGGAATATCGAATTGTAAAAAATAATCACATGTTGGCATACATTTTATTCAAATGTATGTTTCAGTTAAAGTCCACCGTATTATTTAGAGAATTTCTTATTAGTTTACCCACATTTGTGAGAACTTTTTGTGCATCACAGCGAAAGACCTCTGGATATCCAGCAATAACAAACAGTGCAAATATGGCGGACAGTTGAGGTGATGAGTGAAGGTTTGTGAGCGAGGAAGTAACATGTGTCATGAGAGCCTCCCTCCACGCAACAGTATTGAACAGATTCTGCAGGATATTTGCCATAGAATTGGCCCATTCCAGCCCACTTCTCTCTAAAAGATTCAATTTCAAATTGCATGAAATACACCGATATATATATATATATATATATATATATATATATATATATATATATATATATCCATGTTTGAAATAAGCATTAGAAATTAAACTGGTTTACTTTATATTATTGGTATTCAATATATATATATATATTATGTTTCAGAAACATATTTAAAATAATATATATATATATATATATATTTTTTTAATTACCAAGATATTTAACAATTTCATTTCCACACAGTGTTTGTATCCTCAGGAGAGATACATGAAAATAAAAATGCATCTATTGATTATTTAAACATACATATAAATATTGTGCTTTTTAAAAAACATGCGTAACAATATATACAATGTATCAATGTATCTATTGTAGATACCATACAGAAGCATAATATCTCTGTCTTAGACTGTGTAAGTATTCACACAAGTCATATCCAGAAGTATAACAGTTAACATTTCCCTACATGATAAGTAATACATCAACATTAACCTTAGTTTGCTGTAACTTGAAACATCACTAAAATAAATTCAACGAACCAAGCAAAAATCACAAAAGTAACTATGCGTTGAGCTACACCTATCTTTTTTCCCCCGTCTGCCTATCATTTTCAATTATCATGGTACTAGAGAACCATCTTGAGAGAGATACAGGCCAATGTCACAAAGGGAAAAAGGAAAGAAATGTCCCAAGTTTTTAGTATTATTTTAATACCAAAACATATGATACTGGTTTTATAACATAGCTAAAAGTACTTTCCTTAGAAAAACTGTCCAGAATATAGCACACACACACACATCCACTTGGTTGATCTTGCGGTCACTTGTTTGACCTTGATGAAAGCCTTTTCCACCTCCTTCTTTGATGTAATTTGTTGAGAAGTCAGCAGTTTTACAACACAATTCACTTGCAGAGTGCCATCGAAGAATGTCATTGTACCGTTTAGCATTTAAACAAAGTAATGTTTCATTTTGTTTAGCAATTAGAGTAACTTTTACATATATCTTTTGCAATAGTTTTGATAGTTTCAATTGCTTATGATCTTTCTAGGTTTGAATTTGTAATGTTGTTTCGTTGAAATTTTTGCCAAAAGTGACATTTCTGACCCTCCTACTATACTGCAGGTTTAATAGCCAGTCACACATAGTACTGATACCTAAGCCCCGATTGGGTTGGTTAAGACTATACGCACGAGGTCCGTAGGCTATGAACTCAACTCAGAATTCAGACAAAAATTCACCAAATCGCACCGGATGACCCCGTGTTAGTACGGCTGACCCCGAACGAATGACGTACATCACGTTCAGATAACTACGTCGCACGTACGTTGATAAACGTGGTGGTTGCACCTACTGTACTCAATAATGGATAACGTAACACTTTTAGGCCATGAGCTGGGGCAGATGTCGGTACCATTTTAGGGGCA
>CM032665.1:26149885-26165957 GCA_019095985.1 Streblospio benedicti
ATGGACAGTGGGATCACATGCTGCGCTCTCTATGTACACTATACCGGCCCAAGAAACAGCTTTGCTGTCATGTCCCTTGAGAAACTGTAGCATACGTAAATGCATCCAATGGGACACTCATAGACTAATCATAGATATAACTGGTACACACCTGTTGTTAAGTTACCAGCATTTAATCAAGGTTACGTGGGTATTCAATAAACAGTGGTAATTTGAAAGTAAGATTTACACATTATGTTCATTGTGAACATATTTTGCAAACATTGCTTGCCCATAAAAAAAATTTAACATGAAGCATGAAATTGTCCTTAGTCATATATGACACCTGGTCCTTTATGCGGGACAATAAAGCATTGGTTTGCTCACAAACTTGAGAATTTAAATGCTGGTACTGCTTGTAGTGATCCAACCGGAATGCAGGACTGCTAGCTGTCAATAGAAAACAATACAAAATATTGTGCGGACATAAATTAAATTGAAATAAATTTTGGCTTGTTAAAATTATTTTGTCCCCTACGCACTATTTCTGTCATTTTGTGGCATTCATGCTACTCTCTAAGAAAATGCTGTTTGTTGACATTTTAGCTATAACTTTCAAGCAACTTGACAAAACATCTTTTAAATGTTTACATACTTAGGTAGTTTTCATAAAACGAATGTATATTACATCCAGAATTGTTTTAGTCAACTTAAGCAAATATACCAAACTTATCATTTGACGAAAGAACGAGTACAAAGTGTTTCTTAACAGTCCGTGGCCTAACATGATTATCCATGAATATTTCGTGGCCATAGTTCTATTGTATGCGACGCCTGCTATCACCTGCTCAATAAAGGGGCTTGCATGGTTGTTTAATATGAGATTTTTTTTTCAACCATGTGTAACTAGCGGTGGTGTAATTTCAAGATTTGTTTACACATGAGCTGCAGCTCATTACGTCATAGATGTGAAAGGGCCAGAGTGTCAGAACCATGAATAAAGCGCACACTTACAGAAATTTACTGTTTTTTAACACTAACTGCCAATATATTAAGACGAATGCAGATAGCATTGCTGAAACGAAGCTTCAAATTATATTGACACCTCTAATTGGGATCAATGCTCTGCAAGTTTGACAAATTGAACAATACAAGAGCATATTTAATATTAATTTTATTTAGATTTTTCTTACTTATCTGCAATTTTTTATTTACTTATTTGTGTTATCAATTTACCTGGGATAAACTAAATAAATCAAATCAAATACATACTTTAATGTTTTCTAGGTTTGCATTCCAATCACATATTCCTATCACATGTGAATACATGGTGTATGCTTTTTGATTTAGCAGTATGTGAAGATATTTCTCTTCAGGTGATAAGGAGATCTAAAAATAAATTTGGAAACAATTATGTATATGATAAGAAGAAATTAAATCAATTATTCAAGTGATGCTACGGACATGTTGCATGATAGAACTATACATTAAGCTACCAGACTAAATTGTTCCAAAATATTTAAACACTACAGCAACTTATAAATATAAAGTCTTATTGAAGTGTATAAAAATTTTCAATTAAAAAAACCTAGTCACGAAGGATAAAGCACATGACCAGACAAAAACAATATCATTTTATCATTAGAAATACACTCACTTGACTAGATTGGCCTTCCACATAATCATCACCAAACTGCTGATCCTGAAAAAGTGAAAAATTCAATTAAATAATAACAAGTAGTCATCGGGAACACCGTAAATCTCCCCTTCCCCGATCAGGCCATTTTTTAAAAGTAGGCCAAAGTACTCAAATATCAAATCAGGTGAGGAGAGTGATACGGACATACCTAATGTCAAGTTTGGTAATGATAAGTCATAAACTGTTCCGAGAAAACAGATAAACACGAATTCGTAATAATTTGGTTTTAAGCTACATGTGAAGTTTGGTGACCATAGGTAAAGTACTTCTCCCTGTAGCGTGGTAACAAACTTTATTGCGTAACGCTCGTAAGTTCATCAAAAAGAAGGCCAAAGTACACCAACGTCTATTCAACTGTGGAGACAAGTTTGGTGATCATAAGTCATAAACTGTTCCCAGGAGACAGATAAACAAAATTACGTAATAATTTGTTTCTAAAAACACTTCGTAACTTCATCAAAAGTAGGCCAAAGTACACCAAAATCGAATCAGCTCTGGAGAGTAGTACATGGAAGCTAAATATGAAGTTTCGTGACCATAGGTCAAATACTAGGTAGCGTGGTAAGAAACTATTGTGTGACGCTCGTACGTGCGTCAAAAGTTTGCCAAAGTACAAACATTTTTGAGAAGTACTTTTTTTCTCAAACAAGACATAATCAATTTGCAAGACGGACAGATAGAAGCAAAGCAAGAAATCCCCCTTCGGACTTTTTCCGGGGAGATTTAATAATATCAAAGTTATCATATGTGGTCTGAAGCTAACTGAGCAGGTCATGAAAGTCTTAAGAGAGGATTGTGGACAAGCTCATTAGATAGGTGGTGTGTATCGACAACTCCCAGTTTGACTTCGTCGCAGACAGAGGCACGACAAATACAATCTTTGTTGTCAGACAACTACAGGAGAAGTACCTCGCAGTGGGCTTAAACTCCAAACAGAGGACCCAAGTTTCAAAGGCAGACCACAGTCAAGGCAGGACCCGACAAGCTGATTCTTTTTGGTACCTGGGAGACATGCTCTCGGCTGCCGGTGGCTGTGAGGCTGCAGCCACAACTCGTGTGAACAGAGCCTGGAAAAAGTTTAAAGAGCTGCTTCCAGTTCTTTCGTCTCCCAACCTCTCACACAAGTCACGGGGACATGTTTACATCACTTGTGTACAGAGTGCAATGCTCCATGCTAGCAAAACATGGCCCATAACCAAGCCAAACTTTCAATGTTTGCAACGCGAAGCCATGAGGCCCTTGACCTCATTGTAAAGGAGAGAAGACTGCGTTGGTATGGCCACATGGTAGTCGAGAGGGGCCATCAAGACTGCATGGGATATTCAAATAACTGGTAGTCGAGTAACTGGTAGACCCAAGATTTCATGGAAGCAGGTGACAGAGAGGGATAGGAAAGACTGGAGTCTCTCAGCAATTGATCCTCTTGAGAGAAAAACATGGAGATCTGGTGTACGAGCAGCCATGCGTGCAGCTAGCCAGCTACCTGGAAGGGTGTCCACTGATGTGAACATTATACCTGCACCTACCCGTTAATAAAAACACCAATAATCAGGGTTGGTATATGTCATGACTTTTATAATAAAAGTCAATAAAAGTCGACTTTTATGACATATGTCGACATTTATGACATATATCGACTTTTATGACATTTATTCTATTCGTATTTTGACATATTTGAACGTATTCTTCATTTTTTGATAAAATATCTATTGTAAAACATACTTTTATCAGAAAATTCATTATATATTATATTAGCTATTTACATTTATGATTTCGTGTTGACATACAATGCAATTATAACATGTCTAAATGACTCAGGGAAATGAGAAAAATAAATGTCATAAAAGTCCAAATGACTCACGAATCTTGAGAAAAATAAATGTCATTAATGTCCAAATGACTCGAATCGGGAAAAAAAATAAATGTCATAAATGTCAAAATGGAATCAGAAATATACCATATATATTCATTTTGACATTTATAACATTTATTTTGCTGAAGATTCGCAAGTCATTTTGACTTTTATGACATTTATTATTCTAAAGATTTGCGAGCCATTTTGACTTTTATCATAAATGTTCAAACTATTCGTGAATTTTTAGAAAAATATATGTCATAAAAGTCAAAATGACTCGCGAATTTTGAGGGAAAAAAATGTCATAAAAGTAAAAATGACTCGCGAATTTTGAGAAAAATAAATGTCATAAAAGTCAAAATGACTCGTGAATTTTGAGGGAAAAAAATGTCATAAAAGTAAAAATGACTCGCGAATTTTGAGAAAAATAAATGTCATAAAAGTCAAAATGACTCGTGAATTTTGAGGGAAAAAATGTCATAAAAGTAAAAATGACTCGCAAATTTTGAGAAAAATACATGTCATAAAAGTCAAATATCCCGACTTTTTACTAAAATAAAAGTCATAAATGTCGACATATGTCGCTCAACATATGTCCATGACATATGTCGATGCCAACCCTGCCAATAATGATGGATGATGATGATCATACACATTTACATAGATACATGATAAAATTGATTTAAACAAGTTCTAAACCACAATAACTAACTAATATAAAATCCACTCAAGTTCTATTATAGATTTCAAATAAAACATTAAAACTTAGTTACAACGGATAAAGCACACATAAATCATAAAAATTAGAAGGGGGAGTTGTAGTCACATTTTAACACTTAAAATCCTGCTAGAAATACACTCACTTGACTAGATTGGTCTTCCCCATATTCATCAACAAGTTGTGTTTCCTGAAAAGGTAAAAAATGAAAATAACAATAATAGTAAAGTTCTCACATATATACATATAGATATATGATAAAATTGATCCAAACTAGTTCACAACCACAATAACTTAAAATATAAATCTAATTGAGTTCTATCATACAAAGTGAAAAATGAAATATTAATAATAATATTAATATCAAAGTTCTGACACACACATATATATATATATATATATAAAGATAGACACACGATAAAATTAATTCTAACTAGTTCAAAACCACAATAAGTTTAAAGTCTCATTGAATTTAATTATAGATTTCAAATAAACTATATTAAAACTTCGTCACACCGTTGTGACCCCCCAAAACAACCCAGACATAAATCATAAAAATTAGAAGGGGTGTTGTAACACACATTAGTCACATTTTATCACTTGAAATCGTGCTAGAAATACACTCACTTGAGTAGATTGGTCTTCAACACAATCATCACCAAGTTGCAGTTCCTAAAAAAGTGATAAATGAAAAAAAATATTAATATCAAAGTCCTCTTACATGTATAAAAATAGACACTTTTAAACATTTAATTTTCTATCATTATTACAATTGTCAGTGCAACCTGTAATTCTGATGGCCAGATGTGCGACAAGTGCGACAGATGAAAAATTATTTTTTCCAGTATATATTCCTGAGATTCTCATAATTGCTTATCAGGAATGCTTCATTGTGGTTAGTTGTTGCCTTGTACAGAGTTCCCACATGTTTTTGAAAGTAAAATTCCCTAATTTTTCCCTACTGAACGAGATTTTTGAAGGTAATTTTTTTAAATATTGGAGTGAATTGTTCTAAATATAAGTCATTCATACTAAAATAATACAAATTGTTTCATAAAATTTTATTTTATTAAAACAACAACTTTGAAACTGAACTACATAAAATCATATGAACAAAACAAGTGTGAAAGTCAAAACAACTTATTCTATCCTGAACATTGTTTATTATATAGGTGAAATGCAATATGTAAATGCAATGCTCTTATTTTTAAGGACTTCCCATACATCACCCCAGATAATGTGGCATGTATGAAATAATAATAAACTTAAAAAAAAAACTTGCTTGATTTTTTTTTGTTCCTTTTAATAAAGACATCAAAACTGTTAAATCAATAAATCAATAGCTGTTACATTAATGCTGTTTCATGCTTTTGAGGTTGGGTAAGAAACAGAGCTTTTGTAGGAAGTGCAGGAAAAGGAATGTTAATTTCAGTGTGCTAAACACATGATGCGTAAATGCAATGTTATTTTTGATATGGACTTCTCATTTGACGTTACATATGAGAAAGGCTGGAAATAGAAGGGTTTTATTTATTGTGCATTTCTTATTTCATTCCATATAGGAGAAATGCTTGAATATCTGTAAATGCAACTGTCTTTTCTCGTTTCACCTTGCATTTGAGAAATGCTGGAAATGCAAAGAAATGGAAATCTACATTTCAAGCTTTTCCAGGTGGGTCCAATATGTAGGAAAGATTATAAAAAGCCCCTTATCTATAATCTTAGTATGTAATACAATGTTTATTAAAATCTACTTTCAAGACAAAATTAGCGAGTGCCTTAGGCAAGAAGTCCACTAGGGAGGGGTCTGGGGGGAATTCTTTTGAAAATTGTAGTAAAAATTGTTGCATTTGGAGCAATCTGTTGACAAAAACCAAAACAAAGAACTAGGTTGATTACAAATTCTATCCTGAACATCATACATCACAAGTCAACCTGAATGACTGCTCATTGTTAAGATAAAAATGATTAGTATAATTTATTATATTTTTCTTCTTTTTCCACCCCCAGGCCTCGAGACACAACAACCAAGACAAAGGACACATTTTTTAAAACACCCCCCGGCCCCAATCAAGACACAACCCTAAAGTCAAATGACACATTTTATCGAAAACCCCCCCCCCCCCGCCTCGAGACACAACAACCAAATCAAATGACACATTTTTTCGACCACCCTTGGCCTCAAGATACAACCAAGAAGAGTGAAATGACACATTTTTTCGACCCCCCCTGGCCCCCCATCAAGATACAACCACAATCAAGTAAAATGACACATTTTTTCTACCACCCCCAACAGCCTCGAGACACAACAACCAAGACAAATGACCATGACCACCGCCAACCTTAACATACAACCACTGAGTCAAATTACACATTTTTTCAACTCGCCCGGGCCCCGACCTCCCATCAAGATAAAAATACCTCAAAGTGAAATGACACTTTTGCTAATTCTTATGCATGTGTAAACCAAACAGATGAAATATTAAAGCCTTGCAGATCTTGTTAATCTTGGCAAGCTTGATCACATGTAGCAAGTGCTATAGAGTCAATGTTGACAAAATTGAAACTGTTAGAATCTAGAACTTCAATATTGTCATGAATGCATTAATCAAGCAGATGAAATCTATTAAATATTGAGGATCTTGTCAATCTTGCCAACCTTGCTCAAATGTAGCAAGTGATGTAGAGTCAATGTTCAATATCTTGAAACTGTTTGAATCAAGAATTTGAATTTTCTAATGAATGGATAAACCAAGCAGAGCCAGATGAAATCTTTGAAATCTTGGCAAACATGTTAATTTTGGCAAGCTTTCCTCCTGGCATTTGGGTCAATATATAGGTGAAATATTTTTTGCCACTTGGTGTCACAAAATTCATAACTAAAGCCAAAATTCATAACTTTCAAACCACATAAGTTAATATATTTTGCCAATGCAAAACTTCTACCTCATAACTTTTGTTTATAAACTCTATACATAACTTTTGATTCACCATTGAAAAAACTCATAACTTAAAAGATCTACATGAATGGGGAATATTGGATGTAAAATAGTTGCAGGGGTCATAACTGCTTTATATAGTCTGTAATAATGGTCATAGAGAATTACAAAAAAAAATTTTTTCCTTTTGAAAAAGAGCAGTCAGTAATGAGTGTTCATTATCACCTAATTAACTGGAAATGACCACTGAAACCTATTGAGAGTCTCACAATTTTCACAGCAGGAGCACTATGGTAATAAATCCCCCCACTTAGGACAGGACAGAAAATCATGTAGATATGAACCAGAGTGCATAGTTCATTTGGAGAACACATTATTATTACAAATTAACTTGGTGAGTAAATCAAGAATGATTCTCTGTATACTCTTTAGCTAGTATATTAATGCAGCAAATTTAATTTCCTTATCATCCATCTGAATTTAGAACTATACAATATTGTCTGTGTCAGTATGTCAGTGAGGTGAGACAATGCATTCTGAAAATGA
Source organism: Streblospio benedicti (assembly GCA_019095985.1). Lineage (NCBI taxonomy): Eukaryota > Metazoa > Annelida > Polychaeta > Spionida > Spionidae > Streblospio > Streblospio benedicti. Next base: position 26,157,622 of record CM032665.1, read on the forward strand.
GGGAAATGCTAAATAGAAATCATAGTGGTTAACAAAATCACAAACAGTTGTGAATGTGATAATATAATGCAAACTACTTGTTCAAGATAAGCAACCTACATTAAAACTAATTGTCTAGTTGTACCTATTCACAGAGTTTTATGCAATCTGGGTTTGTAAACATTGCTTGTCTATTGCCAGGCTCTCCAGCTTTCCTACTTTTTCCTACTTTTCCTACTTTTCCCTACTTTTTTTAAATGGTTCCTACTTTTTACTACTTTTTTCAAAAAAATCCTATTATTCCTACTTTTTTGTAAATTTGAAAAAAAAATATGATCACACATAACATTGCAACGTTTTAAACTGTGTTTTGTAAAGTATTTTTACAGAAGATGTTTAGTTTATGTTCTTTTCCTAGCAGTGTGGTCAGGTTTATATTCTTTTATTTAATTGTGTTTTCTTTATTTTCAAATAACAAACCATTAATGCTAGAAGATTAAATTTTACAAATTTCTTAAGTACTTTTGATTTTTGTTTTAAACAGTTGTTAGGTACTTCATCATCATCATCATCTTCATCTTTGAAATTTTGATTAACGCGCAGGTGCTGGGGCAACGTCCATATCACTGGACCCCCTTCCAGGTAGCTAGCTTGCCACACACATGGTTGCTTTCAAAATGTCTTTGTCATGAGGTTCAATTTTGTGAGTTTCCAGTCTTTCTGATCCCTCTCTGTCACCTGCTTCCATGTCGTCTTAGGTCTCCCTGCTCCACGACTTCCTGATACGTACATGTCCCATGCTGTCTTGATTCCACGGCTTAACCGTTCCATGTGTCCATACCAACGGAACCTTCTCTCCCTTAGAATAAGGTCCAGGTCCTCCTTGCTAAGAAGCTTCAGAAGTTCATTTGACAGGGAGGTGGCCTCATCTTCCGGGCTCACATTGCAGATCTGTCTGATCATTGCCCTGTCGTCGCGCTGCAGATGATGAAGATTTGTCTTGGCCAAGGGTGGCCAGTGCCATCTTTCAATAGCATGGAGTATTGCACCCCGCACAAAAGTGCTGTCCACAGAACTGGTAGCAGATCTTTGAACATCTTCCAAGCTGTCGTCACACTTGTGGTTGCAATGTCTTAGCGATCATGTTGTCTGCCATCAATCGGTCTCGCGGTTCCCTGGTATCGTCTACAATTTGTGTCCTATGTCAGGTGTTTCAGCCAGCTGCATTTCTTGTGCACCCACTTCTTGCAGCCTTTGCAGAAGATGCTGTTTCTTCCTACTCCCCTGTGCAGCAGACAGCACAGGGGACCTTGTCTGAGTTCTGGAGAAGATCCAGATCAGATCATCTAAGTTGGACAAATGTCCGCCAAAGTTGCTTCTAAAGGATCAAGACACAAATAGAGTGAGCAAACAGCCACAAAAAGAAAGGATTAGGGTCCAAGTACACAGTCCATAGTGAGCGTGGATCTAAGTATGTAAAACTGGGAGTCAAATCCACGATGAATAAGGACAGGATGTATATGATATTTTCCAACATAAACACTTTTCTAAGTGGACCAATGGTCTTGGCTTTTATTTATGGATGATAAACAGCTGACATGTAAAGTACTGGGTAAACTTAGCTCATTGATTTAGTCTTAACAGAAGTCATTAGCTGTTCGTGGATGTACGCCTCTCATACGTGAGGTTAAATCCATGAGGAGTCGGTCCAGTGTGTGTATGTAATTTTTTACAATCAAGCCCTGTCTAAGTTGGACAAATGTCTGCCAAAGTTACTTCTAAATGATAAAGACACAATAGAGTGAGCAATCAGCCACACAAAGAAAGAATTAGGGTCCCAGTACACAATCCGTAATGTGTGTGGATCTAAGTATGTAAAACTGGGAGTCAAATCCACGATGAATAAGGACAGGATGTTTATGATATTTTCCAACATAAACACTTTTCTAAGTGGACCACTGGTCTTCCCAAGAATTTATGGATGATAAACAGCTACCAAGTAAAGAGCTGGGTGATCTTAGCGTATTGATTTAGTCTTAACACAAGTCGTTAGCCGTTCGTGGATGTAAGCCACTCACACATGATGTTAAATCCATGAGAAGTAGGGCCTGCTTGTGTATGTTATTTTTTATTATCATACCCTCTCTAAGTTGGACAAATGTACGCCAAAGTTACTTCTAAAGGATAAAGACACAATAGAGTGAGCAATTAGCCACACAAACAAAGGATGTCCAACAGTCCGTGGTGAGCGTGGATCACAGTCCGTGAATAAGGACATGATGCTTGTGAATGTCGCACTTATAATTAAAATGACTAAGTGTCGGAACTGGATCTAAACTGTCGACATGTCGGCAGTTCTGACAGATTATTGAAAACTTCCTTTTCACCTGTCGTCGTGTCGGACCTGTCCCCCAGTTATACATGATGCTTGAAATGCTTTCATTCTCACCTGTCGTCATGTCACACCTGGCGATGGTGGGACATTAATACACCTGTCGTCGCCGTCTGTCGGACCTGTCCCCAGTTATACATGATGCTTGAAATGCTTTCATTCTCACCTGTCGCCATGTCGCACCTGGCAATGGTGGGACATTAATACACCTGTCGTCGTGTCGGACCTGTCCTCCAGTTATACATGATGCTTGAAATGCTTTTGTTCTCACCTGTCGTCATGTCGCACCTGGCAATGGTGGGACATTAATACACCTGTCGTCGTGTCGGACCTGTCCCCCAGTTATACATGATGCTTGAAATGCTTTCATTCTCACCTGTCGTCATGTCGCACCTGGCAATGGTGGGACATTAATACACCTGTCGTCGTGTCGGACCTGTCCTCCAGTTATACATGATGCTTGAAATGCTTTTGTTCTCACCTGTCGTCATGTCGCACCTGGCAATGGTGGGACATTAATACACCTGTCGTGTTGTCGGACCTGATCCCGGCCACCCGACCTAGCCGGTCAGGCTACATTACAATAACAAAATTTTGTGCCGCTTACCCCGAACTTGTGACCGGCAATCGGCGCGCGCATCTACTAGTATTCATAATGGCGCTTTCTAGGCCAATAAAATATGATATTTAAAATTTATCAACTAGTGTGTGTTCAGGTAAGCAATTAACAAACATTTGCCCCCACTAAAATATGTATAAGATATACCTTTGTTTCATACCTCGAGTGTTCTAAGTTCTAACACTGAAGACAAGGTGAAAACAAAAACATTCCTCTATTTTAGTCTAATAAATTGCCCCTGTGAAATTTACAACACTTGTAGATTTGATGAGGTTAATCGTAAGGTTCAATATGGACATACCTATAAAAATCCTATACTTTGCTCCTGGAAGAATTTCAAGTCCTGAAATTACAAAAGTTCAAGCCTTCAGATTTGTTCAATAGAGGCCAAAATCGAAGTAAATCAGATTTCTGAGAGCTTTATTAGATTCGGAAATTTAAATGTAAATATGCTTTGTTCAATTAAACAGTTGTTGCCACAAAAAGGATAAGTCCTTGGAAATTAGTCGGAAATTTAAATTCTAGTGATGCTTTGTTATACGTGAAATAGGTGATAATAAGTGATTTTCGATTATTATTAGAGGATAAGTCCTTGGAAAATAGTCAGCCGCATCTTTTAACAGTCTTAGAAGAGTTTAACAGTACATACTCATTAATTACACCACGTGAAATGGTACTTTATTAATATAACAATTGTGTACTATTACCTTTTACAATGCCGTCTTCAACCGTTGTGTTGCAGTGTGTTGTGAATGCTGTTCTAGAACTGTGTTGTAATCTCCTTCCCAGAGATTGGTGTGCGAGTTTGGTGTGAGCATGAAAAAGCTCTGTGCAGAGTGTTTTTCAAGGAATTAGTCTCCCATCCAGAGACTTGTCGAGTTTGGCGTGCGAATGAAAAATCTCTGTGAGGAAGTAGCTGCAGCAACATGTCACTTTTTGGCAAATATCTATACCTGAATCGTAACATGGGGGGAACTGAACTAAACTGAACTGAACTGGCAGCTGTGCACGAGATATATAAATGAAATTTGCGACCTATCATACCTATAACCTCCGAGAGATGATACAAGACCTGAAAACTAAAGACATAAAGAACAAATCTACACGTAACTTTACAGAAAAAGAACATGACAGACAAAGAAGCATCGTCATATCTCACGACTATATACACAGTATATAGCCGTGATACCGCCATATCCAATTCTGTGGAACTTACGCTCAGAAACCGACCAATTAGAACGCCCACTGCCAAAATGTCCAGCGGGGAATTCAAACGCCAAACGTACGATCTCGCAATATAGATCTAAGTAAGATGAAACCGAGTATTGATTTTGTCTTTGACGTAAGTCTAACTGAAAATAATTTTTCCACATAAAGCTATAACTGGGCCCACGGGTTGGTATGAACAAGGACTTTAAGGCAGTGTGAGTTGTCAAGCCGTGAAAACCGACGATGACAAAGAAGTGGCTAGTAGAAGTAGTGCAGCACAAGGTGAGCACATGGACCAACATGGCGCCAGCGCCACGTCACACATCACACCCTTTGGGGGCGCCCGCGTAAACCCACCAAACATGCTAAAATTTGAAGATAACCCTCAAGAAGAATGGGAGCTATTTAAAAGCCATTTTAAAATCTATACCACACTAACTGGGTTAGCAAGTCAAATTAAGACATATCAGTCGGCAATGCTCCTTAATTGTATGGGCCCCAAGGAAATAAAAATATACAAGATTGTCAAGAACCTCTCATTCATACCCGGGGAAGATCAAGACGACATTCAAACTATCATTAAGAAATTCGACCAACACATCATTGGAGAGACTAACGAAACGTACGAACGATACATATTCCGGAGGTTCGGAAGCCTCGTTAAAAGGCGTGTCCCGTGTAGAGGAGAGCCACACCTCCGCACGTAAAAGAACTCACCTAGTTTAAAAACTATAGCTAGTGTGATCCCTCCCACCCCTGAGGCTCAGTTGGCTACCTAGCCTGCCTCTGGAGGTCCATGTACCAACACCACGTGGCCTCCCTCTGCTATAAGCATCAGAAATTGATGGCTGCGGAGTACAAACAAACCAAACCAAACAAACCAAACCAAACCAATAGATCTCAAAAATCAAATGAAAAAATAGATGACTATCTACATGAGCTTAGAGAGATAGCAAAGGCATGCAACTTTTGCCAATGCCTTCATGACAGTTTGATAAGAGACAAAATAGTAATAGGAATAAATGACAACAACACTCAAAAAAAATGTTGGCGACGAGAGATTTAACACTCAAAGATGCCATTGATATAGCCCGAAGCAGTGAAGCAACACAAGAGCAAATGAAACAGTTATCTCTCAATAATGAAGAAATGAATAGAATATTTAATAAGAAGTTCAAATTCAAATCTACGACAAAAAATGATCACAAATCCGATAAGAAAATCAAACCCACACATGTAAAGGAATGTATGTTTTGAGGCAAACATCATGAAATGCTGAAGTCAAAATATTTTTGCTGTTCAGGGATGCTAACTGCGGCTTACATATTTTGGTAAATTTTCCCCTCAGACACAGGTTGCATTTGTTTGTTTCAGTTCTGTATGGTTGCGCCTTTTCTATTATTTTCCATGTTATATTGTGTTGTATGTTATTTTCTTTTAGTGACCATATGTGTGAGCTGAGCGTTGTGGCGTTTCTGTTCTTCGTATTCTTAAAGCTGGCTATGTGGTTTCTATATCTTTCTTTGAAAGTGGTGGATGCTAGTCAAATGTATGTTTCTTCTTTGTTGATGTTTTTTAGTTTGACGGTGGCCTGATATATAATTTATGTATTTATGTATTTATATATAAATGGGAAGCATTTGTTTATTATCTTTAGGAAGCATTTGGCAAAATTTATTTGTACATTTCGTCTAAAAGGTGGGTTGAACCAGGTAATCTTTCGTTTCCTTTTCATGCTATTTATTGTGCTCATTCCTATATTTTGGTATTCTAAATTATGTTTGTATCCACTGACATTCAGGGCCTGCTGGTATTCTGGTGCCGCCTGTTTGAACACCTGTTTGTTTGCGGAGATTAATGAGTCTGTTGATGCTTATTAGGATATTCTTTATTATACTTGGGGGGTGGTTGCTTCTTTGCAACTAGAGTGGGGTGCTGTTGGGTTTTGCGTACGGCTTATATATTTCGGATCTGAGGTCTAAATTTATGTCTAGTAAGTTAACGTTCTTTAGATTGGCTTCAATTGTGATCTTTAGGTTATTTTTTTCAAAGATTTGGGAAATTCTCTTCCTTGTTGTTTCAGTTTCCTTTGGCGTTTTATTGGATACTGCAAGGTACTGTAAACAATGAACAACAACACACTTTTGAAATGAACCTTTTATCATTAATAGTTTTCCTATTATGATATATTTATGAACATTAACTAATAGTAACATATAGTGAAGTTCCCTGTTTAACGAGCCATAAATCTCAAAACTAAATTTGTGTAGCTAATGAATATTTCATACCAATTTTCTTTTTAACCATAAATTCTAAACTCTATAAATGTCGATACATTTGAAATTATATGCTGCTTGGGAAAAAAAACTTACTAGGGATTATTGTTCTTTTATATTGTTCATAAATTATTAATGTTTTTATATTGATTATCAAAAACTATCAGAAAAGCAGTGTTTTTTTCAAACATAAAATGCATATAAAATGATCAATTGAATAGATATGAAAGTTTTGAGGCATGGTTTTGTAAATAATTATGAGTTTTGTTATTAGATGGTGTTTTCAATGATCATGATATTTTTCTTTCAGTTATACTGTGCTCAAGACAAGGTAGTAAAATAAGTCTCCATTAACCTGTAAATTTCAAACAATGTTATATACAACAAGCTGTGATTCATAAATATTAATGCAATCTATATGAGAGAAAATGGAATTTCAGTAAAAGCCTAAAAAACTGTTCCTGTACCCTTAACGATAATGCCCAGTCAAAAATATATATGTTCTGTAAAATTCAGGATTATTAAAAATGTCTTTTCCTTTGAAAGTATAAGGAAAATAAGACTTACATTTTTCATGTTTAATAATTATTACACCTATAAAAATACCATGATGTCTTGTTTGCCAAAACACGGGGTCACGTGATGTTGCATAATCGAATGATTTTCGCCAGACGTATCGTGGGTTTCCAATGGCAGACGTCCAACTTAACATTAAGGAGATAGGCTGCTTCTTATCTGCAGCGTGCAAATTACGTTTGACGAAAATCATTCGGTTTACATTTCCCGTCTACACGTGTTTTGATGAGCTTAGAACCAGCTTTTTATGGAGGGTATTTAATTTGGTCTAGATACTTTAATGGACTGTTTAAATGAAAGTCACATTCAGAATGCTCAAAACATATCACATTGCTTCTATACATGCATACTTGTTAGCCCATTGAGCATAACCTTTGAAGGTTATGCTCAGAGGTCGAACAAGTATGCTTGTACAAAAGCAGTATGAGATGTCTGTGTATTTTGAAAGTTTCTTTCATTTAAACAGAGTATTTAGGTATGTAGAGCAATTTAAATGCTACACAATAAGAGGTTGGAATAAACCCAACAAAACACATGACGGTAGGCCTGTAACAATACGCTTGGGCAACGATACAATACACATCACGATACTTTGTTGGCGATACGATACACATCACGATAACAAAAAATATACGTCAAAACACACAACAGTCTGTACACGCTGTACGTTACGACTAGTAGCGCAAAGAAATCTATACTGAAATAGCGGAGCGTTGTTCGCCATTCAATTGACATTTTGTTAGTAACGCCGTTCGCAATACAGCAAAGATTGCGGCGCCCATACGCATGGGAAAAGACCAAGATTTACCTTGAATTATGCAATATTTTGCATATAAATTCATTTAACAGTTATATCGTGAAAGTATCGCGATATAGACTATCATGTCGATACTTTAATCGTGAGTAAATAAATCGTGATTCAGCGATGCATCGGTGTATCGTTGCAGTCCTACATGACGGTGCAATATGTAAACGAATTCATTGTATCAGACGTAGCTTCACGGTGCACGTAAGAAACCACTTATCTGTGCAATGGTAATTGTAGGAATTGACCACGAGATTGGAGTGTCAATCGCAAAATTGAGCATGCTGACGTCTGATTTACCCGAACGAAGTGAGGGTAAATCAGCATGCTCAATTTTGCGATTGACACGACAATCGAGTGGTCAATCATCATTCTATCATGACTAAAATCCATTTTATTTTAAAATAAATCATATTAAAACATTCAACATTCAAGTCAATTTCGTTTGTTTTGAGCGTGCGGAGACGTAAATTCCTACAG
>CM032665.1:26180964-26239578 GCA_019095985.1 Streblospio benedicti
CACATATGGTCACTAAATGCTCAGCTCACACATATGGTCACTAAAAGACAATAACATGCAACACAATATAACATGGAAAATAATAGAAAAGGCGCAACCATACAGAATTGAAACAAACAAATGCAACCTGTATCTGAGGGGGAAATTTACCAAAATATGTAAGCCGCAGTTAGCATCCCTGAACAGCAAAAATATTTTGACTTCAGCATTTCGTGATGTTTGCCTCAAAACATACATTCCTTTACATGCGTGGGTTTGATTTTCTTATCGGATTTGTGATCATTTTTTGTTGTAGATTTGGATTTGAACTTCTTATCAAATATTCTATTCACTTCTTCATTATTGAGAGATAATTGTTTCATTTGCTCTTGTGCTGCTTCACTGCTTCGGGCTATATCAATGGCACCTTTTAGTGTTAAATCTCTCGACTCCAACATTTTTTTTTAGTGTTGTCATTTATTCCTATTACTATTTTGTCTCTTATCAAACTGTCATGAAGGTATTGGCAAAAGTTGCATGCCTTTGCTATCTCTCTAAGCTCATGTAGATATAACCATACCAATACGGCTTAACAATTACATAGAGATTCTATATGCCTGTGCGGTGAAACCAAGCAAGGACTTAACCATTAGGAGTGGTTAATGTAGATAGTCATCTATTTTTTCATTTGATTTTTGAGATCTATTGAATTTGTATCGTTCGTAGGTTTTGTTAGTCTCTCCAATGACGTGTTGGTCGAATTTCTTAATGATAGTTTGAATGTCGTCTTGATCTTCTCCGGGAATGAGAGGTTCTTGACAATCTTGTATATTTTTATTCCCTTGGGACCCATACAATTAAGGAGCATGGCCGACTGATATGTCTTAATTTGACTTGCTAACCCAGTTAGTGTGGTATAGATTTTAAAATGGCTTTTAAATAGCTCCCATTCTTCTTGAGGGTTATCTTCAAATTTTAGCATGTTTGGTGGGTTTACGCGGGCGGCCCCAAAGGGTGTGATGTGTGACGTGGCGCTGGTGCCATGTTGGTCCGTGTGCTCACCTTGTCACTACTTCTACTAGCCACTTCTTTGTCTGTCATGTTCTTTTTCTGTAGAGTTACAAGTAGATTTGTTCTTTATGTCATGATAGGTCGCAAATTTCATTTATATTTCTCGTGCACCGCTGCCACCATGTTACGATTACGTGGTAAACTTTATTAGGTCAAAACACAGTACGAAACGAGAACCAATGAAAATGCGTACATACATTAGGTCACATACTAGCAAATATAATATCATAACATCTACCTACTTTACCGTCTTATTTCTTTGGATATCACACCAACATCAACCTACCCCAAACAGGAAGAATTTATAATCTTTGGCTAGCCTTTAGCAGAAAAACGATGTTGACGTGGGGAGGGACAAACACTTTTGCGATAAAGCATTTATTGACCAGGTTACGTCTTTTAATGACCAGGTTACGTCTGACGCTCGACCCAGATATGATAAGTGGGTGAGTGCACTGCACTTAACTGAGGTCATTAAGTTCACGTGTTTTATTTTTTGTTAGTGGGATAATGCCAGGTTTTGTTTGTGTGATTCCTCCTATTTAGGAGCTTATTAGTAATAAATGTATTCTTATAGTGCACTTTTCTCTGATCAGAACTAAATAAACCTGCAATTCATGATTCAATCCTTTCAACGTATTTACCTGCTTTTCTTTTCAAAAATAGCTCTATTTATTTAAAAGAAAAGCAGTTAAATACATTAACATAATTGATATTCATTAGGCCCACTGCTTTAAACCACATGACAAAAGTTGACATTAAGTCAGAATTTGTGAGTGATATCATAGCAGCATCCACTGCTTGTAATTTAGGTGATAATACTTACCAAAACGAAACCATTCAACCATAAGTGTCATCTCTTGTAAACTCTTGCAATTGGTAGCTTCGTTGATTAGGACAAAGTAGAAAGTTTCTCAGAATGGAAGTTACAGAGAAACTTGTTAATGCTCTATTAAATTATATACTATGCTGGCTTCAAAGACATTGTACCAATCATAATAAGTAGTGAAAGTACTTAACGTGTAATATTATGTTTTGTAAAACTAGAATATCTTGTGGGTATTAAATTTTGCGATTTTCATCTATAAATTATTGTGACTATTTAATTTTGTAATTTTGGTCCATCCTGGATCTACTTTACATGGGCTATTAATGTTTGCTGACTATTTAAGTTTGCGTTTTTAATCTACCGACAAAATTCGCAAATTAAATCATGCGTACACATTTCTAGTTTTACAGTAACTATGATGTTCAAGAGGATTGTCTATAAATGAAAGGCATTTCATGAATTAAAATGGTCAAATTAACTATTTTAAAATGAATTTGGCAAAGACGCGTACACAAAAATAGTGATAACCAGTGATATTTATTTGCACTTTATCCAATGATTTTCATATCACATACAAAATAAAAAGATTTGAATAACAAAACACATCAAATGCATATCAAATGTACATAAACTATAATTGATTCAATAAATACAATAAATATATATTATCAATTAAAGGGAGATGAATTTCACAAATGGAATAGTACATCCATTGACGCATTCATAGCACAGCTGACAAGAACATTACCAAAATCATAATACAAAATATCACTGTATTTGCTCGTAAATGGATCTAAAATTGTGATGGTATTAAAAATGTCCACTAGTAATATTCTACTGATAAAAATAATTTGTTGTATAGATAAATTGAAGAAGAAAAAATTATAGGTACACATGTATGCATGCTTATTTCTATCTGATAGGCAGTAGTAGCAAAAAGACAAACTCTTAAATTAAGATTTTAGTTCACTTTTTAAACTTTAAAAAATACAAATTAGTTTCTCAACTATTTCCTTGTTTATAGTCATCATCATTGAACATAAAGAGGACACAATTTTGGTAACAATAATTGAGGAAGACATTCTACCATGCATATTGCATTTGAAAAAAGAATGTATAAAAGAATTCCTGCTACAAAATTCCTTGCAAATTTTCTTTCAAATACTACAAAATCCTCGAAGTGACATGAATATAATACACAATCTTTCATTAAGGCAACAAATTTGAATTTGAAAGATTAGTAACCACAACTTCCCAACTGATTCAGATAAAACACAAATCGCTACTAGGACAATTTTAGTAACAGACTACCTACACTATATAAATAGATTGTGTATGCTGAGCCAAAAAAACTTGATAGCATATATGTCTTAGATAATGAACAGCTACAGTAAGCAGATTCTAAAACCTTTTCATGTATAAACTTTCTGACACCTATCTACTAGTTGGATTCGTAGGATGAATGGTATTAAATTAATTCTCATAACCGAGCAAGTCAGAGCAAAATGGTTATCATTGAGAAACTTTAGTAGTAAATCTATCATTAAAGAGATTCCCTGCTTCTTTTGTTTATGTATTGTATCATTTCAGACTAACACAAATAGTTGACTATGGCAACTAACTATAGCAGCACTATTGTTTCTAGAAGACTTGATTCATCACGCAGCAAACAGTGGTGCATGCAAAAATGACACAAATTATACATCATCAACCACATCAAACGCATCTAGTGATGCATATGCTCTGACTTGCTCGGTTCTGGTCTATCAGGGACAGGATATTTGGTAGCCTTGCCCTGAAGAGTTCATTGATGATGTTCTCAAGAGAGTTGACTTTCTGAAATCTGAAAACAGTTGAGAAATCAATGAGAAATTACATTGCCTACAAGTTCATTAAATTATATGAATCAGATTGTAATCTTAAACAGTAGAAGTTTTAATTCTATCAAAGAATTTATTTTTTTCTTTGATTAAATGTTGTAAATTCATGATTACCGTTGATAGAGAAAATGCTTTAAACTAAGCCATTCTGGCATCAGATTTTCCCTGGCGACTCCAGCCTTTTCCAAAATATTGGAGAACTTCTCAGAAAGAACAGCAATACTTGTATTCCCAAAATCTGAATCAGAGTAAAGGGTAAGTATAATTTTATTTTATAATAGATTAGTACACAAAAAGCCTGGGGAAAAAATCTGCTTTTCACTTTAACAATTGTTATCTGCAACACGCTTTTTATTTGATTGCAAGAAAAGTAAGTATAATTTTATTTTTATTTTATAATTGTTTAGTACACAAAAACTTAAAGCCTGGGAAAAAATCTGTTTTTAACTTTAACAATTGTTATCTGCAACACCCTAAATGTATTTGCAAGAAAACAAACTTACAAACAGAACATCAAGGGTTCTGGATCTGGAAGTAGACAAGTTTCATCTTTGGATTAGTACACCAATCGATTAATGATGATTTCATGTGAAAACTGATGTTTATAAAATTTACTCAACAATTTTGTTTTTACATGCTATGAGAAAAATCTAATACTGTTGGGGATCTCTGATTTAAACATTTTAATATCATGTTCTTAGATAATTCCTAGGAGTAATTATTTTTTTCATTTCCAAAATGAAAACAATGGACCTACTTGCTGCATGTGAGTCACCAATGGCTTATATCCAGCCATGAGGTTGGTAATTGCCCTAAGGGTGTGTGGCATCCATCTAGTTCCTGAGACTCTAGTTGGCATCAAAGGCTTGATGCCATGAGCTTGAAAGCTAGCTTTGAGGTTTGCTCTGTTCAAAGAACTATTTCTGTAGAAGAGGTAGATATTGGTGAGACAAGTTGAGGTCAAACTGTATAGATTGATACCTTTAGAACCATCTTTATAAGCCAATTTAAGACCGTGGGCTGAACAATGCACTCCAATAATCTGATTCTCCAGGCATATTTCACGTACTTTGGCCACAACTTGTGATGGGGAATCGGCTAGAAATCAAGAATCGATTAATCGTAATAATCGGAACACCTTTCCGATCGATAACTAGATTAATAATCGAAATGTCCCAACCTTAAAAAAGGTGATGATTTTAATTAAAGATAATTGATCCTATAGCCAATAACTTCCAGAATACACAGACCGCATCATGTTCCTTGGGCATTCTATAAAAGCATATTTGTTCGGCCACTGAGCATAATCTTTAATGGATATTCCTACTGCTAATAATAGTCTACATAAAGATGTACATTTTACAGTCTATAACCATCAATATAAAATAAATTCTTACGTAGGATATCCTTGCACTCCATTATCAGAACACAGTGCAGTTTCAATAGTACAATCAACTTTGCCGATTGCCACCTTCTTGTTCTCCTCACTCCTCAGTGTTGAACTTTTCAGCCAGCTCTTCCCATGTTGGTGCTAGACATTTGCAATGCTCACACCTAAAGTAATAATACATATTTTAGTTGATTACTAGTGTTACTTTAAACCTTAAAAACTATTTCACTTTCAAATACCAGTTCCATTCACCAAACAGTAAATGATTACAACCAAACATTTATGACTTGCAAAACATTTCCACAAATTGGTTGGGTCCTGACCTACCATGCCAAACAGCTCATCTAATCTGTCATCTAGTCACATGGCAAGCGCCTGAGTGGTCTGGGCTCCTGCTCTACGGGTATAAGCTAGTGGTGTAATACTGAAGATTTCATTCAATCTTTGTGAAGCTATCACAGCTGTTAGGGGAGACTTGGACAAGGATACTGATTATTTTTCTTTTAAATATATCGGCAGTGAACATCTGTAAACTATTAGCAAATATCAACCTAGGCTACTTGTATTAGATCTTAACTTGCACTTTGCACTTTGGCCCACTGAAAAGCCGGTATATTTTGTGAAATTCTATTCATTCTTGGGAGTGATGCAGACAACATATCAAACAGTAGTCATATAAATACCTAACTCTAAACAGTGACACTTACTTCAAAGTCTTTGCATGTAACATCTAGCTATAATCTTCATATTTCTTTTTCAAATCCCAAATTTAGTTTCATACTCCCATTGGTATTGATTTTGGTATCTTGGTCAACTCGCCTCTGTAACCCCCACATTACACCAGTGGACGCAGTGAAAGACGACGGGCGGAGCCTAAATTTGTGACTCTGCCACGTCGTGGTCACCCTCTGTACGTCGTTGGAGCACGTCGTGGCACTCGATATGATAATCCATGTTTGTAAACATTACTTGGAAATGACGGCGCAAGGACTCTGTGCGCAGCCTCCCACGTAGTCAAAATGCAACGTACGGGGCCTTATCACAACGCCACAGAGCAAATCCCAAGCCGACGGTGTCACCCCAACCACGTACAGAGCCTGCCACAGGGCGAAATCACAACGTACGCAGCCGTTGTCACAACGGACGGAGCCTTTTTTTTACATACGAATCAATGGCGCCCGGCGACGTCCGTTGCCTAACACGCTGTCGGTTGGCGGCGCAGACGCTGCCAAACAACAGCGCCACGCAGCGTATCGACGGGCCGCACTAGACTAGGCTCGCCACATAAAAGGCGCAGCGCTTTTATCTGTACGCCCGTTTATTAAATTATTCTTACATGTTATACATGTATACATGTGCCCAATTTGTTCGAGTATATTTATTTTACACAGCTGAATATTTTACATTCAATTTTCAAAGGTTTGGTTATTATACATAAGTTTTTTCGATTAAAAACAACAGCACAAAGTCACAATTTCAAAAAATACACATGAGCAAATCACACTGTGCACTCAATTACATAGGTGTTTATATTTTTTTTTGCTACTTTTTTTCAACCATCTTGCACCTCTTGATTATTGTCCACATCACCATCACCATCATCACCATCTTCTGGCTGAAGTTGAGCAGGAATATTAATGTGTATCCTGGCAAGCACACGTTCTTCTTGCCACGGCACCCGCTCCAGCAGGACTATTGAAGTATGCCATCAATGTCTGGCGTTGAATCTTGGCTGCTTCCAGTTCTCTGACACCTTGGTGACGTGCATCAATAGGTTCAAGATTAGCATGTTCACGCCATGCTCCAGGTATAATATTGTGATCCTCGTCCTCGGCATCAGGCTGGACACCAGGGGCAAGGTCTTGCACGTTGTCTCTGATCAACCTGGTGTGGATGAAGTTGTGGAGGCAAATGCCAGCATGTAATATTTGCCGGACAATTTCTGGTTTTTGTTGCATGGTTGTTAAAAAACACTGCCAGCGCTGAGCCAAGATACCAAATGCATTTTCAACAACTATCCTGGCGCTGCGGAAATTCTGTAATTGTAGATGCGTTTGTTCCATAGTCAAGTTCCTCTGGCTGAAGGGTTTCATCATGTACTCCCTAAGTGCGAATGCATCGTCCCCTATTATGAAGTAAGGGAATGGGACGTTGTCATTGGGCAAGTTTTCTGGTGGTGGTATATCAAGGTCTTTTGCATCAAAAGCTTCTTTTTAGAGGGATGAATTGAAGAGCTGCATGTCGGATTGGTAGCCTACACCACCAACGCCTGTGAACATGAATTTATAATCTGCGTCCACCAGGGCCATGAGAACTACAGAAAAGAAACCCTTGTAGTTGTGGTATACACTTCCAGACTTGTTGGGTCTTCTTATGCGCATGTGCTTACCATCCAAGGCTCCGAGAGCGTGAGGCAGATTCCATCTCTGGTGGAACCTTGCAGCCACTTGTCTCCATTCGCTCTGTTTTTTGGGAACTGAACCACCTCCTCTGCTATCTCATCTTGTATTGCCTTACAAACCTCTGGGATAATCACAGCAATGGTGTGGCGACTAACTCGAAAACCGTAACCTAGACAAGGGTAATTCTCACCTGTGGCCATGTACCTCAATGTGATTGCCAACTTCAATCCAGGTGAGTGTGCTTTCCTATAATTGGTGTCCTGTTTCTGGATTCTTGGAGTGAGACGGGTGAGAAGTTCTCAAACATTGCTGCTGACATCCTTAGGAAGTTGAAGTAACTGTATGGGTCTTCCACTCTCAGTTCTGACATTAGGTTGTCGAAGTGTCCAAACAGCAGTCTGCGGTCACCAGACCCCCACGGACGAACCCACCACTCCCTCCTCTTCCTGGGCCTCGCCCGGCGCCTCCTCCTTCCTTGAGCGCCAACGCGAGCCAATAGCACTTCACGGGTTCTTCGCCTTCGTCATCAGCATCTTCTAGATCGGATGGAACGTGAACTTGTAGGTGACCAACATCTGCTTGAGGTGGATGGTTTGCTAGTTGGTTTGGTGCATAATTAAGTCCAGCATTTTGACCTTGACCAGCAAGGTGCAGTATTAATATATTGTGTGTATTCCTGTGAATGTCTATCATAACATTCAGTGCTAGTCTCATACGCACCAAATCCTCAAATGCAGGGATTGACATATTCCCAAATTTTTATGAAATTTCTTGAAAAATATACACACATAACATACGTCCACTACACTGCGAGGGGTACCAAATGAAGTGGAATCTTCTCGTTTTGGTCATTTATATATGGTCACCATGGGCCCTCTGTCCAGCGCCACTGACAGCGAAGGACGTCCTCACTACGCTGCCCACGTCGTGCGTAGACTACGGACAAAACGCACCGCTTTGTTGTATCATTGCAAACGGAGGGCATATATTGCCCACACCAACGGCGGAGGCAGCCAAATAACGACGTCCGTCGAGAACACCAATAGAAACTCATAGTAAAACCAACCCCGTACGGCGCCTCCGTACGTTGCGAAATGCTCTGCCCTTCACGCAAAACAGAGCCAAATGACTACGGTCTTGATATATCATGAGTATCATGAGACGCCCCGCACACGCCTGGCAGAGCCCATACGTAGCCCACACGGAGCCTGAACGGAGCCAATTTACGCTGGCCGCAGCTGAAATACTCCTGACAGAGTGGACGACGTACAGAGGATTCTACGACGCCACGCCGCCCAAACAGAGCCAAAATCTGCCAAACGTCGCCCAAACGTCGCATTTCCTCCGTCCATTGCCTCCGGCCGCAGGGGATTATCCCCCGATCAATACTCATGATTCTGTCCGGAGGGGAGGCTCCGACCTTTTTTCCAGCCCTTCGTGGATTCGACGGACAGATCGCAAACAGAGTCCAAAAATCCGTACGGATTTGGTCGACGTTGCGGGACTTTGTCATTTTTTGCCATTTTTTTTGAAAATCCGCCCGGGCCCGGCTTGGTGTAATGTGGGGGTAAACAGCACTCAGTTCATATGCACTAGTGATGCTAATTGACTAAGGCTGCATTACATCATACCGGATGTTCCTGCAAGCAAATAAGATGAAAAACGTGACCCAGTTTTATAGTGCGATGTTTACAATTGCGGCATGATTTTAGGGCATTTTCCGGAGCTTATAAAATATTGTGCGCAAACTTTAATCTTCGTGAAGCAATGCTGCGCAACTTTTTAAATTACTTTTTTATTTTGCATGCAAAGCCTCATTTATGTTCACGGGCTCATAAGGTCTGTGCAGTCTGTTCAAATTTGCCCTTCAAGTTCGAGTAAAAAAGAACTACCAAAAATATAGTTTAATAACTTTTTAAACATTGGTCATGAAGGTAAAAAGTAAATAGATTCTTATAGACAATTGCTTTTTTATCAATATATTCACAAAGATGATTTTTGAATAGTCTCATTTATATTTTATTACATGTCAAAATATGTAGGACTTTGGAACTAAAAGTTGGCTCGATGCCAAAATACGCCTATTTGGTGCCAGGTAATTTCGGCCCACGGTAATTTCGGCCCAAGTAATTTCGGCCCAGAACGGTAATTTCGGCCCAGGTAATTTCGGCCCAAGGTAATTTCGGCCCAAGTAATTTCGGCCCAGATATAGTTCTGTGTGAAGGTAAAATTGTCCCAAGTATTTTCGGCCCAATGCAGTAAAATCTATCCAGAATTATTGTGGGTCTAAATTTAGGTATCTAAGGTATCTAAGGCACACATATTTTCGGCCCAAGAATCATATATGTATAATTTCGGCCCAAGTAATTTCGGCCCAGAACGGTAATTTGGGCCCAGGTAATTTCAGCCCAGATATAGTTCTGTGTTGAGGTAAATTTGGCCCAAGTATTTTCGGCCCATAATATCAAAGGCACACATATTTTTTATCCGACTATGTATGTTTGCATTAGGCATCTATGAGATGTAATTTTATGTAGATTTTTTTGTAGTGATGAGTAGAGTATGTGGATTTATACTGTTTGTAAGTTAAGCACAACAACAGTAAATATACTTTGGTGTTTTAGATTGTTAATAGTGCATTTTAAGAACATTTTACACCAGATTTATAGACATTTTATGCACCCATATTTTAGAGCTTTTTCATCTTTCCTGAACACATCACTTTGTAGATTGAAGCGCAAGCCAATCTAGGGGCTTCCTGGTTATGCTCCCAATGCGAAATTTTGATATGTAGACTTCAAATCGTGGGTCCTAAACACTTCTGAGAGACAATTCTAAGATTCAACCTCACTGGTCATACAATGACATTTTTAGTTTAAAAGATGTTTGGTATGAGAGGTAGTGGTGTGTCATTTAGGCTTACATATTAAAGTTGTTGGAAGTAAGGAATCCAGATCATAAAAGCTGAAATAACATTTTGCTATAAAATGATCTGAGAGATTTTGGGATTATCTTTACAATAATTGAAAGTAGCTGTGTAAAATTTATCTTCGTTTTATTTGTTTTAACAGTTTAACACATTCAAGGCTGAGAAATATAAATAAATATGCCAAGCATTTTACAATGCACAAATTTACAATAACCTCTTAGTTCCAGAGTACCTACTTTTTAAACAAATATACAAATAAACTATTGTACAAATGATCACCAAGCCGTAACCCGGGGTCCGTATGATGCCCCGGGGTGCCGTGAAATGCAAACCCCGGCATGTCGTAATGCCCCGTTTCTCCCGTGATATTTCCGTATATCGGTCGGTACTAAAAGGCAGACCACCAAAAGAATGACGGCTGTGTGCATTTCCGTTTTGTCACAATGTACTAGATTGGAAATCGAGTTTTAATAAATTAAGAATAGATAAGATGTTTTATTGTGACAAAACTTAAACATTTTACTTATGAATATTAACAAAATTTGATACCACAGCAGCCTACCAGTCATCACGGTATGCCGGGGTATTGATGTTGAAAAAAAATAATTAATTAGCTCAAAAATGATTTTTTTATTATCAGAAAGAACGGGCCAAAGGGTATCACGGTAAATTTGGTTACGGCGTGGTGTTTATGTTTGTCTCTAATTGTGTATGGTAGATATTCACAATACCATTTCTTTATTAAACAACAGCAAAGATGATAGCTCTATTACAAAATAGATAAGCTAAAAAGTGGGTTATGCTTTCAAATTGCAAAGTGTAACTTTTAAATGGGATCTTTGGGCTTGTATATAAGAAGGTTGACAAGGTTAAAGTGATATGCTGCAATAAATGAAGATGTAGAGAATAATACATAATTATGGAACCATTGTCAAAACTGTTATGTAAGGCATTCACTTGAGCAACCATGGGACGAACTTACCTGGGCCGAAATTACCTGGGCCGAAATTACCGTTCTGGGCCGAAATTACTTAGGCCGAAATTACCTTGGGCCGAAATTACCTGGGCCGAAATTACCGTTCTGGGCCGAAATTACTTGGGCCGAAATTACCGTGGGCCGAAATTACCTGGAACCGCCTATTTTCATTGTTATGAATATAAATCTGCACGTGGTCCGTTATAGAAAATGAGGCTGACGTTAGCGTGCTTAATTCAAGCCAAGAAGAGGAGCCCGGCTGCAGAAGAGGAAAAGTTCAAGTCCAGAAGAGTAGCAGTTGCCAGCCAAGAAGAGGAGCCACAGGAAAGTGGAGCCCGGCTGCAGAAGAGGAAAAGTTCAAGTCCAGAAAAGTAGCAGTTTCCAGCCTGACTGCCACTGGCCCCACTGGGTGAAAGAGAGCAAGAGAGGGTAAAATGTTCTTTGCAGCTGCTTTTATGTGACCTAGACTAGTCTGTGGTCGTCAGCTGAAGGTCAGCTGACCACTGACTGACCAGTCCACCTTCAGCACCGCGAGTGACGTATAGACCAGTTTGTTTGGTCATGTGACCCAATGTGGAGGTCACATTACACAGTCCACCTGAGGTTTTGACTATAATGTATATTCTACACACTTATGCTACATTTCTGCTATGCTTTAAGGGCACGATCATAAATAACAATACAGGGCGGGGGGGGGTCGTCCATTTTTGGGGGCTCGAAGAAAAGGTTAACTGACTCTCACTGCATCAACAATTTAAAAAGTGGAGTGACATATATCCCACCGACCCCCTGCTGAAGCAAGAGTCCTCTACATAGCCATTGCATTTTTGGACAATTGCTAAAAGAAAATATTTGAAAAAATATACCGTAGCGTGATAAAAAAGTTAAGCATCCCCAAAAAGGAATCAGAAAAGTAGGACGACCCCCACCTTTTTGGACCCCCCCCCCTATATCATTATTTCTTATCCTTCCCTAAGTGAATGGTGCAAGTGAGCAGGGCCAATTTCTGCAATAGGAAACTAAAGGCAACCATAAATACGAAGGAGGAGTACAGAAGCAGTACTTGACCACCAAAATATAGATGTTGTCAGAGGGCTTGTTGTTATTTGCGGAATGGAATGGAATGGAATGGAATGGAATGGAATGGGGAAAAAATCGTTATGATGTAATATACTATATATTTTCAATTGAAAATATGTTTGGTTATCTGAGCCTTTTTCAAGCAAGGGAATTTTAACGTTCAAAAAATAAATGCAATGTTTTAAAGTGCGGATCGTTACATTTTTTCAGCATTATCATGCATTAATCATTTCATATCAGAATTATTTTTAATGTCTGTGTAATTTGGTTTATATAAAGCATTATAATTTTAGATTTCTTCAAACATGATGGACTGAATGTTTAATTTCCATAAAATCAAGTTCAGTCACTTTTCCATGAACATTTTTATGTCTAATAATTTAAAAACAAAGTGCACTTGAAGATTCCGTATCTTTTCTAGGCACCCAATATCATGCGCATGCGCATTATGTACTTCCAGTGCAGTACTCTTTTTCTAGTTGTTTCATGTCAAAAAGTTTTAAAGTATAAGAAATACATATTGTCGTTCATTTAGGATACACAAAGTTGGACATATCATTTCTACTTATCATTTAATCACTTGTGGATTACATATGTGGACATTAAGGTAAAGAGGACCATTTATATTTTGCCGTTATTTTTGCCGAGATTGAGCATCCTGTTTGAGGAAGTGTACTTGATGCTCATGTCATATCCAGCTGTCAAAGTTTACATACTAGGGGATACCACGCCCCTCAACCTGTTAAGCTCAACAGGGTTTATATTTTCTCTGCTGCCTTCAGTGCAATATTTGTATGAAAAACAAATGCATTTATGTTAATGATAGAAGCAGATAGATGTTCAATTTTGTTGCCAAATTGCTATTTTCTTGCCAGTGGCCAATAAACACATTCTTGTTTTTGGCAAACTTGAATGAAGAGCTGTCATTGAAGTAGTTGCGTGCTTGACAAGGTTATAGTAACAACCATAATTATTGTACTGTGAATGAGGTGCTCTAACCATATTGCCAATAGTACTAGCACAATGATTGTGGCCACTTTGAAATGTTCAATGCAACTGAGCAATGTAGATCTACTAGATCTAGTATTTTAAATGGGGTTAAAAAAAAGCTCTGTTGATTAGTAATAGGTATGTAGCAAAAAGATTCATCATATCATAATCATATATGTAAATACTTCATTGCCATCTCAAAGCAAAAACCAAAAAGACCAATATCCAATACAGCTAAATTTATTTTACTTAAATTTTAAGTTCATACTGATAGACACATCAAAAATACACAAAAAGTGTTGAAACTTTATTTTTGCATTTTCGATTAGTTTTAAATCAAATAAATTGGTTCATCTGGCTATTGGCCTCTTTGGATTTAGCTTTGAGATAGCAATGAACATAATGATGAACGTGCATATTACTGTGTATCATTTATTACTGTGATGCATTGTAGATTCTGTTCTCGGATGAAATTAATGAAATTGGTATATTTTCGGACATTAGATCAATTCACACCCATCTCGTAATTTTTTTTGTTAAACCATCATAGCTCTGCTATTAATGAACCAACAATAGTGTTTGAGGTGTCAAAATGAAGCTACTTATCTATATTTTCGTAAGATGAATACTACTTTTATGAGTCGTAACAATTACATGATATATGGTGCACTTTGTTATGAAATAACGTATTTACGCACATCCCGTAGGTGGTGATAATATGCGATTTGAACATGTTTATTTACGTTTATTCTTATTAGAAATTTTCTTTTTACACTTTGGCGCCGGGAAAACTATGGTGTTCAAGGTAGTAGTATTGTTTGGCACTTGTTTGGATGCTATATATTTTTTCTTAAAAAAACTTGGGATGTGTGTGACCTACGGGCCCTGTGTGAAGTGCTCTATATTGGTAAATGTAGACCGGTACAAAAATATCTGTTGCTGATTGATATCATATGTGGAAACTTTTAATTAAATAAACAAACACCTCTTCCCCTGTCCTAAAAACAAAGACAAAACAAAAAACAATAAGAAACAAACTTCAAGTTAAAACATCTTGCACCTCTTAACAATCTTGCTACCAGGACACTGGATATGGCATGACAATTCAGAATTCTTGATGACTGTAACTACGTTATCCCAAACCGTGGTGTATCAATAACAAAACCCTGAAGTCTCAATGCATCTGAGCAATTTTTTCTCAAATACGTGTCGTAAATTGAGTAATTTATTTCAAATAGCACACTTATCAGACCTCCCAAAGCATCTTTTTACGGCGCTGACATTCCAATGTTACATATATAGTACTATTCAGTGCTGATCCAATGTTGACAGCTCGCATTTTTGCATTAATGTTGGGGTAAAATATGGACTTTATCAACGGATCCTATACGTGAAAGACATGTATATATCAAGGATAATATGTATGCCTAGTATACAGTTAGAACAGACAAGCAAAATTGATGGATAATCGTGACAAACCCATTGACTGTCAAAATGGACCTTGGCTTGAAAACACTAGTTACAAATCTGGTCAAAGTTGATGAAATACAATATCCAAATAAAATGTGAGTTTCATATATGAAAAATAGAGAAGTATGCGAACATTTCTGTGCGTGTCACGATACATAATTATGAATATAGAGCACAAAGAGCATACCATCTTCAAAATGTTTAATATACAGGATGTTTTGTGTTTGGCACCAGTCAGTGTGCGCATGTAGAATCATACGTCACTCGAAATTGGTCTATTCATATTGAAATGTTTATTTTACTGTATTTTTTGTATTAAACTGTTTGAATTTGATTTATTAACATTATTCAATATATTTTCAGTCAAACTGAGTGATAAAGGATAGCACCTGCCAGTTAGTATAAATATCCTTCAACGATCAGTTCAGATTCATTCACGAATTGTGATTTACTCAACAACAATGTACCTTATGGAACGATTTCCGCTCCATTTTATCACGTTGAGAAATTTGTATAACTGGTTCCACTTTGACACAATCGTGAGAAATCAGATATTTGCCGATTAGAGCAATGCTATCAGAGACACGTACTGAGGAAATTTCCCAAGTATTTGGTGTCAATTGAAGTGTTCAAACTGCAGATAGAATATGTGATTACGTATTGACTTGTGACGTTTCAAGAAGGCACCTGTTTGCCAAGTCGAATCATGTAGACTCTTTAAGTTTGTAGTTTTACCATTTTGAAGAACAATGAAAAGATACATTGGTGGAGTGCTCAATATTAGGCAGTGTCTTTAATTCACTCAGATCAGTGATGGACAGAGATTGGGGAGGAGATGGTGAGATTTTGCAGCTGAGTGGCTTTGCTGGGGTGATGCAGTCTCATTAGGGATGATTAATGCCATTCGGTCTCCGTACTCAGTCATCTGGCCTGTCTTTCACAAAGATATGGGGAACTCTTACATTTCAATGTTTATATCTGTTGAATTTTTCATTTTGGTTTGTTGGATACATGTGTTTTAGCTTACAACACATCATGGTATTTCTATAGGTGTAATAAATAACTAAGGTGAAAATATTAGTCTTATTTTCCTTACACTTCCAATGGAAAAGACAGCGTTTGTTGAATCTGATCCTGGAATTTACAGAACAGTTATATTTTTGACTGAGCATTATTTTTAAATAATAGTGTAAAAATGTATTGGTCACGTGATATTGCATAAGCAAATGATTTTAGCCAGACGTACCATGGATTTCTAACGGCAGACGTCCAATTTAAGCAGAAGACTATGAAATGTACATAGCGATACAGTGGTCAACTTTGAAGTTTAAGCTCATGTAGAATATTAGAAGCATCAACACTATTATTAGTTCACCCTTGGTCCAGAATTATCTGGTATGACATTTATAAATTATATTGGGTACACGTCTAGTTCAGATCATTATATATGTCTAATTATCTGCGGTAAATCTGCAAACTTTTAGCATTCGATTGTGCAAAGCTATGTTTAAGTACAAATTCGATATTAAAGCTATTATTTAGATATGCGGTGACTTCATGTGTGGCATTAATATATAGATGATGAAATCAAGTATCATTTAGAAGAGTCAGCGGTGCAAAGAGTTACACAATACATCAAACCATAACCAACAATCATGCTTATAGTTTAAGTCGATGCCTTTAAAACATTGATGAAGTAATACAAAAGAAGATTTTGTAGCTTGTATGTCCTATTAAATAGGTTTTAACAATGTCATGCTGATCGATGGCTTTTCTGCCACAAAAGGAATGAAAAAATATCTCAATTGTGCATATTGTACTTGCTTTTTGATATGTGTAAGAGTAATAATTACTATGAGCAGACAATCAAATTCATCTGCTGACTGAGTGCAGCATTCTAGCTCCTAATAAGCAAAGAATGAGATGGTAGGCATATTAAAAGGGTACATTTAAAAGTAGAACAAGATTTACATTGAACTATGCCCTAAGGGTTTGCGCAGAAAATGTAAATTGTAGGCAATTTGAGTAAAGAGACTGACTGCAATCAGAGACGTAATTAAAGCAAATCTCTTGATTACATATCGATCTGTGGATTTGTACGTGCTCATGATTACGTAGACGGGACAGGTTGTATGTTCTGGGCTTTGACTGGATTTATAAGACATTAGCAAATAAAGCCTGATGTGAACGTTGCTATTATTAGATACGCTGTTTGTTGTCAAAGCCAGAATATCATGGTTATTATTAGTAGATGAAAATCAACCTGTAGTTTTTTTCATGTGTACAATAATGTGCATTGTTAATACAAGAAGTGGGTCGGTGACAGAAAGAATGTTATCTGCACACTAACTAGTTAAACCTGGCCACGTCAGCGGTGGTCAAGTTTGTAACCTGATCGGTGATTCACAATATTGCAATGTTTCCATGGTATGTCTTTGAGAGAAGTTTAAAAAAAGCAAAAAGTAGTCTGAAACCAAATTATTTGGTTCATCAATTTGATATACGTTCGTGTTTATTCTTAGACGACCAATCTATCCAGTCGTAGTCCCTTGAGTTTGCACGTTCTACACGGAGTCAGTGTTATTTTGTTTCGTCCATATTGGTGATGGAAAAAGTGTTTTAAGTTAATTGGTGTTTATCAGCTCAAGAGGCAGACCCGGGTGCTTGTGACAGGAGGATTCATAGTTGTCAATGTTGTGTCACATTTTGTTGCGTCGCTTCAGCTCAGCTGCTGAAGCAAGCATTGTGTTTCGTTTGTTTGTAACTAACTAACTAACTAACTATGTTTGTATGTATGTATGTATGTCTCTGGACAAGCTAGAGTTTTTTTAGTACAAGTCCCTAGTGATTTTGCTCAAACTTTTAAATTATTTTTCATATATATCCAAGGTGGTGTCTACCGCCGTTCGGAAGCTGACCAGTTTTCTTCAAAACAATGATTATTGGATTTGAAACTTATTGATTATTAACTATGAGGCAACACACCAAGTGATTGATTTTGGGCGCTCTGCCAATTAAATTTTGCTTTCTAGAAGTGTTTTTTTTTTTAATGATATTCAATGCACTTAGCCAGCAAGAAAAAAATCAATATTCTGACCAACCTTCAAAATTGATTATTGGATTTGAAACTGATATTGATTATCATCTTATTATTCAGTACTATTGTATGGCAACACAAATATCTTTTGCTGGATATATTGATTCTGATTCATTCTGATGTTTTCTCCTCAAATTCATAAATTTCTTGATTGTAAAGTATACATTATTTTAGTATATATCTTAATTGCCCATAAGTCAACGTCGTTATAGCGACGCAGTGTTCTTTGAACACTTTTGATCTAGTTTGATAGTCAACCAAATGCATATCACTTATTAAAATGTACATTCATGGCCAGTTCAATGTGATATTCTGAGAATTATCTAAGTTGCTTGTGTATGTTTATTTGCTTTATAAATATTGAGTATCATAGGAACTGAAAATGTATTGCAAATGAACGGAATTCGTTGTTATTTCGAATGGTCCATTAATTTGCGTTAACAGAATTCGAGATAAATGGCCTCAACTGCACTCAATCCAAGGCAACTGACCCAATTCCAGTGCACATTAACAACATTGGAAATTTACATTGTTGGCCGGATAGAGCAGTTTTGTCACTTGTGGGTATCAGTTGCAAATCTATGGAGACGGAATAGCTGGTGGTGCTTGATTTACCACATTGATGGGGATCAAGGGCCTTTAGGGGCTCTTTTCTTGGGCCACGAACTCTCAATACTAATGGATTGAGCTCTGCTTGGGGGCTCAAGGGTTATGGAAGTGATCTAGTATGTTATGGTGGTTGTTGAGCAAATTTGAAATTTTGTCTAGATGTATGGTATTATTAGAATTATATAAAAAGCAATATGCCAGTTCACAGAGATGGAATCACAATTATGTCACATACTCGTTTCAATCTATTGGGTATCGAAACATTAGCAAACTAGTAAACTATACAAATGGTAAAAGATCATGTAGTTGAGAAAAATCGGTGATCATAATTGTCAGTTATAGTACAAGGAACTGTTTTTCATATGGTTTGTATAGAGAGTTGGAGGCTTGCATTGGGATGGATGAAATATTATCGCATAACGCTTCAAAAGGAAAAGCTGAGTCATAATGTACCAAAACCAATTTTGTAAATGTGAAAACAGCAAATGTTCATCAGAACTTTAGTGTTGCATGGTAAGAAGTTTGACTGGATAGTGGGATAAGAGGACAACTTCACAGTGCTGGATTTAATCAGATGGGCTTGGTGAGGAGGAACATTTTAATTTGAAAATTTTCTAGATGATCAAATCAATGACTGTTTCATTTAATAGTGTTCTACAAATTGTCCTAAGCACGAAATAAGGATCTGTTATTGCAGTAATTGCAGTAAGTGTCTGGCATGTGGAGGAGTCATCAGCTTTTTCATCCTTAGGGATAGCATTTGTAGGATTAGTAGAGATCATTATACATAGGATTTTTACTAGTTGTACAATAAAATATATCTGCATTCAGATTTTTGATTCTAGTTTGAATAAGGAAAAGAAAGCGTGCTACAAAAACCATCTTGTAAAATTGTGATTTTACTCAGATTGACAGAAGAAAAGAAAGGATGTGTAGAAAAATGACATATGAGTTTGCACCAAGCAGAAAAGAACTTGATCTTTTAGGCTGGGCTGAGTAGTCCATTACAAGAATCAGGATAGACAGAAAAGTAGATATATCTTCTTTTAGAGTAAAAAGCACTAGAGATGGATGAAAAATATATCTGTTATCTATTTTTGGTCAAACCTCAATATAAATCAATTGGCTGTCATTATATACTTATGATGAGCTGCCCAGACTGTGCAATAGATTAATTTTGGTGTCAAAATCTATTTCACATTCTCTTTTACCATACAGTACGTCATGAATGTTATGAAAGATTGTAGAGTATAAATGTGCTTGTGGTATTGGGATTCTTAGTATTAATATTGTGTGAATAATATTGAGTTTACTATAGTTTACAATGTAATAAGTTTGAATTTTTTGGCAATCAGAAGGAAAAAAAGTAGTTGATGTGAATGGAAAATAAAAGTTAATAAGAAATTAACATGTTACATCAAATTCCAGATAACATTTTCTGAATATAAGAGCTCGCGAAATAGTTTAAAAACTACTATCGGTTGTCAGTAGTTTTTAGTGAATGAAATCCATGTGCTCATGTCGGCAAGTAATCATCAAATCGCAACAAAAATCAACAACAATAACAAAAACAGTTGAAAACTATGAACAAAATGAAGTGAGATCTAACAGGTGTTGGTCTCCCAGCCGACTTTGAGCTGCCAGTGATGCTAGAGTGATAGTGTCTAGCAGGATAGACAGAGCGGAGGAGGAGGTGAGCATCTGGTCCATGCTGCTAGCTGAGTACAGGCAGCAAATGCTGGAAAAGCGGGAGTATTTTTGGAAGCTGGCCTATATATTTGTTTTTACGTTATAAATGTTTTTTTTTCCTTCTATTGGATTGCAACCATGA
Source organism: Streblospio benedicti (assembly GCA_019095985.1). Lineage (NCBI taxonomy): Eukaryota > Metazoa > Annelida > Polychaeta > Spionida > Spionidae > Streblospio > Streblospio benedicti. The sequence goes on from CM032665.1 coordinate 26,201,498, forward strand.
TTTGGCATATCTGAAGTGCTGAAAATATTTGCTTTAAGATGTAGTAAGTGTTTTTGTTAGATCTAAATGCCTTCGTGTGAAAATGAAATTTTTTTCATGGAAAGGAAAACGTTTTTTATAAAATAATGTTGCTAGTCATATACAAGTGTATATCGTTGATTACCTATGGACAAATTTGCGAGAATATTAATATATGAGAGAGAGAGGAAGAGAAAAGATTGAAAATACTCGTGATGTTTATGCTTTGTAACTTTGGAAAGTTGATCTTTTAATGTCTCTTAGATGCACTCAATTGGTGACTTACAGCTTATCACAAGGTATTTTCATAAGTAGCTCTTTGTTAATTACTCATCAGTCACTATTATAGCCTAGAATAAAGCCTAAAATAAGCGTAACTTAACCAGATAGAGTGGATTAACCCAAAGACCGTGAGGGTGAATTTCCATTGTCGTAAATTTCGGCGCTTATTGTGCAATAGTAGTACAACTTACCACTTGAGCACCTAAATGCTTATTAAAACCTGAAAATAAGCTCTCCAGAACGCGATCAAACCTCCAACTGCAACCCCGAATCCTTGAGTTTGAGCATCTTAAGCTTTGAGACTGTAAAAAAAAAAAAAAATCTACAAATCGTAATATTGTAGCATGAGTGTTGACTAATGACGGTTGAGTCTATCTCCGTGTGCGAGGCGTTGAGGCTGGAGTGTTTTAACAGCCCACTGACTCCTCTGTGCTACCAGTTTGATGAGGTGCAGTGTTTCCTGGTTTGCTACCCACACTGAGTTCATAAATTGTAACTTGTCTCTGTTTGAAAAATTTTTTTTTTTAAAGTTCCTGGTATGATATTTAACTTTTCTATTTTGGAAGTGAATCATTTCGCCTACTGCTATTTTAAAAGCTCCCGGGGCATTCCGCAACGTTGTTTTGTATTTAGTTCATTGGTGTCTTAATTTGTGGATCAATTCTTTATTGGTGATTTTCCAAAAGTAAAAGTTGAAAGTATTGCTGCAATTTCCCCCCACGAGGCTTAGATAAGAAGACAACGTTATTGGATTGCTATTAATCAGACATTTTTGAGATTAAAAACAGTTGACTCAGGAAGATAACATGTCTGAACGTTGACTCAGGCAGCTGTAGATTTCTGCTTTACATTAGATGTGTAATGATTTTCCCTCTTTATTTTCAACGGAATCTTCAGATGAACGAAATAGACGTATTTTGTAGCTAGAAATAAAGATCTGCTATCTCATTGTTATTTAATACGCCACTTTAAGTTATAAAGTAAAGATTGCATTGCTACCAACTAGAGTAGTGAATGATTAAAGACGATGCAGTGAAGGCGCATTTCTTTCAAAGATTTTCTATTTTTCATTCATCTAAAAGTCATGTCAGATTGATTTTGTGAAGATTGGAGAATTTCATCTTGTGTGCAGAATACATGATAGAAGTCTCTGTCGATAGAGATATGTATTGTTATGGACATGCGAATATGCTGTGGTCTCAGAAGATGCATGTATTTACATATCATGCACCACAGAGCTCCATGTGGCAGCATTGACATCAAGTGCATTGATCAAAGCACAGCGAGAATGAATTCAGTGTGATAGTTAATGTTATTTGTAATTGAATAATGTTTTCCTTGAATCTCGGAGTATGAAACTCAAGAAAATTTGCTCATGAACCATAGGGCTGGCAACTTCAAAAAGTAACTGGCTCTGACAAAAATGTCCAACTCTTAATTACGTTAATATTGAGAACTCCATAAATATAGCCTACCCACTGGACCGTGAACTTTAGAAACCAGCCGGCCCGGGCCAAAATCAGCCGGCACTGGGCAGCCGGGAAGGCTCTATTACCCATACCCTGCTTTGATCTCTTTATTTAATTAACAGTTACGCTTGACCAAAGTTCTATGCTAATGATACATTCAAGATGCATTGTAATCATTCACATGTCTGTGTGTATAAATAGTTGTGCTCTCTGTGAGCTGTATGTGAGTATGTGTCTGTATCCACATCAGATCACTACATAATACAGCTGATATAACCACCTGTATTGTACAGTAGAACCTCGATAACAAGAACCACCTGATGAGCTGGCGTCAAGTGTGTTTGACAGACAGGTGGTCTCTGATTATGGGTATGATATTTGCAGTGGTTTCTTTATGACGCTTCAGGACAGTCACAAAATCATTTTTAAATGTGCTCACTGTAAAGAGGTGGTCTTAATTGGAGGTTGTTATGTCAACTACGCAGTGATACCTTGTTTCTCTTGGTAGTCCCAGTTTATATACATGTATCTGGGCAGAATGAATACTTTGATTTGTTGAGGAGAATGTGGAAATTAAGTACTTTTTATTTCATCTTTTTGTAAAAAGGTCAAGTCTGGGTTTTTATGTGTAGTCTCGTGCAGAAGACAAATTCTTTTATACTTTTTGAATATTTCCCACTAGTTTTACAATTTGTTGAATCATATGGAAGACTAATTCTGTTCAGTACTGAACTATCCCAATTTTGTGATCGAATGAGTCATGTTCGTAATGCTTCAAAGTACAAAAACATGGTTCTAGTTTCATTGTCAACTTTCAGAGAGCATAGATTTCGTAGAGCAGCTCATACAATTTTGGCTACAGTTATATCACCTCAACCTCCCAACTAGAAATGAAAGTTCTTTAACTCGTTATTTTATATTCTCTAACGTTTTAAATCTTCCAACCCCATGAAATGTACCAAAATGCCAAGTTTTCTGTAACCCCCCCCCCCCCCCTCTCCACACACACACATTACCTGATGTGTGTATTACAAATAATACACGTAGTTGCACTGAACTGCAGCTATCATGTATGTAGACAAAGTACCTTGTCCACTGTTTCTTGACCTCAGATGCCACTTTGTAAGATGTACACAACATGATGAAATTGTGCACATTCCATCAGCTAACAATGCAGTACCTGAATCATAGATCTTATTATCTTATTCAAAACTAATATACAAAACGCCAGGCGCTGTGATGCAATAACTTCTGTGTGGACAGCTCTGTAGATGGTGACAATGCCGTCTCTATCAGCTATGAGTTTTTGGAATTTGATTCAGTCGTAGCATTCAGCATTGAAAGAGAAAGTACAAAGTAGAGGAAAGCTGGAAGCATCCCTAGTAATTCCAAGCCTAAAAAATCGAACAACATTATCTTTCAAATTACTAGTATTATTGGGTGGAAAATGGCTCCTCTTGCAGAATGATGGAAGCAGATGATGTGTGTGTTTATACAGACGTGCGTCTGCCTCATGATTAAAGATAGTTACACAGATTTTGGCTGCTACAGAATGATCTGGTGTATTGTCGTCTGTGTTTAAGGCTTCCAGAAAGTTCAAAATGTGTAATATATATAGTTTGTATCATGGGTCATTTTATTTACATTAGTTGCATACAGCAGATCAAAATTATCACTATTTTCCTAACGTGAATATTACAGTACAAATGCTTGTTTATCTCCAGTTTTTGAGGTTCCACTGTTGTTCCTTTGTGACCTTTCCTGTCAAGGTCATGACAGAAGTGTGCGTAACTAATTGTGTATCCGTTCTATTGTAACAAATCAGTTATTTGGATGATATATAAACCATAGTTACTGCCAACATATGTTTTTGTTGACATGTCAAATTCTGGTGTAGAAGTATATTTGTTTTATAGGTATGAGTTTTGTGATAAATGTGTCATTTGTACATTCCTAAATTTTTGGTTTTTACTTATGTTGCCTGATTCACAAATGTACTAGATTTCTTGTGCTGATTCTTCCAACAACTGATAATATAAGACAAGCATCGTCTTCAAACTGACTCAAACATGAAGTTGTAAACTTTCATTTGAAATATTCTGCATTAGCCAGCTGAGGCAGCCTATTTTGAGCACTGTTATCACCAGTGGTTTGCACCTGAGTCTGAAGCCGCAAGTTCGTGCACCAACATTCCACAGTGATGAGAGTGATTACTGCTGGAAGATGTACCAGGTTAACGAGTCATAGTTGTTTTTTGTAGTATTATCATCAGAGATTAAGAACCAATCAATGCCCCATAGATGTAATGTGTTGCAGTTTAGAATTCATACATGTGTAATGTCACAAACGGGCACAGGACAGTACAGTACAACCTCTTTTATCCGTATATCCCGAATCCGAATAATTCTCTTTACCGCATGCTGGGCAGTATTCTCACGCATTAAATATACAGCTTGAAACCAAATTGATAGACAAGTTTTCTGAAAGGTATTTTGTCAATATCTTCTGTTATCGTCCATAGTCATTAGTGATCGTGTATGTATGTGTATTTTGTTTCTCACATTTGCCAACCCACGCTCCCACCCCACACCACAGTGTTTGGTGATCAGAGACAACCTACGTTTTGTCAGGGTGACTCAAAGTTCAAGTTGACCAGGGAGAAACCAATACAAACATTTCAAGTTTTTTGCTTGTTCAAAATCTTGAAAGCGATTTTTTTACCTGCCAGTATTTTATTTCATATCAGCATACATCTGGCACATAAACATCAATAACTGGTGAAAATTAAGCTTTAAAAACAACATTATCTTTTTTGGTACGACCAGCTTCCCAACGTGTCCAGTTAAAAGAGGTTGTACTGTAATACACATTACAAAACATTAAATTGTATGAATGGATGGGTCGGGATATTCTGACTCAGGATTTCGATTGTGAATGCATTGGAGGGGTGGTATAGACGTTGTTTTGATTTTTTGAGTAAAAATTACTGATGTCATCATGCACTTACTTGACTATATTATGTTAACACGTGGTCCTCTGTACGTGGTCTGTACTAAAACTGAATGCTTCAAGATCAGGTGTGAAGTATGAAGAAGACTGTGCATCCTGCTTATGCATGGCAATTGGTTGCTAAGCAGCAGAATAAACAATCGTCTGTTGATTCACACTGCTGTTGGAAAAAACAAACGCATGTTTGTTTCCTGGCATCTGATCATCATATTAATGAGGCAACCAAATTTGAACCAATGAAGCTTTCATGGTATTTTAAGAACAATAACCAGTGATATTTTAGTTTTTCTTGGTTAACAGCAAATTTTCATGATTTGAATTGGACAAGAAGATGAAATGCAGATACTTAGGAAGGTTAAGTGTGAACACATAGTATTGGGTGCATGCTTATGTAGGTTTGTTTTTAGAGAAAACAGCCTAAATACTTGTGAGTGCAGTGACCACAGTGTGATTATCTAGTGCTAAAATACGTTACAGACATGCTATGCTTCTTGTGATGAACATGTCCAAGTTGTCTCTCTCATTACAGAAGTGTAAAAGAAACTGTAAATGTAATGCAAAGATTTTAGCAATGCAAAGAATAGCACAACCACAGAGTTTGGCTCCCCCCAGATAAGGGTGGGGTGTAGGGCGTGGTAGAGTAAATAGTTTTCTTGTAAGTTAAAAAGACAGCCATACAAAGCATGCAAGTCCAGAAACTGTGTTCTTTCATTGTTGAAATGGTTGTATTTTGGACGTGGTCCCAGTAAAGGTCGGTCCTTTAGCATGAAGCCACCTGGAGATTGATGTTGTCGTTATGGTCGTTAAGGTGCAATTCTCATGCCTATGCCATGTTTGGTTACTTTCTTATATGACCACGAAATGAAAAGGAACTAATTTTGATTTTTGTAAGCTTAATGCTACTTTTCAATTGTTGAGTGACATATTCTATAAGCACAATGCGTCCAGTAATGGTGAGTCTTGAGAATTATGTTATATATGTGAAAAAGCACATATGTGAAATCCTTCCACAGGATCAAAATAAAGAAGTCCGAGTATGATGAAAAGGAGAAAAGAAGAATGCAGTCTCAAAACAGTTGAAATAAAAGGATTACTCAACGTCAAACCTTAAAACTTTGGGGTGAAATGCAGCAGAAATGAATAACAAAAATATAAATGAAACCGTATGCTATTGAATTTTACTCTCAGTGTTCTTGCAAGCAAGCTCCTACCACTGTATTGATACAGCTTCCATATGACTATATCAAGTTGCCCTGATGGGACTCGAACTCGCGATACTATTGGTATATATACACAGTGTTATATCTGGGTCTGGTCCGAGTCTGGTGGCTGCACTGTAGCTGTGAGTCGGCGTCTGTTTCCACTTGTCCTGCGTCTGGTCTCGGCATCAGGCTCAGCTCGGCACAGCCGGCTAGATGGAAGCTAACTACTTAAGTAGATTTCCCAACACAGATATTAATTTTTGATAGTAATGTAGATATTACATGTTGATTACATGGTGTACATTTTAGTCAGGTTGTGAGAACTGAAACTACAGGCTTCATGGAAGAGTTGATCGTTGATTCACGTAAAGCTCTTTTGTACTGACTAACGCATCTCCTTGATTAATATCTTATTTTCAATAACTTGTGTATCGATTGATTAGTACTGTCCTCTGGTCATTGCTGTATGAATAACCGAAAGCTATAAAAATGTTTTATTAACTTTTTTGGTACTTAAGAACCCTCCTCAGATACAATCACAAACATGTGTATAGATTAACGATATAATAGATGAGGATGGCAAACTTGATGAAGGCTGCTGGCAGCTATGTTTATAGAGAGCAGCCTTTATCAACTGTTGGATCTCTATGTTTACAAACACGAGTGAAAGCTGCAATAACGGCTGTGAGACATGCTGCTTTTTTCATCATTGGTTCTGGAAATCTTGGCTATTATAGTGTGTACGTTTTTGATTTCTACACTTGTGAATCTGTGGTTTTGTTTATAAGGTTTTCTGATAGAAAGAAGTTGGTGTAAAATTTTTTTTTTAAGGTTTTCTATTTGAAATGGGGAACCATCTGTCCAGACAGTCTGGATGTTGACTATAAATGTATTTGGTCTATCAGTTGATGCTAGGAATATTTTGTTGACAGTCTCATTTATATACGCTATTTATAGTGAACACTTTGATAGTTATCATCTTTCAAAACACAAATTCTGCTCACAATGAAATTCTATAAACAACATTATAAATATCCTGATGTGGCAGACAATTACACATATGTCTATTATGAAAGTTAGCGCAGAACTGTTTTTATAGCATGAATTTATTACTGTTTATGTTTACAACCGCATGCTAAAGTTAATGATGTATGTAAAGAGACTGGTAAAGACCTTTTCTCTCTCTCTTTGGCCCGTGAATGAGAGAGAGTTTAGCTTCTGGCGACCAATAACAGTAAAGGCACAATTGACGCTTTTACCTCCCACAGTTATAACAACTGATGATTGAATTTACTACGACTTGGTGATGATTATTTTACTGAAATGTATCTTATTAAATATTACTGTTGCTATTTGTCTTGCTGTTTTTTGTTTTTTAACTTCAGAAGTCACATATAGATAGTAACATTTCTGTGGATGATTTTGCATGAAATATTTAATGAATTTTATTAAAATTCCCCAACAATACATGATGATACAAGAAAATAATGAGGCTCGTGTTTTGCTAGACATAAAGTTTTGAAGCCTCGACTATCATGTATATTGAACGAAACATAAATTGCAACTGTAATGATGCAATTCTGAAATGGTGTTTAACGCATGTGGAGTGTTCAAAGAGAACTAGTTTTAATCACCTGCCAAGTGGTAGTACGGCAAACTTTATTGCTGTTAAAATGGCAGTCATGTTTAATGTTGGTGTAACCAGTGACAAGGTAAAGTTGGATGTGCCAATTTTGAGACTATGATACAATAGTGCTAGTTTTCATATCACAGGCATTGAAAATTCCTTGAAAATGATAGGTGGCAGGGCTTGACGCTAGCTAGTGCCCTGGTGTTCAAGGCAAATAAAATCTAAGTCAGGGCACATCAAATCTTAGACTCTTAAGCCCTGGTGGGTACACCATAAAAATGCACCAGTTATTATATTTTAGCCAAACTTGACCATCATATCCACAATGTTGGTATTCCTTATGGTGAAAATTTCATTGTATAGATGAAGTTTTCATGTTGATCTGATAGTTCAATTATTTTTTGTTTTTATTTTTTTTTATTTTGCTGTCTGCGGTTTAGCTTAAAATTTCAGGAGACATAAAAATTAGATGAGGGCAGATAGATTTGGACCATCATGTTCCTAGCAGCGCGAAAAAAAAAGTTTGTGTCAAGCCCTGGGTGGACCCTTATATTGTAGTCAAAGGTGACGTTTTCATTGGTGACCCCTGCCTCCCTTTCCCCTTTCCCCCAAACTTCCTCCTTGATTGAGACGAGTTCTTGGATGATTGCGATATCCAAATGGCTGAGTTATTATTCCTAACACAGAAGGTTTTTATTACTGAAAATTTCTTATGAGGTTTCAATTTTGACCTTTTTTTACTGGTAATATAAGCAGATTTTCTAGGCCAGACTTTTTTTTTTTTTTTTTTATCTGTCAATCGATCTCATGCCGTTTTGTTTCTGTTTTAGGATGTAGGCTGACAGCAGCTTGCCCCCTACTGTCCCTATACAACTGGTAAGTACTCAGCAAATCTTTCAAAATGTCTGCCATAGACCGTTAAAAAACTAAAATTCTAGTACGTTTTTTTTTCAAAACATACTTTTAAGCCTCATTTTCAGTTTCTTGCACAATCATAAAAGAAAGATGGACTAAAAAATTTAATGCTATTGTAGCTTTAATGCTTGACAATAAAATCAACTCTACATGTGTGAAAAGTCCAATAAATCAAATCTTTTTTAAACTCAACTTTCTCTTCAAATGTCAATCGTCATGAATGATTCATTGAACTCATTAGAATCTATGACCAACCAGCCTGTGCTGACAAGATTGAACAATAGGAAATGCTTTGTTCCAAAATGATAGCATTAGCATTTTATAGTGGGTTTTTGTGTGTAAAGTGATTATATGATCATCACGGCTGCTGATGTAGTCTATAATGGCAAGTTTACAGAGAACGACCATGTATTGTACAGTAAAACTTTGTCATAGGGACACCTTACCCACCTACCATTCACATCACATCAGATTCTGTTCATTTAACAGTCACACACAGATGTTTTGTAGCTCTAAGGATTAGTTTGGAATTCCTGATTGAGAGTCATCAGCTTATTTTGCCGTCTGGATACCCGAGTGTTTCTTGTGACAAACGTTCGGAACTTTAGCTCTATTCCAATTTATTTCCTGTGTTTACACAAATGAGGAATTCCAGAATGACACCTTATTGAGAGGTTTAACATGTGATCAGGAACAAATTTTACATTTATATACTGTATAATGTTACTCAAAACGTTTCACTAATGGGAAACCTCACTAATGAGGACACATCGGATCCTACTCACACTATTGACCCGAAGTGCTAGAATTTACTGCATAAATGTACTAATATTTGGGATATCCATATTCAACCATCCCCAAGAATTATGTAATTAAGTAATTAGACTTATGGCTCCAAGTCAGGTTAGCACTATATCACATAGTCTCTGGTTGAGTTTAAAACTACTACCATACGGGCACCAAATCACCTAGCAGTTCAAGCATACTCACTAGTCCACTCTGCCACCAGAACCAGGTTGTGGGTTCGAATCCCACCAGAGACTATGTGATATAGTCCTAACCTGACTTTGAGTCATAAGTCTAATGACTTAATTTACATATCATGATATATTCCCAAGTCCAATAAATCACAAATCATTTCAAACCATCCATAAGAAATAAAACTACCATTTCTTAGTACAGAAAGCCTACCTGACTCAACTTTTACCAGAATAACTGTTCTAATTTGATCATTTTCAATTGACTGAATCATAAAGATTACTGATTATTATAAACAATGCACATAGTAGGAACTAGACTATGAATGAACCAATGGAATGTCCTCTGTCAGAAGAGAAACTTTTGTAGGTCAGCCAACCATTTACAAGGTATAAACTATCATTGTACAATTGTGTGTGAAGGTCTGTTTGATTTAGGGTCAAAGCCAGCGCTTTGATTGATAAGTGGTTTAGACAGAGAACAACGGCAGTTATCTTATTCAAGGGCAGAACCATTTATACTTGCGTGTATGGTATTGAAGATTTGTAACCAGGTACTATTATTACGATCATTCAAAGCTTGTTCACCGTATTTGGTGTAAAACTATGATAAATATGGAGTGAAAATTGCATTCAGTAAAACTCATGTTAATGGACAACTTTTAATATATTTAACAATAGTCATTTAGATTTGCATATTTTCAATAGATTTTGAAAGGGATAAAATAACAGAGCAACCTGCCTATGTGATCTGTGAATTTGGGCTAATCTTGACATGATATAAATCATTATGATTTCAACAGTAAATTTTAGAAACCAAATTGCTGTATTTGATTCAAAGAGATCAAATTTTAAAAACTGCAAACTGTTTGCCAGAATTGAAGCTGATAACAGTTTGACTGGTAAATGTTTACATCATACTGAAACCATTGTAGTCCAAGGTGACCCACAGCAACGACCAGCCTTGAGTTAACACGCCGCCCCAAAGGTGCAAAACTTCTGGCCAATTAGCCCACAAACACACTGACCAGTTTGTGATGGGGCACATTTAAATCTCAACTAGCTCAAGGCCAAGCATAAATACAAGTCCTGTAGTCCAAGACAGGGATGGGTGTTGTCTGGGTGGGTAAAGAATTTGGGTTACTTCTGTGGAAAGCATTCTCAATCATGAAAAATGAAAGAGACAATTATTGTATTTACATAGAGATTTTTTAAAGGGATCGGTGAATTTTAGGTAGGAAAAGTGTATTATTCATGATTTTACATCTATACATGCACTAACTAGCCCAATTTCATAATGCTTCAGCGAAAGTAATGAAGCTGATTACATGGAATGTGATGTATTGATGCGATGACAGGTCAGGCAAGTGAAAGGTTATAGGAAGGGACCCAAACGTGGAAGATTGAAATGATAGCCATCGAGCACTGAATAGTTCTCAGGACGTGTGGTGAAAGTAACACGTGTATGAACCGACTGGTTTGAATTGTGTGAAGCTGAAGTGCAAAGAAGTAGAGTTGAACATACATTTATTATAATAGATTTTGAGGTTTCACTGTAATATATGCAGACAGGACGTAAATATTTGCTTGCTTCTCAAAACCCGTTTACTTTTATGGACACTATCATAGCAAATAGGCCGACCTCGAGTCTTATGTAAATACATGTATCAGTTTACTGCTCAGTGGTTTCACAAAATTCACAAAATATTCCGAATATGGAAACGCTAGATTACGTTTGGTTTAATTATATGTATAGAGTAATAATTGTAAAAGGCCAGAACTGAATACTTTGAATGTCAGAGTTCTGATGTAAAAAAATGTTTGCACGAGATATGATTTAACCTTGCTCTTTTGCCAGCCTCAGTAGTCAGTCGTTAAGGACCAGGAATATGCAATTTTAACAGTTCTTTCAAATGTAAAATTGTTTCTATTCTGCAATGTATGATCTTGGTACATTGCATTATCATTTGATAGTCATTAAAAGCTTAAATTTTGACATAGAAACAGTAGCACAAACATTTTGTGGATTAAAGAGACAGACACAGGTGTCTTCCAAGGTAAATAATAAATTTATGTCATGTAAATGGTACTTGCTAGGTCAGTTGAATATATACATTTGAAAAAATTCCATTTCTTCGTAATTAAACATTTTTTGCTATTTGTATGATGTCAATATTATTTCTATCCATAATTACCAAAAGGCATAAAAATAAAAATTTTTAAGTTGTCTTAAAAGATGTTTTGTTTGCCAGTTTATGTCAGTTTATTATTCTATTCCTTAAATTACCATTATTCTATCATCGTTTAATTGCAAAACAGTTCATCCTTAATAAACATTGTGTACACGCAAATTTTTTACGGCGCAGGAGTGATAAAGATGTACAGTCCTGTTTTAGTACGGAACCTTCCAATGTCAATCTACTTGTTTTTCTCTCTGTTTTAATTTATTTATATTTTTCTATCAAAATTTGTGTTTATGATTGTAAAATTGGAAATTATTAGGTACAACATGTCAAGTATATAAAAAATAAAATTATTAAGTGAAATTGTCTGAGGAGGTATTGGTTGCTGTTCATGTCCCTTTAATAATCAAAGAGAAGCTATGCCTATAAAAAAAGCTTCTGGTGCCTATTGTGGACCTAAACCTTAAACAATTTCCCAAATTACAGTTGTTTTTGTGGCCCTTGCCTCCTGGTGTGACATGTTATCAGCTCTTTGAATAGTTGACATGAAATAATGATGTGTTTTATCTAATTAGTGAATTAGAAGCCTATTTCATCAATTGTTGCATAAACTGAGGCATAAACAGGGAAACTACAGAAATGGGACGAGTGCTTTAATTTAAGTCTCTTTAAAGGTTATGTTCAGTGGCCAAACAAATGTGCTTGTATAGAAGCAATGTGATATGGTCAGTGTATTCTGAAAGTTTCGTTCATTTAAACAGCATATTAAAGTCTGTAGGGCAATTTAAATACTATGCAATAACAGGCCAATGCAAACATATCAAAACACGTGTAGGCGAGAAATGTAAACCGAATGATTTTCGTCAGACGAAACTTGGACGGTGCACATAAGAACTCGCCCACCTCCCCAATGTTAAGCAGGACGTCTGCCGCTAGAAATCCACGGTATGTCTGGCGAAAATCATTCGATTATGCAACATCACGGGACCCTGTGTTTTAGTTAGCAAGAGGTCATTGTATTTGTAAAGGTGTAATATCTAATAAATGTGGAGGATATAAATATTATTTTCCTTACACTTGCAATGGAGAAAGCAGTGTTCATTGATACTGTGCTTTACAGAACAAATATTATTTTGGCTGAGCATTATCTTTAAGTTTAAACTGGAGTTGTCTAAATCTAGGTCAGACAGTCCGGAATACTGAAGCCGAATTAATCATGGTATTGTAGCCATTGGCACAGTGTCCTGTCACCGATGTGTTTTGAAGGTTTGGATCATTTTTCCCCATGCATTTATTTCATGCCGCACAGTGAAAATTCAGCAATGAAGACTTGTGTTTGTGAGACTGGGGCTTAAAATATTATATAGCATTGGTGAAATCATTGACCACTTGTCTCGTTGGAAGTCATCATTTCCAAAGGAATGGCGTATGTGGATATTTTCAGAATAACAACCTGTCTGAAAAGGTCCGTTTGACTCAATTCCCCACATTGAGCGTTTACTGTGCACCAAGTCTACGCTTCTTACGTTCACCGTAGTTGTGTCCGTCTCAAACCTGGTTTGTCTTTAACATGTTTTTACCAACAAACCTTGTTCAGTTTTTATTTTTCTGTGTTTCCAGATTGCAAGAGTACTGCACTGAGTACTTGCTCTGCCCTCTGGATGTCTGTCGTGGAGAACCAACAACAGGCAAGTACTTCTCCCATGTTTCCTCGAAATACTCGATTCTGATTGGCTGAGAGGAGTAGGATATTCTCAGATATCCTACACTACAAATAGTTTATAGCTTAAAATTATGAATAAACATGGGAGAAAAAGGTCATTTTACGAGTATCTCATCTCATGTGGAGTTTGATAGAATGAGTTTTGTTAAAGTACAGACTCAGTGAGATATTTTCTGATATCTCGCCCCCACTCGTAAAATGACCTTTTATTATAGAGTTTCTAACAACGACAACTTTAATTCATGGATAACTCAAACAAACAACAATTTCCCTCTCTCTCCTCGAATGTTTAAGATAAGATATGATAAATTTATTGGCTTTACAGAATTTGTTGTAAACATGACTAAGTATGAGTAATAACAAGAACAACAACAATAACAATAATATAATAAATGAACACTGATATGACATACTGAATTAACTGATTTGTTGATCAGCATTCGACTTATAACAACTTTAGTCACTCCCTTCATGTTCGAACCAAACAGGTCTAACTGAATATCAGGACAGTCAGCTGACGGAATATATCATTGAAATTTGTGCATAATTGAATACATCATGCAACTTCAAATTGAATCTAAAATCTGAATAATATGTCCTAATATACATAGATATATTGGAATTAATTCCTACCGGTTTAGGTATTGATACTAGATGCTATATGATTAAAATATCCCTATAGACTTGGAGAAAGAATCCTCTAAAACAGGCCCGTAGGAAGGGCTAAGGCAGTAAGGACCAATAATTTGTGTGTGGGAAAAAAATAATCCTATAATTCAATTATGGCCTGACCAATCAATTGCGAAAAGATAAAAAATCCATGATTATAGACCACAACCTCTAAAGGGCCTTACCAATCTCATTTTGCTTCCTACAGGCCTGTAAAATCAATGTCCTAATGTATTGATATGTAATTTTTTTAAAGAACATTGTGAATACACGAAAACATTCTACCAGAATGCTAAAAAATCAATAATCAAAATGGCCGCCGTGTTGCAGATCGTATAATCCAAGATGGCGACCCTTTCTCTGAAGATCGCTGTGCCGGGGTCTGACGTACAGCGGGCCATGGAGTTCGAACCCCAGACCTCGGTGTTCGACGCGTGCGCTGTGATCAGGTACGTTTGCAGTAGTGTTAAGGGACAAGCTTGGCATTATGAAGATGGTTTGCAGTTGTTTAAGTTATTTATTAAGGTAGAAAAAAAAGTTTCATCATTGTTTAGGTATTCAGTTTTGGTCAAGCATTTTTAGTAATATCATATAGCAATGTGATTGAAAACTTTGTCCGTAATTGCGAGGTGTCTATATTAGTGACCCTTCGCTAGTCCAGGACTGGTATTTATCTGTGGCCCTTTGTACCATTTACGCATACAATTCTCAAGAAAACCCTCGCTTCTGTTTCCTGTCTACACGGGTCTACGCAGTGACAGCAAATGCACGTGTGCCATAAACAAGAGAACGTCTGAAACGTGTAGCGTATTTAAATGGAATAAATTAAGCTTTATCAAGCTTGAAAAAGACTGTCTGACAGACAAGGTCGAAAATATTTGCAACGGTAAAAAATGTTTGGGTTTATCAAAGATCAATGTTGTCATAGTGTAGCGTATTTCTTAACAAAGGAAAAGCAGCATTTGGCGTACAGCATTCCACGTGTGCATTGAGATTTTTTGGCGATCTACCAGTATTTGCTGTGTTAACGTCGGCAATGTTAAAACCCCAGGAAACTTTCATTAGCAGCCTCTGCTCTAAACACTGTCCAGTATGTTATACAATGATCCTATACAACGTATTTTAATTCACAACGAACAAAATCTAGCAACTTTAAGTACCGAAATATCACGTCAAAAACGGCCACTTTCCCGTGCATTTATATGGTCACGAGTCAATGTTTTTCCCCCTCACGGTGTGTGTGATCACGTGACATGTGACTGGGGTTTCCTTGATTTTCGCTGTCAGTTAATAATTTGCCCTTGATATGGCAGGTTTTGTAAATAAATTCATTGGATTGTATCTCCAGTGAAATAAAATAATTGATTTTGAAAAAATCCACCGTCTTTTCGGACATTTTAAAATAGCAGTTAGACTGTTTTTTGCTGTTTGATTGTTTGTGAAGACGTTGATTTTCCTGTCAGGCAATGATCGCGGCACTTTCTTTTTTATGGTCAGTTATGTTTTATGTTCATTTTCCGGCTTTTTGCACGCTGAGTACTTTGTTTTTGAGATTTGTTTTAACATGGTGATTGTTTAATAAAGAATCCTTTAATTTTTTGTTTCATTTCAGATACGATCCCGACAGCGAGGAAAATCGGGCAGGCGATAAAGTGATAAACCTCTTTCCCTGTGCTTTTGGGGACCTGCCAGACTGGCAGGCTATAAAATACGGTGGACCCCACCCCAAGTTTATTTCCGCTGGCGTGTGGCATAAAGGCATTTCGACAAGGCACAGGACGGTCGGGTTCGAAAGTACTACCTGCTGCGCAACGGGACCTGCTGTTTGGTGCAGAGTCAAAGGGGAGAGTACAAGAAAAAACTACGGTAAGCAAAAAGTCCATTTAACATAAAAAGTAACGTAAAAGAAGTTAATAATAAAATTATCGCATCACAATACATATCACAGATAAGAATATCATACATACAAATCTCTACACCAGACTCTACTTATTGACGAATAGTGCATAAAATAAGTAGAATCTACAATACTTCTGACAATGCTATTATATGACTTACTTAATCTCAACTTAAATCTGTGCATTGCTTTTCGTAACAGAATTTTAAAATGATCAATGCCATTAAAAACATAAATATGTCAAACTAACAACCCTTTGGACATTAAATAAAGTTCTGTAAAATGAACTGTATTATCGACCGGTACAAACGGCGTGTTTCAGTTTCCTGAAGATCAAGACTCTGGACGGGACGGTGAAGAAACTGCAGGTGGACGACTCGGTGCCGGTCGGTCAACTCATGATCAACATCTGCTCCAAGATGAGCATCACCAACCACGACGAGGTACGAAACAATAAGTCAAGATACCTATTGGAACCGTTATTTCGCTGTTTTCTCGACAGCTTCTTCGGGCCGAATGAAACACCTCAGTTGGTCACATGACAGCCGCCATGACAACTGAGGTGTTTCATTCGGCCCAAAGAAGCTGTCGAGAAAACAGCGAAAGCCTGGCCGTAGAGCACAATGTATGTATGTTCAAATAGGTAACTTGAGTTATTCTTGAAATGATGAAAAAAATAAGCTAAGATAAACCGAAAATACATCCACGATTCGGTGCCCGTCAGCCAACTCATGATCAACATCTGCTCCAAGATGAGCATCACCAACCACGACGAGGTACGTCCAGGCTGCCATGGTCTTTGGGTTTCACAAACCGTGAAGTGTTATTGAAAGTACCAGAAACATATATTAGGAAGCGTTCACCAATGACGTCACCTCATTTTTGGCCTTTTCTACTCCCTTTCCTCCCCCAGCCTTGTCACCTTTCGTCTTTTTTGCGCCCCATCCCCCCCTCCACCCCCCGGTAAGTGACGTCATCTTTGTCCCACCCCCCATGGTTTCGTGATGACATTTACATTGATTTAACTGTGCCGTTAATTGAATACATTTGAATATATATGTCCATAATTTAGACACAATTTTACAAATGTATTTAGCAAATAAAGCAAACCGCAAACAACATGGCAATGTAATTTCAATCAGTAGATATATCAAAACTCACATAACATGTCAGAAAGGAAGTTCCAATACTGCCGGGTGATGTCATTTGTGAACGATCCCTTATTTATCATACATTGACGCATAATTTCGTGCGTTATCATGCTCTATAACAACTGCCTGGTAACCTGGCCAAGGTATCAGACTAATCTGATACTCTATGTATCAAGTCGTGTTGTCATTGATTTCTAGGAAAAACAACAACGCTCTACGTTTACAGAAAGGAGGCACTGTTGTAAATGTTGGAACTAAAATGTATTATACCAACAGTGTGTATTTCTGCAGTTATTCATCAGATAGCATGCTAATAATAATTTATTTGTTTTCTAAACACAATATATTATAAATAAAATACCACATTCGTGCTGGGTAATATAATACGTTCTTTGTATACAAAAACAACGTATTCCCACTCATGTGGTATTCTCTAAGTATCGTTGATCGAATCTTGATTAAAATGGAAAAAAGCACAGATCTCTGTGAATCGGAGAAGAAGCCGTCATTAAATTAGATTAATAACTGAAAAATGTGTATCAATTATTGATCTAAAGTGGTTTTAATCGTTCGCAGTTCGGTGAATTAAATAGATGTTTTCATTAAGTATTGATGATCCTGTGATAGCATCAGATGATGAAGAGGGAAATGAGCAGCGATTTTGGTGCCACATGGCCAAAGTAACATGCAAATAACGTAAATCTTCTAATAATGGCCTACATCTAATACCAGCCTACCTATTAAATGCCCTCCTGAGCTGGCAAGTATCCTGTTAAAGGCCTACCTCTAATAAATGCTCTCCTCTACCTCTTATAAAAGCACCTAATGATCAATATGTTCGAGTCTGTTTCGATTTCATAACACATTATAATGAGGCTGCATTGCGTAAAGAGAGCCATGTTTCATGAAAAGAGATCTGAAAATGAGATGAAAATTGGACTCTTACAAAATATCTAGTTTTAGATGAAAAATGCATGAGAAATACTAAGTTTTCAAACGGAATGGCTGGGAATCTGTTCCCAGTTCCTAGTACGGATAATCTTGATCAGTATGCCTTGTGATCGTCTTTTCTGCAGTATTTTACATGAAACTGTTTTCTGGAGTATTTTGTTTACCTGTTTGCTACAGTAGTCCTTGTGATAGTATTTACTGCAGTATTACGTTTTCCCTACAGTACTCTCTGGTGAACGAGCTTCCAGATGAGGAGAAAGAGAAGACCCTGACACTGCGGCGCGACAGATCGATCGCCAAAGATCAGAAAAAACTCGACGAGATGAAGAGAAAACTGCACACAGACGATGAACTCAACTGGCTGGACCACTCAAAAACACTGAGAGAGCAAGGTGAGAGTACAGGGTGATGTTGGTCAGCAAGGAATCAGCGTAGTCTTTCAAAACACCTTGTATCTGATAGTTTTTACTTCTATTATTACAAAAATCGCTCATGTCAACCATGTATCAAGTGCACAGATGAAGAGCAAGTACAATTGTGATTGTGACAGCCTATAGCTCAAATAGATGTAAGTCAGATCATTTAAAGGCCTTGTGATAGGCTAGAATCAGCAGGGGTGGTAGAGGGTGCACTATGTCTACGATTGATTATTAATTGAGTATGTTTACGATACAAACACTAGTCTTATTCATATCCATGTAGAATATGCAATGGTAACTAACTTACGAAACACAATGGAAGCCTGGGGCATCCATTTTAGACTGTATCGATTTTGTTCCAAACAAGAGATTTAGACGTATGAAATATGATACTACTACGACAATATACAGTGAATGTTCTCAACAATGAAAAAGTGAACAACAAAAAAAACTGAATAACGGAAAATTTTTTCGTGCATTACCTCATAATAATGTAAGTCAATTATGTACAGTGAATATCCTCAACAAAGGAAGAGTAAGCAAAGGCAACTCTGAATAAAGGAAACTTTTCTCATGCATTAGCTTATAATAATGTAAGTAAATGATGTAGTAATCAAGGAAAACCCTCTACAAAGGAAGGATTTGTGACTGCAAATAGGGTTCCGTTGTTGAGGATTTTCCCTTAGTAAACAACAGAAATCCTCTACGATGGAAAGAGCATTTAAAACAGCAGCACCTAAATTATGGAATAAACTTCCACTGTCCATTCGACAATCCAAAACTCTTGCATCCTTTAAATCACAACTAAAGCACCATTTGTTTAACGAGACCTACAAGCGTACATGAACATTTAGTGGAATTTACGCTATATAAATTGTATTGTATTGTGTGACTGTATTGTTGTTGTTGTCTGCAGGTATTGACAAGGACATCACTCTGCTGCTGCGACGCAAGTTTTTCTTCTCGGACCAGAACGTGGACGCCCGCGACCCGGTGCAGCTCAACCTGCTGTACGTCCAGATGCGAGACGCCATCCTGAAGGGGGCGCACCCTGTCACCTTCGACGAGGCAGTGCAGTTCGCAGGTGGGTGGGGCGGCTGGGAGAGAGGCTATTAGGGAAGGGATTGAAATTGAAATTAAAACTTTATTACATAATAAATTTGTTTGGCGTCACATTTATGTATTGATATTAAGGTGACAAATAAGTCCTAAAGGGCTGGGTATTTCACTATATAGCTATTATGTATTTGAAAAGGTAAAATACTTGTCACTATAATAAATAAAATCAATCAATCAATAATAGCATCAAGGTAATGAACAGTACCATAAATGACCATTCAAGCGCCCAATTGAAATTTTCTCAAAATGGGGGTTGGGCTGTTACATGGGGGTGGGCACTTGGATGGTCGTATACGGTTAGTTAGAGCATGTCCAGCCAGCAATAAGAACAATCAAGTTCAATTTAATTCTGATTTTCTAATGTTTTTGCAGACTCTAATTCAATACTCTGATAGTAATGCCCGTTGTTAATGAATCCAGGTGTCCTCATCTAATTTTTAGTTGCCCAGAACCTTTTTTAGTTGAAACGCATTTTTCATCAATGCAACAGACAAAATCCATACAGTTACTGGTGCCAGCAGCCAATCAGAGCAGCTCATTTGCATACATGTGACCTTCAAAATTAGCTCATGTATTCCATTCATCAAGATCAAGTTAATGTTTTCTAGCTTACACTTTGATATATTTTCTGCTATAGAAGAAAAAACACAAGTAAATAATCTATTTTGCCCTCGGAATACTGATTTGGACCCTAACATACTGATTGGGGACATAAGGTTGTTGTTTTTAGTTGCCCAGAAACCTTCAGTTATCAATGTCTACTGTTCATGTGAACATCATTTTTTGGGTTGTGAGAACCCCCACAAACAGAGTCCACAACTAGACAAAATAAACAAGAATTTACATTCATGTCAAGCTTTGCAGCCAATCATTTTAGATTTTGGAGACAGAAAAAATTTGGCCCATTACTATTGATCGGGATCCAACAGAGTGTGCCAATGACCTGTGTAAAACGTTAAGGTATCCAGTGCCAGATCCAGTTTGGGGACCACAATGAGACCAAGCACAAGCCGGGATTCCTCGACCTCAAGGAGTTCCTCCCCAAGGAGTACTGCAAAACCAAGGTGACCA
Organism: Streblospio benedicti; assembly: GCA_019095985.1. Taxonomy (NCBI): domain Eukaryota; kingdom Metazoa; phylum Annelida; class Polychaeta; order Spionida; family Spionidae; genus Streblospio; species Streblospio benedicti. The sequence goes on from CM032665.1 coordinate 26,222,183, forward strand.
AGGCTGATGTTTGTCGATTTTATGTACTTTTTAGTTGTGCCAAGCCGTATTTCTCAAAATATTCCAAAAGCTTGTTTTTTTTGCAGGGATCTTTTAAAAATTTATAAGATATGCAATTAATGAATGACCAATTATGGACCAAACAAAAGATCTGCAATAGAAAAGCCGGGTTGTGACATACAAATAGAATCAGTCAATGTAATTTTGTGTAGTGCCAGATCCAGTTTGGGGACCACAATGAGACCATAAACAAGCCGGGATTCCTCGAAACCTCAAGGAGTTCCTGGCCCAACATACTGCAAAAAAGGTGACCAAGGAAATGACTGTAATTTTAATTTTGTTTGTAAAATCAAAATTATACATGATATTTGTATGGTCCAAAACAAATTAAAACTTAAAGCATCAGCAACACAATGTACATTTTTTGTGAATTGATGCATTTTTAAACCAAGGCTCCAGAAAGTCTCGTTAATAGAATTTATTTTACGTCAATTACACACATTAAAAAATACAAGGTGTTCTTGACATGCACGGATGCTCACGAAACGACATGCATTGTTGTGATGGTTAATGAGATGAATGTTAGTTATTTAAAATTGGATTCATTAAAACCTTTTGGTATCATTAATGAAGTTTGTCGATTTGTGTTTGCTTTGTTCAAAATTGGCGATATATGTGTAACACACATTGGCAAAACTTTAACGCATCAGCAGCACACATACAAATTTGTGTGATTGATGCATTTTTAGGAACAGATCAGTCAGAATTTTAAATTAGAAATCTTAAAACAAGAATTTAATAAGCCATGTGACAGTCTAAAAAAAGAGAATTGAAATAATGGTTGACTTCTAGCTCATGAAAGAATAGAATGGATACTGCTTGCCAAAATCCACTCATTTAGCGTTTTTTTTGTTTCAAGTAAACAATGAAATTTTACAAAGAGCATTGATGGTCAAGTCAGTAAATTTTCATCGCTGTATCTCAATAGTTTATATTCTTTATTAGCGGGATTTCTTGCCAAAAGAAACCAACAAACTGAAGGTGGGTCAAGGATAGAAAAATCCCCTAACAGGAGTGGCAATCTGGACTATTTTTTAGATCCGAATTTCCTTTTCTGTGTTTTTTTTCCAAGTCTATTGAGAAAGGTGATTTCCCTTTTAGTTTGCTGTGTTCGAACTATTGCGGTCCAGAACCATGTACAAATGGTATTACTTAATATTAAGCAGTTTTTTTTCCGTTCAATGGTTAAATGTTAAGTTTTTGTTGAAATTTTGCATTTTTATTTTCACTGTATTGACATTGAATTTATTTTAGATAATGAAGCCTTCAACCAAATAAACATGATAATCAAATCGTTTTACCACATGCCAGCATTAAATTATAAAATATATTTTTAACAGTAAAGCAAACTTCCTATAATTTTGTTTTTTATGGAACTTCTCACTTGATTTTTTAATAACAAACAGACCTTATTAATATGTAAAATCCATGGTTTTGATATTGACAAATTCGTTACATCCTGTATTGCTTAGTTTTACAAGTTAAACTGAATGGTGATTTTGTCTAGTAGAAGAGGAACATTAGCTGTAGAATAAGATTTCTATCCTTGAAGTGTTTGTTAGGATTTATACAGGTAGTTACAAAAATTTGACATGGAAATTCCTTAGACTAGCGATATATTAGTAGTGGGGATATTTTTCATTCCTCTTCACTATCTCGTACAAAAAATATTGATATTGATTTCAAAATTCCTGTTCATATTATATTTTAACTAAACATGTTATCATTCCGCTTTTTAGCCAAGTCAAGTCAAGTCAAGTAATCATTTATTATACTGACATGTTTTATACAGAATATACATAAAAAGAACGAAATTATTAATATTATCACCCAGCTAATACTGGCTTATAAGTCAGCTGAAAACAATGATATATATATTAGCATAGGAAAGCAATTATTTTTAATAAATTCGATATTATGTCATCGATTGGCTAAAATACAATATTCAGTCCTCGACTTTTACCCAAAATGCATCATACTGCTCTATCCTCGGTCGCAGGGTGTTGAGAAGAAGATTTACGTGGAGCATCGACGCTACCAGGGTCAGAACCTGTCCGAGGTCGAGGCCAAGGTCAAATACACGCATCAGGCGCGCTCGCTCAAAACGTACGGGATCACGTTCTTCCTCGTCAAGGAGAAGATGAAAGGTGAGTGGTAGGATTTGACCACCAGATTGTCGTGTCAATCGTTAAATTGACCATGCTTTTTTTTTTTTTTAATTACTTTTTATTCATACTTATATAATAATATTATATATACGATATAATATTATATATACGATTACAAATACAAGTACAGCATAAATATTAACAATTTCTACAAAATGGCAAAATATTTTCCACAATATGACAGAGTAATTACTACTAAACTTCATCAAAATTACATAATAATTTTTTCAAATAGTTAAATAATAAATTTGTATTTAACACTTCCAAGGTTATATAATAAGTATATATCATTCTATTGATGCTAAACATTATATTTTCAATTTCCAATCTTGATTGACCATGCTGACGTCAGCATGCTCCATTTCACGATTGACACGACAATCAAGTGGTCAAATACCATTCTATCATGAAGAAAATACGATTGCAGTTTCCATTAATGACTAAACATGTTAGATATACACGCAAACTTTCTAAATATAATTTACTCATAACATAGTCAATGCATGGGCCTATGCTTGGTACATTGCACTTGACTGGGATTAAAGAACGTATTTGGGGAACTATCCAATGTACTTAAAATATATTGCCACAATGATTTGAATTTGATTTCAATAATATTGTTTTACATAGTTTTACAAAATTAGAATAAAAAGAAATCTGTGTGTATTGTACAATGTAAAAAAATAGAATACAAATAAAAATACAATAAACAACTCAAATATCAAAATTTGAAATCGAACCTATGAGTTCAAAAACGTTAAAAATTGAATTCTCAGTTTAGACTAAATTTTGATATTTGAGGTTTTTTTTCGTTATTTTTTTGACAAGAACTAGCACTAGAAAAAGAAATATAAGACAATAATATGAGACCAAGTGCTATTCACCAATTAAGGATACTTTTAAGTGATTATGCACCATGTCTGTCAGGTAAGAACAAGCTGGTTCCGCGGCTGCTGGGGATCACCAAGGAGTCGGTGGTGCGCGTCGACGAGAAGACCAAGGAGATCATGAAGATGTGGCCGCTGACCACCGTGCGGCGCTGGGCTGCCAGCCCCAACAGCTTCACGCTCGACTTCGGGGACTACTCAGACTCATACTACTCGGTGAGGAGAATAAGATTATCTGTTAACTTAGGGGATTACTCAGACTCATACTACTCGGTGAGAGGAGATTAAGATTATCTATTAACTTTGGAGATTACTCAGACTCCTACTACTCTGTGGGGCTGCTCCCATAGTGTATACTCATCTATCCTGGTATTTACCGTAATATACGACCATCCAAGCGGCCAGGGCCGTTAGATTGAAATTTTTTCTTCGGGGACTTCTCAGACTCCTACTACTTGGTGAGGCTGGGTTTTGTTTATATACATTATACATTGTATATGGTTAGTTCTCAGCCGGCCTACTGTTAAACCAGATTACTCAGACTCATGCTACTCTGTGAGGACAATCAGATTATCAGGGTCAGGATTAGGTGGAAAAGTGCTACTCATCTGTAGGACTAGTAACCCTCAAATATCTACTCGTCCTGCAAAAAATGTACTCGTCCTCCTTGCACAAAGCTCTATACCTGTATCCCAAATTGACCAGAATTGCTACTTGTTGCTAAAACCTTTTGCTCGTCCTCCACAAGTTTTTACTTGTCAATACGAGCGGACGAGTGGTTAATCCTCACCCTGGATTATCTATTAACTTTGGAGATTACTCAGACTCCTACTACTCAGTGAGGCTGCTCCCATAGGGTACATGCATCTATCCTGGTATATACCGTTTTCGAAAACGTAAATGAATAAAATCAAAATTAACTTTAAAACAAAATTTCATCTTATCAAGAATACAGCTCAAAAAAGAAAACTATACACTATTTATAATGGTTCTTTATCTATCCTGGTATATGATACACAAATGTACAGTTTATTACTTGAAACCAATGGATATTTATTTAGAAACAGAGAAGAATAGAATTATCTATTAGCTTCGGAGACTACTCCGACTCATACTACTTGGTGAGGTGCTTTTTTCATCTATCCTGGGATTTAATACACAAATATACAGTTTACTACTTGAAACCACTAGAATGTTTATTTACAGAAAACGTGTAAGCTTTCTTTTTGATAATATAATCTTTTGATCTTTTTCTGTAGAGTTTTAGAGATTTATTAGTGAATAATTTAGATTAGAAATTTAGAAATTTGAAATTGATTTCTTATTTATTTATTTTAATTTATTTTTTATTTTTTATTAATTTAAAACGATATCAAATTACTAAATTTGTAATCTAAATTATTCACTAATATTCTAATAAATCTCCAAAGCAGTACAGAAAAAGACCAAAATATTATATTCTCAAAATGCGACCATCTGTAATGTCCAAAATATACCCACTTACATGTGTGAGCTGTCACCCATACCTAGGGCTTCATCAGACTAATTTCACTAATTTTATAGAATCTGACTACGAAATGAAATCGTAGGTGCTTGGTATCGCTGATAACGTTTGTTTTTTCCCCCCTTATTCAGGTCCAGACCACAGAAGGTGAGCAGATTTCGCTGCTGATTAACGGCTACATCGACATCATCCTGAAGAAGAAGAAGGCGAACGATCACCTGGGCATCGATGGCAACGAGGAGTCGTTCACTTACGAGGATCAGGTCAGGAAACCTGACAGTAATTGCAATTTACGGGTTGAGGATGGTGGCATTAGATATATCGATAAAGTTAGACTAGTTTTATTCAGGAAAAACATGCACAATCAAAATATAAGTATGTATTATATATTTTCACGATAAATTTAGAATAGTTTTATTCAGGAAAACGTACTATTAAAATATAAATATATATTGCAAAATTACACTATGTTTATTCAGGAAAACATCTACTGTTATATATTAAAATTTCAGGAAAATTTGTACTATCAAAGTATAAATATATATTGCATAAAATCACGATAAAATTAGACTATGTTTATTCAGGAAAACATATACTATTAAATATTAAGATATAAATAAGTATTACATTTAATCTCGATAAAATAAGACTAGTTTTATTCGGGAAAACATGCACTATTAAAATATGAATATATATTACATATAATCACAATAAAATTAGACTAGTTTTATTCAGGAAAACGTGTACTATCAAAATATAAGACTATATTACATATTATAATCACAGACCATGACTGTCACATGATGTTCCTTCGATAGAGCAAGAAAGCGTACTTAAAGTATTGCTTATTTACAATGTGGTACAATTTGAATACATCCCTACAACATTTAATGTGAAGTAACTTCATAATTAAAGAAAACACATCAGGTTGAGACTTAATTTTATGGTTTAATGAATACTGTTATCCTATTTTCTTTAAACCTAGAATTTTGTTTAGTGTTGATTATTTAAGAGCGCATAGTTTTTTTTCTCAAATCATCCTTAAGCAATCCTATATTCCTATATATTGTATATATATTATATTGTATTACATATTATATCTGATATTGTTAATTGTATATTGAGGCATGAAAGTCGAATTTATATATATATATATTAAAAAATCCTATTGCTCTTGCCGTGAATGTAAAAACTGCTTGGATACAGGAATTTCTTCGCGGTATGCACCTAAAAATAATTCAGAATCAACTTACAGTGTTCAAAGACATACCCGTCTTGTATGTAGTAGTAGTAGTTTATTTATTTATGGGTCACCTGATATAATAAATGATAAAATACATCAATTCAAAATAAAATCATCAGCCGGTTATCAAACCTATGAGACACAGTAATTTACAATAAAATAATCATTAATTAAAATCACTTACTTTTTAATAGAATAGATATATGTATTTCTTTATGTAGGTGGCCCCTGCCAAAGCGACAATCATCCAGCACCAGTCGTCCAAGGTTGGACAGGCCCAGGTATGTGGAACCGTCTGCCAACCAAATGTCTTCGCAACGCAGCGCCAACACGACAGAGGGAAGGGGCCTAGACAAAATAAGCTAAATTCAACCTGAACATTTCGGTTAAAACACAAAAATTCCTCAAATTTAAAAATTCAAATTTTTAATATATTGTAGTTTTCTCAAAGCAATTTTGGTTTGAATTTGGTGATCATCTTCAAAAGTATTGAATGTATGAAATGAAGGAAATTTGATCATTGTACTTCTCAAATCTGCCTCGAAGACATTGAAAATTTCATAAAAAATTAGACAGGTATTTATTATAGTTTCCTGTGTAGACCCAAAGTAAAATCTTTTTTCTAATGTGTTTTTCTTAAGTAAAATCTTGACTTTTGCACCTTTTATATTATTGTGGGCGTTAAGTAAAGTTTTTATGATAGGGCTGTATGGGAAACTGTATTAAGTATGTGTCCGATTGTATGAAACTTTCATAGTCATGAGGATACAATTCGACAAGTATCCTGACAAAGTTTCGTTCAAATGCATTCGATACTTTTAGGAGAAAATCCCAAAGTTCCAATTTGACTGCTTTGTAAAAGTAGCAATAGAAGATTAAGAATAGTATTTTCTATGGTTATCCTCTATTTGATGGGGGAAAAAAAGGGAAAATTCAGGAAAAATTAAACAAAATGCACAAAATTCCTTTGGCAAAAGTAAGCTAAATAATTTGCGTTACGATTGGGCTGCTCCTTTCCAAGTACAGAGCATGTTCAATAAGAGAAGTGACTGGTCCATGGGGGCTCTGAGAACGGCAACGTACAAACTTTCACTTCTACAAAAGCTCGCTAAACCTTTGTGAGAAGTTTTTCTAGCACTAAGCAGATTTTGTTTTGCGTTTGAATGACGTAGTAGCACAAGATGGCCGCCGCATGACTCAGCATCCATGTTGCTTTCACATTTTGTAGTCTGTCCGTTTTGTTTTTGTTTTTGTTCGAATCTTCTCTTATTCAACATCTTCTGTTTTTGTTGTTGCGTAACATTCATTACTACGAATTCTATTTTTATTTCCTTGATTAATAATGCTGTTGATTTTGTTACGTTGTTTGCCTATGATATAGTTTGACACACTATAGCCATAGGCCACCTCATGTTCTATTAATAGTCGTGACTAAGCACATTAAAACCATTCCAGGTGATACTGATAGACACTATGTGAATGCTCGCCAGGTTTATAGTTCTAGAGTAGGCTATTTTTAGTTAATAGACGAATAATACAGTGTAGTTACTAGTGATGGTTTGGAAAGACCTACGGAAAAGATGTGAGGTATTAGAAAGCTCGTAGCTTCTGGCAACTTGATTGATACCTTATGAGATATGAGCTAAAGAAACTAAAGTCTATTGCAAAGACTTCAAAAGTAATATTGCTCGACTCTGTTGTACATTTTGGATAAGTTTGAAAGCAATAGTGTAGATGTAGGTTCACTGAAGGCTGCTGGGATATTACTATGTTTTGAGGCTACTTTGTTAGGTTTGAGAGGACAAGATGTAGGCTTTATGAAGTAAATTTAGCGTAATCATTCAATAGAGCAGCGAGATTGTTAAAGGCACAGGTATGCTGTATAAGGACGTTATGATGATGATTGGATGTACCAGTCAAGCCCTGAGATACGATGGGCTTCTACCTGTGCCAGAGTTTAGCCCTCATTGTCTGTAGATGGGGTCTGTGGCCCCTCCCCCTCTAGCAGATAGAGTTCATCCCACAGCGGCAGTGTGTGTTGCCAGAGATGGGCTCCCCCCGCCCCTATAGCAGTAGCCATGCTGTGATAAGATGGGCTCCTAGTTTATGGGCCCTAGTAGATGGGCCCCTCCCCCTATATATGTGACTTGACTTGAGAGGACAAGATGTAGGCTTTATGAAGAAGATTTAGCGTAATCATTCGATATAGCAGCGAGATTGTTAAAGGCACAGGTATGCTGTATAAGAGAATTACAATAGACTCAGTCAAACCCTGAGATATGACGGGCCCCTCCCCCTATACCAGACAGAGTTTATGGCGGTCTGAGACGGGCCCCTCCCATTATAGCAGTAGCCATGCTGTGATAAGATGGGCTCCTAGTTTATGGGCCCTAGTAGATGGGCCCCTCCCCCTCTAGCAGACAGTTCATCCCACGACGGTGTGTGTTGCCAGAGATGGGCTCCTCGCCCTCTAGCAGTAGCCGTGCCCCAGAGTTTAGCCCCCGTTGTCTGTAGATGGGGTCTGTGGCGCTTCCGGCGGTGCTGCGAGCGGGAGAGACGCCCACGACGCCCGTCTCAGCGGGCTCCATGGCCCGGGCCCAGCACCAGCAGCTCTCCATGCAGGCCAGTCAGGGCGGCCAGGGGGTGCGCGGAGCAGGCATGCAGGTACGTGGACGATCTCACGCAGTCTCCCAGTCAGGGTCACATCGTGTCCGCTCGTCCTGATTAGTAGACATCGGCAACTTGTCAGGACGAGTAACTTTTTGAGGAAGACTAGTACATTTTTAAAGTTACTAGTCCTGCTCAAGATTGACTATTGAGGTCTTAAACTGGGAGACTGACGGTTTAAAGGTAAACTGCATTGATCCTTAACCGGCGGGTCAGCAAGTGAATCCTTCTGTTGCGCTTGGATTGAAGCCTAAAATAAGGTCAAAGTAAGCGACGTGGATGGCTGATTTACCAGAGGCATCCATTGTGGTGATGCTTATTTTAGGCTTCAGTTCAGGCTGCACATGTAACTACATGAGCCGATTAAGGGTTAAGTCCCATGGAGAATGGATGGGATTTCACAGTTTACCTCCAAACCTACATAATATCATAATAGTGGTGGAGGGCTTGAAATGTTGCTATGAGGCAGTGGAGCTGAGGTGGCCGTGCATCTACTGGTGAAGGTAAGGGCGCGAGGGAGATTATGCAGGTTATGCAAGTTTAGGGGCTCATTTTGATTGCAATATACTTTTGTTTTATACACTATACAACTTTATAAACCATACAAATTACAGAAGCATGTAGATATAATTGTTTAGGATTGTTGAGGGATTGTCAGTATCTATCCAATTGGAAAAATGAAAGCCATAGAATATGAATCTTGGGACCATTTCAAAAGCAGAAAACAGTCAGACCCTTCAGAGTATAACAATTGGGGGACTTACATAGAAAGTTAAAATTTTTGACTCGATTGGTAGATAATCAAAGGTAGGTTTGTAAGATGGGTAATAAGTTGATTATTCAACAGTCCTGTTATGGAAGTATTGGTCATCCTAAAGGAATTGGTCATTATTTTAGTTCTCGATTCTGAAATGATAATAGAAAAAAATGGAAACATTATGACACTAGTTTGGTGATGTAAACGAACATTTGTGGAAACCAAAGAACGTGAACCAGGTATGAATTAATGTAATAAGGCTAACAATCGAGCCATCCTAAGCTGAAAACGTTACTATGATCATTTGCTTCTTACCTGCTTCATAAACACACAGTAAGTATGATTTTTTTTTCTCGTCAAAAGTATAATGTACAAGTTGTGATGTCCACCACAGTAATTTTCAAGAAGCGGACATGTTCGCGGTTGAGTGAACATGCCGCTTCCTGTGAGTTGCTGGTTATAACAGCACGCCAGTTGACCGCATGATCCACGACTAACACAAACCTAGGATCAGCAGGTGCCATTCAAATCACACAAGCTCCGCCAGTTGTCAATGTCATGTGTTATCAAAGCGTGATGCCTGATTTGGATATGGCTTAATTTTGAATGCAAAATTCGTAATGTTTTCAAACAATATGCTATGTTTGTTATAGATCCCAGTCTCCCTTTTTAGTGACTAGTCCGCTTATGCAGACCAGTAGAAATTGGGGAGGACTCGTGCTGAATTCAATTCACTTGTCCTGCATTTGAATAGCTGCTGAGTCAAAACACGTTTGGCAACTTGTCAGGACGAGTAACTTTTGGGAAGGACTAGTACCTTTTAAAAGCTAATAGTCCTGCTCCAGAGTGACTATCAAGGCCATAACTGGGAGACTAAGGTCTAGAACAATACAAAGCATAAATAAGAAACAATGTCAGTTTCAGCCTTTGAGATTTACAGCCGTTTTAAAGACAAACGAGCGGAACTTGTGCGATATGGCGCTTGCTGTACACTGTAGTGAGGAATAACACAGAGAGCATGTTAACACAGACAGCATGGGAAAGCTTCTCAAAATTGCTGAATGCCTCGTCAAAATTGTCATCGTCTTCGTCAATAGACACGTTTTGTGAACTTAAACTCGTCCTTGTCTAATGTTGTTCTGTAACGTTGTGGAGTCGGGATAAAACGTACAATGTTGTTTGATAGTGACTGATGTAGTGCTATCAAATATGGCGGCTTACTGCTTCTGATAGCTTTTTAAATACTGAGATAGCTTTTGTAAGAATTCAATACCGGTGTGAAATGATTAGGGGGAATTTGTTTTTCTCAAACAAAGATAGCTCGTTCTAGATGTAAATGGTAATGGTTTGTTAAAGATAAAGGTAATGGTTTGTGAAGAATAATGATTGAATATAAACATCAATTGAAGATAATCTGATACTGGGATAATTTAACATAAAAACAATTGAAAAATAACTGAAAGTCGTTGTGAAACTAATGTTTTCTTGGAATCGGACGTAATCAAATCGATGAAACGGCTCGAATGATCAACAGGTAAATTTTGACATAATTGTTTTAATCCAGATATTTGCTTACACCATATACACCAGACAGAGATCTAAAAACCTATAAAAGCTTGAAGGCCTTAAATCCTTTTGTCTCTCATGAAAAGCATTTATGCTCAATGTAGTATGCATTACGAAAAAAAAAAAGAATGAAATTAAACTGCAGCTTAAACACCTCTTCATTGGTCCCATTCAGTAAGAACCTGTTGGTGTGGTGTTCCAAATCTCTCTTATCGAACAAATGTCACAATTATTGTTACTGAGTTTCACATCCACACCAACATATATACAGTTGAACATAGAAAACTTAACGAAACACTATACAGTGAATGTCCTCAACAACGGAAGATTGAACAATGGAAAAACTGAATAACACAAACTTTTCTCATGCATTACTTATTGATAATGTTAATAAATTATGGACTAAACAACGGAAATCCGCTACTATGGAAGGATTTGTGACTGCAAATTGGGTTCCATTGTTGAGGACATTCATTGTTGTAGAAATTGGGGAGGACTCATGCTGAATTGATCACATTCATTGTAAATATATACATCAAACATTATTGTCACTGAAGTACACCATCACACCAACTTATATATAAACAATCGAACATAGAAAACTCACCAAAACACTATCTACCACAGTACGATCTACGTTGTGTTTGACGTGTGCCGTTGACCAATCACAGGGCAGCATGTCCCAGGCCCAGCGTGCGTTGCTAGGGACGATTGACGGGGGCCGCGTTGCCGTGAGAGACGCACAGACGCAGCTCGAACAGAAGGAGACACTGCCGACGCTCGGTATGTACATGGCGCCGACAATTGCTACTTCATTTTCACTGGGGAGGCACTCTGAGTATCAGATGTCAAGCAAATTGACCTCTGAAATGTTTCGCCTGAGAGTGGATTAACATAATTTATGTGACCTGTTTAAATACTGCAACCTGATTGGTTGAACCGGCCACACCCATCTGATACTTAGCTGTGATTGGTCACTTGACCTCATTTATATTCATCACCGGCCTGTGATGATTATAGATTAACAGCCTGTGATTGGTCAGAATTTTTAATGAGAATAGTTATGTGTCAGAGGTCTCTTCAGGACATCTGATACTCAGAGTGTGGGGAGGAGGTGTTCCTGCATAAGATGTTCTGATTTGATAGTTTCAATATAAAAAAAATATCTGTTTGATCAAATGGAACTGGGTTAAAATAGTTGTTATCTAGTCAGAACGAGGACTGAAGAAATTATACCCCTTCGCTCCTTTCTCAGCTGATTCTATCGGTCCCAACTTTGATAAACTTTTAGTATGTTATGAAGTACACTGTCCCCTACCAGAATCAGTGAAGAAAGCTTTTGTAGCAATTTTTTGGGGGGTGAAACTGTATTTTGCTCTTGATATATTGAACAAATTCATTGTATTTCTTATTGTACAATACTATAAATTCATTTTGAGAAAAATCCTTTGTACTCCGCCACTGACCCACTTCCTGATGTCATGTGATGTCTGCAGCTGTGTTGATACTGTCAGACATTCACTGAACCAAGCCTTATGATCAGGAGAAAAATCATAAAAAACAATTACAAATTTTTTTTGATCAAAAATGAATATATAGTATTGCACTTTGCTGTGACTATGCTGGTTCTGCTTCAGGCAATGACGCAGCATCCGGATAAACTTTTAGTATGTTATGAAGTACACTGTTGTCCCTACCAGAATCAGTGAAGGAAGCTTTTGTAGCAATTTTTTGGGTGAAACTGCACTTTGCTGTGACTATGCTGGTTCTGCTTCAGGCAATGATGCGGCGTCGCGCAAGTGGCGAGAGGACCAGCTGGACATGTCCAAACAGAACGTGGGAGCCCACCTGTCTGCCATGGGGGCCGCCACAGCACAGGTAGGACACCAAGGGGGGGGGGGGTGGGGGGGGTTCTCAATATTAACAGGCTGGTACACTTTTATATATATGCTCCCTAGGGGGGGAATCCTCCACAGTTGGGCTGGGTTTATATGCTCAGCACGAAGACGCCTGATTTTGAGAGACAAAATATCTTCAAGACCCCCTATTTCTTGGCAGCCAAACCCCAAAGACCCCCTAATTTCTAAGTCGTATAAGTAAACTGATGCATGATGATATTTTGTTGTTGCCTTCAGGTTTCATATATATTCAATATATTGTAATTCAATGTATTGTTTTAAAACACCAATATTGAAGACCCCCTGTTCTGGCATAAACCATATTTAAGACCCCCATTTTTGCAAAAATTTAAGACCCACCATTTTTAACTTGCCATGAGCATACCCAACCCAAAACAGATGCTAGTGGCTGGGTGTGAGGGACTCATAATAACCCTAAGTTAACATTCCATGCTCGGGCATTACTTTGTTCGTTAATCCGAAAGTTTTTCATGTGGCTCAGACATATTATGCCCTTGTAGCATGGGTGTAAAGGAGTCATAATTACTCAGTCTCCCATTTAGTCACTAGTACGCTCTTCCAGACTTGTAGAAATTGGGGAGGACTTATGCTGAATTCAATTCACTCGTCATGCATATGAATAGCTGCTGAGGCAAAACACGTTTTTTCAGGATGAGTAATTTTTTGGGAGGACTATAATACCTTTTTAAAAGTTACTAGTCCTGCTGAAGAGTAACTAATGAGGAATAAACTGGGAGACTTGTTTGTTAATCTGATTATTTTTTCATTTGGCTCCGACATATGATGTCTTTGTTTGGTTTTGTATCTGCCGGAAGCTAATCTCACTGCCCTGTCTTACTTTAGGTGGTGACTCTGACATCTGGGGAAGACGAGACGGACTATTCTGCCGTGGGCTCAGCCGTGCAAACCATCTCCTCCAACGTGGGCCAGTTTGCCAAAGACATGCGCCTTCTAGCAGCTCTAGAGGAGGAGTCGGATGGCGACAAGCTGCTAGACGCTGCTAGACGGCTAGCGGGGGCCATGAGTGACCTGCTGGATACAGCACAGCCAGACTCAGAGGTCCCCAGGTGGGTGGGTGACAAAATTGGGATCGCTCCTATTATCGGCCAGAAGGGCCAGTATCAGGGATAATTCTTCACTGGCAGTTGTGCCACATTACTGGCCTTGCTCAAAAAATGCATTGCATTTTGCAAGATGGTGGCACCCAGAGATGTTTGAATTTATTTGTGATTTCATAGAAAATTATTGTTGGGCATGTACTGGTAGATTGATCAATTTTTTGGTCTGGGAATGATATTCTGCAAAGTATTAATTGATGGCTGGTTATATGGTTGAAGAACAAAACATAGTGATTGGTGTATGGATTGACACATGTTGGACCTGGTTTGTGTTTGCAGACAGCAGATTGATTGATTGATGTATCATGTATGACTTGACTGACCTGATGTATTGGAAATTCATGAATGACATTCTTCATTTTATTGTATGGATACATGATTAATTGACAGGATGATTAAAATGATATATGTATATATATACCATAGTGTGGTTGCAGATTGTATATATACTTATAACTGTATGGTCTATAACAAGATGGATGTATGTGTGAGACAGTTTTGATTGATTAATTGTTTGTGTTTTCAGAAAGATAGCTTATTTGATTTTATGAATTGATGTGATAATGTTTGTACAGCAGATTGATAGATTAATTGATGGTTTGATTAAAATATTCATGATTGATGAATTGATTGTTTGAAACATTTTTCCCACCAGAAATTTTGGACATGATTGATCATTCATATTCCAGGATTTGTTTGCTCTTTTGACTGCACGAGACTATTGATATGCATGCATCACATGGCTGGCAACTTTTATATAAAAAACAATTTAGACAGCATGTATGGATTGTCCTTTCCGTTATCGCCAGACTGATCATCTAAATACAGGTGTTGGATTTCAGCACTGTATCTCCTTTTGAACGCATTTGCTATGTATGGATGCATCACTGCTTGACCCTCTGTTTATGTGTTTTCAGACAGCAGCTGTTGTTTTTGCGCGTGATCAGCTTGATCATGCGGACTGTGGGCATGCGGACTGTGGATCGAGGCTTCCAGGATCTGCTGCTGTTTCGCCATTTTCAACGCCACAGCCGCTGCTCGTTCAAGGCTATCAAAAGGCTTACAACGAGGTTGTTTTTGTCATTTCATAAGGCTGTCATTTGTATATAACATTGATAGGGTCTGGCTGTTCAACCATTTTTTTTTGGGTGCAAAAGAAAAAGCTGTCAATTTTTGTTTTTTGAAAAAAATGAGTGGACTGTAAATGAACTTTCTTTTTTTTTTTTTTTTTTTCCCCCCAATGTTTTGGTTTAATTTTTGATTGTACAGACTAACTGTAAATGTTTGGGGGACTAATCTGTTTCTTTTTACATAAACAGAAATAGAACAATGGGGTTCTCTGGATTTAGAATATGAACAGGTGGGCACAAATGCCCTTACAATTTGACGGTCAGGTTTTTACGTAAATTTCTACCCGTCAAACGCTGCTTTTTTTTCATTTTTAAGTGAAATGCACAATGTTTTCTGATAATGGCGACATGTTATGGTCATGCTTTATCCTCAAGTTGTATTGTTTGAATTGGTGAGCTATTTTCTGCTGCTGCTGCTGCTGCTGCTGCTGCTGCTGCTGCTGCTGCTGCTGCTGCTGCTGCTGTGGTTGGTACTGACGTGATGTTTTGGTACTGTAGGGAACTGTGAGGACCAGGACGATCAGAACCGTGTGATCGGGTCGGCCACTCAGTGCGCGCTCTCAACATCACAGCTCGTGGCATGCACAAAGGTACGAACCAGCTACACACATCACAACACACTGTAACTTAATCATCTTGAGTTATACTTGTACTTTTGAACCGTTATTTTCAAATTGATGACAAATATAATGATGACTTTTGAACCAATATTTTGACAATGTGCCTGAATTTTTTTCGGCCATCTTCACATGGCCTTTTTCCCAATGCACACTGTAATTATAACGTGCTTGGAAACAACACGTGTATAAACATTTTAAAAGACATTTATTGTGACAATATCATTAGATTGGACATGCATTGTTTAAGTCCAAAACCCATCTCAAAAGTGCACACTGTGGGAAAAAGGCCATGTGAAGATGGCCGAAAGCTTCAGGTAGCTTCAAAATATTGGTTCAAAAGTACAAGTATAACTCAAGATGATTAACAGAACTTGAACAAATGAATATCCAACACACTGTAACTTACTATCCTCGTCATGAAAAGCATTATCCTTTATCATCAGACTTTTGTTTTTACGTCGTACGTGTAATGATGTACATTATGGACAGTCCACGTATAACGTTCCACGAAAATAAACATTTTACACTTGAGAAAGCATCGATGATGAAAAATTTGTGGTTTAATAAAACTTTAGTACCTTTTTAACCTGATACACTGTTCTGTTTTAAGACTATTGTTTGTTATCAAGTTACTCACAGACAAACTTTTTTAAAACCGTGAATATTCATATTATGATAATATTCATGGTTTTTACTGTATTTCACATTGATACTTTTGAACATCATTATGTTTGTTATCGAATTGATGTTGGTGTCAAAAACGACATTCCATTTATAAAATTTCTGATGCCTGTTTGAATGATAAAAGTTCTTTTAAAATCACATTATCGGAATTGGTCGTTCATTCACAGTTCTTCTACATATAGGTCTACATCATTTTTTCATGATATCATAATATTCATGATTTTTGCTATAACCTGCATACATATACTTTTCACATCATTATAATAAAAGTAAAAACGACTCAGTTATTGAATATTAGGACCTCTAATGTCAAAAACGACTCGGTTATCGCGCCGTGTTCATGTTTTTTTGTGAATAAGAAAAAGAAACTTTGATGTAGAAACATTGAAAATAAGTGAAAAAGAGCGCGTTGAAAAGTTATTAGTGAATATATACAGACATATCACTGAACCATCCTCTGTCGCCATGCAGGTCGTGGCCCCGACGATCCAGAACCCGGCGTGCCAGGACCAGCTGATCGAGGCTGCGAAGCACGTGGCGAGGCGGGTGGACGGCGTGGTGGGCACGGCACAGGCTGTCTGCCAGGAGGACTCAGCACTGCAGGACCTCGGTGAGAAATCAAAATGTTAAAATGTCTTATTAAGACTTTTATTGATAGTATGTATGGTTGTCAAATTTGGACCCTGCAGGACCTAGGTGAGAAATCCACACACAACTTTTGTCCGATAACTTCCTTCATTCAAAATGGATATCAATAAGTGTGCCAATGACCTGGTGTAAATTGTAAAGTCATGAGAGCACATTAGAATCACAACTATAAACCACCACATTCACATTTGCATCTAAGCCTATAGCAAACACATGGTCACTAGCATAACGTAATGTATTCTGGTTTTTATTGTAAATAGTCACATGGTACGTCACATTGCACAATACAAGTTTGCTGTTCTCCCCCTGCAGGACCTGGGTGAGAAATACACAATCCATTTGTCCTTTAACTTCCTTCATTCAAAATGTAGAGCAAAATATTCTCAAAAGAAAAACCTCGCTTCCGTTTCCTTTACTAGTACTGT
>CM032665.1:26260832-26279644 GCA_019095985.1 Streblospio benedicti
GCTTCAAAATATTGGTTCAAACGTACAAGTATAACTCAAGATGATTAACAGAAGTTGAACAAATGAATATTCAACACACTGTAACTTACTATCCTCGTCATGAAAAGCATTATCCTTTGTCATCAGACTTTTGTTTTTACGTCGTATGTTTATTGATGTACATTTTGGCCAGTCCACATATAACGTTCCAAGAAAATAAACATTTTACACTTGAGAAAGCATCGATGATGTGAAAAATTTGTGGTTTAATAAAACTTTAGTACCTTTTTAACCTTATACACTGTTCTGTTTTAAGCCTATTGTTTGTTATCAAGTTACACCACATACCATCCTTTTTTATCACATCATAATGTTCATCATACAATACAATATACATTGATATGATGTACAATATCATATCGTAATATTCATGATTTTTGCTATCACCTGCATAGATATACTTTTCACATCATTATAATAAAAGTAAAAACGACTCGGTTATCGAATATTAGGACCTCTAATGTCAAAAACGACTCGGTTATCGCGCCGTGTTCATGTTTTTTTGTGAATAAGAAAAAGAAACTTTGATGTAGAAACATTGAAAATAAGTGAAAAAGAGCGCGTTGAAAAGTTATTAGTGAATATATACAGACATATCACTGAACCATCCTCTGTCGCCCGCAGGTCGTGGCCCCGACGATCCAGAACCCGGCGTGCCAGGACCAGCTGATCGAGGCTGCGAAGCACGTGGCGAGGCGAGTGGACGGCGTGGTGGGCACGGCACAGGCTGTGTGTCAGGAGGACTCAGCACTGCAGGACCTCGGTGAGAAATTTCAAGTAGACATTTTGAGTACAAGTTAATTTTAATCCAGTAAGCTGTATACTTTTTTAATATGATAAAAGAATTATGGTTGCAGGCTAAATGGAGGTGTTTTAACTACTGTAATTAAGGTTTTTAAAGTAATATATTAGTATATAATGTATAATAGTGTATAGTATGCCTAATTTGGCAGTATGTCTTTGTTGTAACAATAATTGAATTCACTGTTTTGATGTATGTACAAGGAAATTCAACACTTAAATAAACAATTTTACTACTAGTAGTAATCCACACACACCTCATGTCCCATAAGGGATGATGTACATTTTGTCACGCTCCGCAAAAGTGGAACATTGTTCCACTTAGGGGAAGGGGGGGTTTAGGTCAAGTTTTTGATATTCCACTTTTGTCGCGAGAGTCCATTAGAATCACGACTTTTCAATTTCTTTATTTCAGAATATAAAATTGCATACATAATAAATTAGTACACAAATAGTAACAGTAAAAAAAAGCAAGCAGTAAAAACACATTAAAAAAAACCCTCTGCCATTTTGCCATTTAATGGCATGGCTACAGTTGAAAGTAATAAAAACTATAAACCACCACATTCACATTTGCATCTAACCCTATAGCAAACACATGGTCACAAGCAAAGTAATGTAATGTTTTCATTGTAAATAGTCACATAGTACGTCACATTGCACAATACAAGTTTGCTGTTCTCTCCCCCATCAGGCAGCGATTTCTATAAAAGTGACATTGTTTGGTACATAATTGGTGAAGGTAATTACTGCTAACTGTTCATTAGACACACAAGGAAACCCATGTGGATTCGTCCCATGAACAGAGACCAGGAACGAGCAGGATCCAGAATAACAAGCGCTTGTCCTCTCCTATTGACTAGTGGAAGTTTGTCAATATTTTCAAAGGACTATACTTCATAATTTAATTCACCACACACACCTTTTCTCCCATTACTTCCTTCAATAAAGATGTAGTGTAGTATTTAGATCTTACACCTTCCCGTCCCCCCTCAGGCCTGGCAGCGACCGCAGTGACCAAGGCTCTGGACGACCTGCTGCAGCACATCAAGCGAGGGTCGGCCGGACGGGAGGTCCACGAGGTAACTAACACCAGTTATTAGTGATGGGAATCGGACGCTCTTTGCATAATCGATTTTTTACATGGTTGACCGATCGATTACCGATTCAGATCGATAATCCTTGAATTTGTTTTAAAGAAATACATGAAATACAAATAAAGATTGGAAGAAAAAATAGCTGTTTCACTTAGCTTTTTTCGATGTTGTGTTCTGTTCTCTACACAGTCAAAAAAAAACAAAATGCTCTGTGCGAAAACTACATCGTGAGAAACAACATCAACATCCGGGTTTGAAATGAAATATTAACAGGCAAATTACTAAATATCTACGTATTGTGACTTGTGTGAAAAATTGCTATAGTCATTATGTTTGGCAATTTATCGATCAAATCATGACAGGTCCGATCGATTCTGACTCTGTCATAGAACGATGCGATGAGCGATATCATGATCGATCGCTCCATCACTAGTAGTTATATGACACATGTAGCATTTTGCTTCACGTAAACTCATTGGTTATCATGCTAGACAACACCGGGTGAGTTTGTAACATGAATTATTTTATCAGGTGAGTTCTCGTGGCGTATCACTGCGAGCCTGATGCGCCACAAGAAAGAATCCTGATGAAATAATTCCGGGAATACACGACGAACCCTGTTTTGAATTTATCATTCTTTTCTAAACAATTACAACACTTTGAAACGATTTATGATTTATTGGACTTGGGAAAATATCATTATATGTAATCGAGTCATTAGACTTAGCACTTGGATTAGGACTATATCACATAGTCTTTGACTCAGACTGTCATTTGAGCCATGGTTTTTAACCTGGTTCCGGTGGCAGAATGGACTAGTGAGTTAGCCTGAACTGCTTGGTGATTTGGTGCCGTATGGTCATGGGTTCAAATCCCACCAGCAGAGACTATGTGATATAGTCCTAACCTGACTTGGAGTCATAAATCTAATGACTTATAATTACATATAATACTATATACCCAAGTCCATCAAATCATAAATCATTTCAAACCTTGAGACGTTTTACTGAACTATAGTCTCCTTTTCTTTATGTCAAAACCACGTGCTATCACAGGTTGACACACTTGTTCTATCATTAGTATATTTGCCGACAGATAGTCTGGTTTTCTCTGATTACAGCAACGCGCATCACAGACATGATAATTTCTGGCATAACAATCCAAGTGAAAAACATAACATGCTCTACTTTATAGGCCATCTCTTTACAACATGACACACACGTCAAAACCACACATGACAAATACTGTTACAGGTGGACAAACTTCTGTCAAAAACCACATGTGTTGTTTTAGTGTATATGTAATGAAGTCATTAAATCGTGTCCTATCGCAGGTTGACACAATTCTGACCGCGACTGACCGCCTGTTTTCGTCGATGGATGACACGGGAGAGATGGTCCGCCAGGCGAGAGTCCTCGCCCACGCCACGTCACAGCTCGTCAACGCTCTCAAGGGAGAGGCGGAGGCCAACACCGACGGGGACACCCAGAAAAAACTACTCGCCGCAGCTAAACAGGTACGGGAGATGAGTTAAATCATTGTTAAGACCACCTCTATAAAGAAAAAACACTTTTTGTCCTACATTAAGACCGTTTTTTCCCGGCACCATTTCTTCATAACAAAACCACTATCAATACCTCTTAAAAGCGGGACAGGAAATGTTATTTTAGGTTTTGGTGCTGTGTCTGTTGGTTGGCATTGTTAAGACCATTCTATAAAGAGACCACCTCTAGTCCTAAAAAATACAAATTTTTCGCGGTACCAAAGCAATGCTCAAGTAATTATCAACCCTACGTACGATGTGCTCATAATTTGGAAAACTTGCTCTACACTAGATGATCCTACTGCTAAAACATTGTTAAAACCACCTCTATAAAGACACAACCTCTAATCCCTCTACAGTAAGAATTCTTTTGCGATACCAATTCTAAATAACAAAACCAAAACCACTGTGAGCCTCCGAAAAGAGACCATCAATATATCAATACCTTTTAAATGCAGTCTTTTTAAAATTCATGTAACGGAACAGGAAATGTTATTTTACGGTTTTTGTTGCCGTGCGTGTTGGTTGACACTGAGTAGCCTCGATATGCTGCGTGTTTCAGGTTGCTGACGCGACCGCGCGGATGGTTGAGGCTGCTAAAGGCTGCGCGTCGAGTCCCCAGGATAAAGACCAGCAGGCAGCGCTACGCATGGCCGCAGAGGAGCTCAGGTGAGACGGCACGCTTGGCTGCAGAGGTCGGGTGAGAGGTTACGCTTGGCCGCATGGCTGAGAACAGGTTATTGATTCTGTGTGCGAACAGTTCTCATACAACATATTCAACAAATTCTTACATATTCTGACAGTTCTGGAGATCGATATCCAATGATTTTCTTCTATTCTATCTTCTATATTCTGCTGCCTATCCTCTAATGCTGTCTAAATTAAATATCTCTTGGTCGAAATGTTTTATGTATTTTCATTTACTCTTTCGACATGTTTCAATAACAACAGTATCCTTATCAAATTCAAAATTCAAATATTAGTTCCAAAAATATAGAATCTCATAAAACCAAATATCAATGCACATTTTTCAAATGTTAATCTATCTGTATACCAAAATAATAACAAAATATCAAAATGTTTCGTAGACGTCCACCACTCCTTGCTTTGAGAGACATGTCTTCATCCCACGTAAACATATTTTCATACTCTGCGGCCATCCAATGAAAATACATGCAAAATCCTGACCCTGGTCCGTGTATTGTGTTTGTTTTAGGTCCGCTATGACGTCTGCCCCTCACAGCAATTCCTATTCCATTTTCCCCTCAAGGTTCAGTTCCAATTCCAATTCCTCTGACATCAATTCCAATTCCAATTCTGTATTAGTAAAAATGTAATATCTACATGCATGTCAAATGATTGTGTATGTTTATTTTAAATACTCATATATTGCCAACTTATTATTAATATTGTGAAATGAAAACACAACATTGAATATATATATAATAGATAATACAATTATTGATTTTTGACAATCAGTCTCACTTTAATGTACGTCAAATGGAATTGAGGTGGAATTGAAGTGGAATTGACTGGAATTGACGGGATTAGGCTCAATTCCAATTTCTTTTAGGTGTTCAATTCCAATCCCGGGATTGCAATGGAATTGACCCCATCCCTGTTGGGTATTATGATAATGACACAAGTGAATGAATAGCATGATTTTTGAAAGCACAAAGTTTGTTGGCGCTATTAGCATGTGTCTTGTACAGTACGTGGATGAAAATACAATGCTGAAGACTGATACAGTACGTGTATTGTGTTGTAGGTTGACTTTATTAGCATGTGAACTTTATCTCTTACAGTACGTGGATTATGTAAATGCCAACATAATGTTGGTAGCTCAGAAACTTACATTTTCACACCTAAGTGCTACGTTTCGGGAAAACGTTTCCCCTTCGACTGGCAACTGCGCAGATCTCTTGCACATGTACTTGGCGCTGTGTTGCATTGGCTGGAATTCCCGACACAACAACAAAGTAGCTTAAATCTATTATTTTCATCTTTCACAACAATAAAGATTAATTACCGTTTGACAGTTTCGTCTGCTTCAGCAGACATTTTCAAAAACACTACTGCGCATGTCAGGTCATTGTTTACGGCCAAAACAAAGTAGCTTGCGAAAATGTAAGTTTCTCAGCTACCACCATTAACCATTATGTTGGAATTTACATATTATGAATCCAGAAACTATAAAACTTCTAGTAAAAGACAGTGCGTGTGTTATGTTCCAGGTCTGCCACGACGTCCGCCTCTCACTCGGCCCTCAAAAAAAAGATCATCAAGAAGCTGGAGCTGGCGGCCAAAAACGCCGCGTCCTCCGCAACTCAGCTCATCAATGCGTCCGGAGGTGAGCAATAGAGCAAAAAGTGTGCCAATAACCTGGTGTAAACCACCACATTGTCCATTTATTGTCCATCTATAGGCTACAACAGCTCATCAATGCGTTCGGAGGTGACAGCTTGTCTCGCTTTGTAGAGATGTGAACTTACGTTTTTTTCCCGTATTTTTACGATTTTTGACCCCTGAAAATTCATTACGTCCGGGACATGGGTTTATTACGGGATTTTACTAGTGCCAGAGAAATATGGACAGTTTCTTAAAATACAGCTTGATCGGCGCCATTTAAGCGTTCATAACGCAATCTTTATTTGTTAGAAAAAAAATAATTTCAACTGGATCACAAAGGTAATTTATCTAGTGCGGGAAAACGTGTTTGCACACTGCTGTATTTGCGTTGTGATAAATGCATGTTGCAGGGTGACCACGGACAGGGAAAATCAGGGAATTTTGTAAAAAAAAATACCCTGACTGGAAAAATCAGGGAATTTGAAAATCTTGAATAAATCAGGGAAAAATCAGGGAATTTTTAAAATAAACTTGTAAAATAATCGAGGAATCTAAATATATTAAAATACATACAATACATATTTGGTTTATTTTCTGTTGGGCTTTAATAAATTTTTTAATCATGCTGTTTTTACAAAAACATCATTATAAAGTGAACTTGGCATGTACTAACCTTTCACACCCAATTATAAACAACAATACTATGATCAAAATGAGCTGGTGAAGGTGTGACTGAGTCTTAAAATCAGGTCTAATTATTAAACATAAACCAGGGAAAAATGTCAAACAATCAGGGAAAATCAGGGAAAAATCAGGGAATTTCATTTTCAAAATTCTGTGGTCACCCTGAGTTTTTACTAGTATGTGCAGCAGGTGCACACTTGCCAATATGGCTACTTTGGGGTAGGAATAAGATGTCAATCTGTTGAAACTTCTTTTAATATGCTTAGAATATTAAAGTAACAGTAAAATATATAATCTACTATCATTCTTAGATAGGGTTTCACATAAAGTTGTATATTTTTTTTATCACAATGACACTGCTTCAAAATGCCATTTGATGGACTTATATGATGAAGCCTGTGACAGAGGTGTAAATGGCAAATGCTTGTTTAATCTAAATATTAACTACTTTATCAATTCTTGTTGGATTTTGGTGATCTTTTTTTTAATTGATTTCTGTGATATCTAGATTTTTTTTCCAATTATCATTTTTTTTCATTTCACCTCAGAGTAGTTTACAATACTAGTAAATATACTAGTATTTCCCTTATTATTGTTTATTATAAGTAGAAAAACATTAAGATTTTATTAAGATTTTTTATATTTTTTATTAAGATTTTTGCTTGAAAATTAAGATTTATCATGGCTGTGATTAAGAGTTTAAACGCTGACGGGTTCACATCTCTGGCTTAGATGGTGGAATGGGGGTCTTTTTAAGTATAGTAGAACCTCCACTTGAGACCACTTTTCACAGTTCCAAACCTTTGTAAAGCTACCAAAATGATCCTCTGTGTAGCGATCACCTCTCTATTGACTGGTTCATATAGACGTTCTACTGTATTTTAAAACGCTCTTTGAACTAACTTCACGTAACAGCGGCCATCTTGAAACCCAAAATCTTCTTTTTTACCACCATATAACCACAAAATTGAAAACAAACCAGGCAGTACATGTATAATTTAGATGCAGGATTGTGAAAAACAATCAATCGATCAATAAGTGTGCCAATATCGTCTGTCTCTAGGCACGTTGCGTTACAACAGTTATCTGGCTGTTGATTGGATTTTTGATAAGGAGTATATGTACTCAAAATTTAAATTAATAGAGAAAAAAAAAAATCCTTTCATGGCTAATTTATGTTTATGTTTGGATATATTAGCAGTAAATTAGAAACAAAAATATATGAAACCATATGCTATGTACCTAATCAACAGAACATTGAGAGTAACATTTCCCGTCTCTAGGCACGTCTCGCTACAACAGTAACGGCTTTAGCAACAAACCAGGCGATACATGTATAATTTAGATGCAGGATTGTGAGAAACTATCAATCAATCAATTAATTGTGCCATCATTGTCCATCTGTAGGCACGTCTCGCTACAACAGTAACGTCTTCAGCAACAAAGCAGGCGATACATGTATAATTTAGTTGCATGATTGCGAGAAAAGATCAATCAATCAATTAATTGTGCCAACATTTCCCGTCTGTAGGCACGTCTCGCTACAACAGTAACCAGGCGGCCCAGCAGCAGCTGATGCAGCAGTGTAAGACGGTGGCAGACGACATGATCCCCCGCCTCGTGCAGGGCATCAAGGGCACCATGCACCAGCCAGACAGCACCGCCGCCTACATGGCGCTCATACAGGTAGGTGGGAAGAATATACCCTACCCCATTCTCAAGTCTCAGCAAAAATACACGGCCATTCGCATGGCGCTCATACAGGAATAGTCTAGGAATCTGTGCTGAGGTTGAGGTTGTATTCTCCAAAAACAATCCTTAAAATTTCGTAGACTTTATTGCATAATGACAATGATGTTGATGCCTCGATGTCTAGTTCCAAACTAGTGACCTAATTTGTATGCAGAAGCTAATATAAGTGTAACATACACAAGTATCAAAACCAATAAATCAATACACTATCAATAGACGTATGATTAGTTTATGCACAGCATTTCTAGCAAGTTAGTTGCGACAAATATACCCTACCCCATTCTCAAATCTGAGCAAAAATCCAGGGCCATTCCCACTAATTTTCTAACCATTCTCATTTCACAATTTATCAATTTTTCAATTTCTCACAATTCTCAAGGGAAATCGACCCCCTTTCAAATTTTTCATAAAAAATCAAGGGCCATTATCACATCCCAAAATAGGTATATTCCCCCCTCAGGTAGCACATGGCAGGGAAAAAACATGTGTTTGTTTTTAAAACCCAGGTTTTATTGTTGTTTTGGGGGTATTTCAATTTCATGATGAATATTCTACTCCTATACCTTCAATTTCTGATTTTAATGATTATAGTAAAATGTATTTATACATTTTTATTTTCATTAAACTACAATAAAAAGGACTATTCAAAGAATATTCGTAAAATATTTTGAAAAAAACGCAGATCATACTGGGTAATCTAATAGTCATTATATTGCATGTGATTGGTGGTGTGTTGCAGGCGTCGCAGGACTTCCTTCCCCCCGGCGGGAAGCTGGCGACCCAGGCGCGGGCCGCGGTCCCCACCGTGCAGGACCAGGCAGCCGCTATGTCACTCACAAACGCCGCAAAGGTGAGCATACAACATAGCTATAACATGCCATGTCACGGTCAGACCACAGCACAGATAGGCTGATCTCAATGCTAAAACATACCATTGGCCTTATATTATCCTTATCTCCTTATTTTATCAGGATTCGTTCTTGTGGCGCATCAGGTACGCCATGATACTCCCCAAGAACTCACCTGATAAAATAATTCATATTTCAAACTCACTTGGTTTTGTCTATTTACGGGGCTTCAGTGACATAGAGGCTATAGTAGCATAAAGGCTGCAAGGCTATAAATAGTATCATACGTGTCAAGTGGGCCGAAGTGGCGTTGCGCAATTGATACTGTCAAGTACAAGTATGAACACGTCTGTCAGGCGTGGAAAGTTTAACACAGTGGACTAGCACGTCTGTCGGACACATAATGACCGGTCTGGTGTTAGCAGGAGACCGTGCGTTTGACTCCATGGCCTTTCAAACTTTACAGGTCTCTGTCACTGAGTTTCGTTTCATTATTCCAAACCACGTGGACATGTAGCTTTCCTCCTCCTGTAGACGCTGTCGACGGCGCTTGCCGAGCTGCGTGCTGCGGCCGGGAAGGCGCAGGACGCGTGTGGATCCAGCGAGATCGACGGAGCCATCGATCAGGTACACAAGTGTCCACAATCCTACAACTTATCACAAATTTTACAACTTATCGACCAGGTACACAAACCACGCCCTCACAACCTCAAGCCACAGAGAGTAAACTTAGATTTCAAATTTCCAAAATCGAGGCGATTCAATTGGATTTTGTCCTGCTTTATGTTAAATTATAAAAAATTCATGTTTCATAGTTATTTGGCCACTGAGCATAAACTTTTAATACTTGGGGGCTCGTCAAGGATCATCTAAAATTCCTCCTTGGCGGTTCGACATAACGAGGTTGTGCTGATTTCCGCCCCCAGGTGCGCAGCCTCGAGTCGCAGCTGGACGAGATGCGCCGGAGCGCGGCTGCGGGGACGCTGCGACCGTTGCCGGGCGATTCGGCCGAGCGGTCAGCGACGCAGCTCGGGGCCGTCAGCAAGACGGTCGGCGCGGCGATGGCCCAGCTACTGACCGCAGCCGCACAGGGCAACGACAGCTACACCGGTCAGTGGGGGGATTCAGTATCATATTCTATTAATAACTGTATACATGTTTTCCCAAGTTTGCTTGTGCATTCAATTCTACTGTCACTGTTCTGGTGTCGTGAGTTTGAGTCCCGTCAGGGCCACTTGATATAGTCAAATGGCAGATGTCTCTTCGGTTATGTCAATACTGTGGTAGGAGCTTGCTTGGCACAACAGTGAGAGGAGAATTGAATTCCCAAAGGTGATCCTAATAGAGGTTCAACTGTATGTTTGGTTTATTTGTTAAATAACAAAGATTTGCTCCCAGGCTCTGCTGCGCGTGACACTGTGGCTGCGCTGAGGAAGCTGGTCAAGTATGAACGGTTCTCAACATCTTAGGGAGGTTAGCTCAGTGGTTAGAGCGCCTGACTGGTCTGATGTTAGCAGGAGACCGTGTTTTCGAGTCCACGGCCTTTCAAATCTTTACAGGGTTCCTCGAAAATTTCACAATAACAAAGATCATGAAGATTTGATAAAAGCATTTTGGATAAACTGACCGTTTCCCCCCCCCCCCAGGTTCTGCTGCGCGTGACACGGCTGCCGCCCTCCTGTTTCCCGGGCTCTCTGACGCATCTGAGAGCTGTTCTGATTAGAGGGCACCATGGGCGATTTCATGCAATATTAGTTCATTCTGCAGATTTCAGGGATTTTCTCCCCACGCATGGGCAGACAATAACAAATTTCATGACGATTTGATAAATAGATAGGCTTCCCCGCAATATTGGTTCGTCATGGACAAGGCTGCTCAGCTCATAGAGGAGGCAAAGATCAGACGACAGGGGCCGCGGGCAACCTGTTCCAGACAGCCAGACATGTTCCACTCGCACAGGTGAAAAACTGTTAACTCAGAAAACCAGACTCACAAACTCACACAGGTGAGCTCTGTTAATTGAGTATTTTAATAAAAGTTTTTCCCAACATAAAATTGTACCTTCATTTTGCACTGTAGTATCTGAACAGGATTTTATTTCTACTAGTTCAACTTCTAAATCTAGTATTGGCATTCTTTTATGTATGTATTAGGATGGATAATCTATTTCTAATGACAGGCGCATGTGAGCACCGGGGGAGATGTGCACAGAGGAATACATAGGAACGATGAAATATAAGTAAATGAATCAACAGGGTCAGGATTCGCCACTCGTCTGCTCGTATTAAATAGTAAAAACTTGTGGACGAGTAGGATCTTTTGGCAACTCGTCCTTTTGACGAGTAGCAATTCTGGTCAATTCGCCATCTAATACAAACATAGAGCTTTATGCAAGGAGGACGAGTACATTTTTTTGCAGGACGAGTAGATATTTGAGGGTTACTCGTCCTGCTGACGAGTAGGACTTTTCCACCTGATCCTGACCCTGAATCAAATATTTCAATTTGGTTGTGTGAAAGCAGTTTTAACACAACCCCGCAGAAAACCAGATGCGGCTCGCGCAGTTGACCAAAATTTTTTTTCTCAAAGTCATTCAAAGTCATTTATTATTTATACACAACCCTGTCAAAATGTCAAACACATTATGAACCGTACACTGGAATACATATGAATGATGAAATGTAAAGTAAACATATCAAATCTTTTAATTTGGTTGTGTGAAGGCAGTTTGAACACACAATCACAACATTAATTATTATTGATACAGAAAAAAGTGCTACTCAAACATGTTAGCAACCCTTTTAAAGCTGCTATGTGTTGTGCATGTTGCTAAGGCAGTGTCTCAGGCCCTCAAAACTCAATATAATCATAGTGTGAATTCAGTTTGAACACACAATCACGTTAATATTGATGCAGAAAAAAGTGCTACTCAAACATATTTGCAACCCTTTTAAAGCTGCTGCTATGTGTTGTGCAGGTTGCTAAGGCGGTGTCCCAGGCCCTCAACAACTGCGTGAACTGCCTGCCCGGGCTGAGGGACGTCGACAGCGCGGTCAAACACATCTCAAGGTCAGCATGCCGCAAACACAGCACACAAATGACATACTAAGTTCAATCTATGCATCGACCACAAGAAATATGGCGGACGTCATATGAAACATCTGTTTCTTGTACGTGATTGTCTAGTGGTATAGTGACAGTATTTCTAGTCTAGAATTGACTCAATCTGGAAAGAAGATGCCGGTAAATTCAAAACAAACTTGCCATGTGTCCGATCACTAATCTATAACGCAATTAGAAAATGATGATCCAAATGAAGATCGCGAAGAACAGCTGACAGGCTAGTAAGCTTAATAGCCACAGCTGATACGGATATGTATGTATGTGTGCTTCAGTGGCCGAGTGGTAAAGAGGGACAGATGGTCGTGGGTTCGATTCCCGGTCGGGTCTGATGGTTGGTGTTGAGCAAACTCATCCCTAAAGCAGTTGCATACGCCACACTGCTCTGTGGCACCTACTTGTTAATTAGGTACAGGTCATTGGGTTGAAAGAGTGAGTGAGTGATTAGCATTGTGTGCTGAATGTGCTGCTGATGCAAGTATGCGAGAAATGATCAATCAATTGATGATCAATAAGTTGGCCCATAAGTTGGTGCAAAAAGTAGTCGTGAAAGCACAAATAGAATCATATCTACAAACTGCCACATTCACATGTCCCTGCACATTACAGCATCAACCACCGCATTAGCATTGGGTTGAAAGTGTGAGTGATTGTGTGAGTGATTAGCATTGTGCGCTGAATGTGCTGCCAATGCAAGTATGAGAGAAATGACCACCTGATCGACAAATGTGCCAATGACCTGGTGCAAAAGATAAATTCATGAGAGAACAGGACTTGAATCACGTCTATAAACCGCCACATTCACATGTGCATGCATGTGAGTGATTAACATTGTGCACTGAATGTGCTGCGGATACAAGTATGCGAGAACTGATCAATTGCTGATCATTGACTGTACCAATCACCTGGTGTCAAATGTAAGACTTGCATCACGTCTACAAACCGCCACATTCACATGTCCCTGCACATTACAGCATCAACCACCGGATCAGCATGACGAACTTCAGCAAACTCTTCCCTAAATAGTTGGACACTGCTCTGTTAATTAGGTACAGATCATTGTGTTGAAAGAGTGTGTGAGTGCCTGTGAGTGATTAGCATTGTGCGCTGAATGTGCTGCCGGTGGAAGTATATATGAGAAATGATCAGTTCATGATTATTGATTGAGTGTGCCAATGACCCAGTGCAAAAAGTGAAGTCGTGACTGTGAGAGCACAAATAGAATCACGTCTACAAACCACCACATTCACATGTCCGTGCGTGTTGCAGCATCAACCACCGGATCAGCATGACGAACTTCCCGTCGACGGACCGCAGCTACCAGGAGGTGCAGATCACGCTCAACAACAACGCCATCAACCTCAACCAGTCGGCCAGCGACGTGGTCGGCTCAGCCACGCAGGGGTCACCCACACAGGTAGGATGGACAGCAGAATCCCTCTGTTAGGACCAGCTTTGGGGCCAGTGTTGGGTGGTGTCAATTATAGAGAGGTGGTCTCTATACTGAGGTTCATTTTGAAGGTTTGGGACTGTGAAAAATGGTCTCATTATAGAGGTGGTCTCCAGTGGTCTCAAAAGACTTTCCCGCCACACAGGGGTCACCCACACAGGTAGCATACACAGCAGATCCCTTTGTTAGGACCACCTTTGGTATCAGTTTTTTGTGGTCTCAATAGAGCAAGAGGTTCATTTTGGTAGCTTTATGAAGCTTTTATGAAGGTTTGGGACTGTGAAAAGTCTTATTATAGGTAGTCTTAATTGGAGCTTCTACTGTAGCTGTCACACAGGGATCGCCCACACAGGTAGCAAATATAGCAGGACCTCTATCAGGACCAGCTTGGTAATACAGTAGAACCTTTCTATTGGGACCGCCTTTGGGACCAGTGTGAGGGGGGTCTCAATTATATAGAGGTTCATTTTGAAGGTTTATGACCGTGAAAAGTGGTCTCATTATAGCTCACCCACACAGGTAGTTGGTTGTACACCTAATAAGCTGACCACAGTACAGATGTATTTATTGATCAATACTGTTAAGGCTACCAAAAGTATCTATATTACGGCAGGTTTGTACTCTGCAATATACTGACAATATAAATATCGTAACAACCATTTACAACCGATATTCCAAACATCCTAGCTCAAACAATGCGATCTGTAGAGGGGTAAAGAACCAGGCGGACGGTGGGACGCAATTAATTGGGTACTAGCCAGTGTATAAAACACTGGAATAAACATTTTGATGCTTGTTGCGTATTGGATATCCTTCAATGTAAGTGTTGCTTTATAATCTTTTGTTCTTTAATTGCGTTTTTCATAGCCACAAGCAATAATATGATCGTACTTTGCCTGGAAGTGACAAAACTAGAGTTCTTAATATGACAGCACCGTATACTCATTGTAAATCGAGGGAATGACAAGCTCGAAGTTTAGAAAATATTCTACACATATAAGATCATAATTCTTCAATCAAATGATAAAAATAAGAATGCTGATACGATTACGAACACAAGTGTATAACATATTATAAGAAATAAGTATTGATAAAGGCTCCAAAAAATGTATTGTCTTGAAACTAACTGTCAAATCGGCTTTACTGTTGGGCGTGTTTTTTTCTGTCAAACCAATGAAATCGGCGTTAGAGTATGGCTTAACAGTAAATTTATAGTATTTCAGTAGTTTAGAGGATTAAAGGAACATACGCTTGCTTGCAACCAATCTCTTAAATTGAAGTTGGTGGATGACAGGTTGCCATCTGCTTGAGAATCCTGTTCCAGTTCATGGATGCTGAACTCAATAGAGTTATCCAGAACAATGATCTCATCATCATTCTCTTCATGCTCATGTCGTTCAGACTGTCCTGGTCTCTGCAAAACAACACTTCTACCTTTGTTGTGTGGTTTATTTTTTTTCATCAATTTAATTGCTTTCAAGTCAAATAGTGTCATACTTTATTTGATTCATTATGATGTAAGTAGTTGAACAATAATTCTCATTATATTACCAGTATTTTTATGCGTTCCACCGGTTCAAGGCCCAGCCTAATTCTTTCGGCAACCTGTCAATTGTAAAAATGGTTTAGATGTTGAATATATATATTATAAATCCACATTTCAGTGCTGTATTACATTACTATGGTTTAACAGGGTTCGCACGCCCCGGGAAAACCCGGGAAAACCCGGGAATTTGATTTTCAGCAAATATGACCCGGGAATACCCCTGGAATTTGACCAAGTCCCGGGAAAGTCTTTGAAAACGCGTAAATTGAATAAAAAATTATAAAATCCCGTGTCATTTCCTGTGTTTGTGTAACGAACTCGATTTGCCAAAGTCATTTATATGCACCGCTTTCGTTTTCTACTGTAAGTTTACCTTTGTCAACGTAGTATTCTTGGCTCTAATCGCCGTGAAACACATTAGATTTATCAATGTCCTGTTGCAAGACACATAATTAAAGAGCACAAGGGGAAAAAATGCAATATTGGGGTAAAAATAGTAGCAAGCTTTACAAGACCTTTAGACAGACAAGTAAGGGAAGGGGTGGAAATAATGGGAGTGGATGACAAAAACTTATTAAATTCAAAACTTGATCATTACAAACCAGTGGGAACGAGAGTAACTTTTAATAACATTTTGGAGATCCTCGAGAACGAAAATAATGAGTAATGTAAATTAGGGTGAATATGTTGTATGTGTGTGGTTACAAGTATATGAGTATATGTAGAAAGGTGTTTGTGTATGTATTTGTATGAAAGTAGCGACAGAAATAGTCTTCCAATTCAATCACGCAGCAATGGTTGCTGATCATAAAGTAATAATGGTAGTACTGGACTTGGTTTTATTGGTGTTATTGTTTTGATTTTTAATGTACTTAGATTTTTAATGTACTTATATATAGTGACCAGGAAGCTAAAGCTTCGAAATTTAAATATATATATATAATAAAATAATGCCTTATTTTGTCTTTTGGAATAAAAAGCAGTAACAAAATATTACAAAAGAAAGAATGACATTAGATTTATGCTACCATCCAACCAGCCTCAATACCATGCGGTCCTTTATGAATCTGACATAACGCTGCGCGCTTGATAGAGGCTGCATAGTGTTTTTGACCAATCAACGATCACCGACTTAGTCTTCTGCACTCGGTAAAGCACTGTCATGGCGCTGGCCAGCTTTGTTATATTTTGTTCGAAAATCTTAATATTATTCGTGCCTCATCTACTTATATCTTATAATCCCGGATGACAAGAAGGCGATTGGCAAACTACTGATCAAGTGTGGGCGTTGTAGAAGTAATATGTCGTCCAAAACGATTCACATTCCAATCGGACTTCGCAAAGATGATTGGCTGACATTATATATCGTGATGTTTGCAGGCGTTTATAGAGCAAAATATTGTAAGTCAACATATATCATTAAAGGGATATGATTGTTCATGCTGTGTTTGGTTTGTAGCCGAAATCAAATGTTGCTACGATTAGTATAAGCTGTGATACTACGCAGTTTAAAATCTGGTGCCAGCCTGTCAAATTGCTTACGATGTTAGTTTAGATAATGTTTTTGACATAAATATCAAGTGAAATGACCACCTAATGGTGAAAATCTGAAAGTATATGCGATTTTATGCACGTACCCAAATTGACATGTTGAAATTCCTATTATTTTAGACTCAGCAATAATTCTTAAAAACCATGAAATACAGTCAAAACCGTCAACATCGAAGACGTATTTTTATCATGGCACGGAGGGGGGTTTGCACATTAAACATCTGGAAGCAATAAGAGGGTTAAGAAAATATAGTGTATACGTGTTGACTAGGTGGATGTGTATGAAATTTTCATAGTTGTCACCGGATGGTCACAAAATCGAACACATTGACCGGATGTCATTAAGATATTCAATGTAGAAATATTTGCAAAGTATGCAGTCAGTGTCAACAAATATATTTTGCATACGCATAGTCTATGTAGAGATCCTCTTTGCATAGATTACTCTAAATTGCATCTGTGCAGGAAAGATTATAAGGTTTTTAAAGAATGAACACTTCTCTCATCTTGGGTTTCTTCATTCATGATATATACAAGAATTTTAAGATACTAACAGAAACCATTGGGACTCACATTTTGGCGAGACTTTCGCTCTTATTGCAAGAGCTTCTTCAGGCCAAATGAACATGACCAACTAAAGACTGTTCATTCGGCCTGAAGAAGCTCTTGCGATAAGAGCGAACGTCTCGCCAAATGTGAGTCCCAATGGTTTCTGTTAGTATCTTAAAATTCTTGTATATAAGGTTTTTATTCATATATAATCTTACAGAAGGTAAGTTACCACCTTCGGTAAGATTATATGAATAAAAACATTCAATTTTTTATTTCAAGTACATTGTGTAAGGTGTGCACTCCTCTTTATATTTTTATTTGAATTCAAGAATTACCACAATTAGATGATTATCGAAGATAACTACCCTGGAAAATTAGCTCAATCCCCTGGAAAAACGACACGTTTTATATCAAAATACCCCTGAAAAACCCTGGAAAAATAAGAAGTTGGGAGTGTGCTAACCCTGTAATTATCTAGAAAGATAGACTGGAAACTTGGCTTCAAACAAATAGATCACTGGTATTCATATGGGGACAATAAGGATTGCAAATCATGATCAATTTTAAATATCATCATAGAAGTGATTAAGTAAAACGACTGCCAAACTTGGCCGTTTTATTTTGGTTAAACTTTGAAATAGTTCATTGCAAAAGCATTCAGCATTAATTAATTAGTTGCTAAGATTTACTAAATATCGACTAGCTAAATGTAAATGGAGACACAGTTTTACAAATTGTGCAATGGCTTTATGTAGTCTTATTAGTAGTAGGAATATGCAACTAGATTAGTTTTTAGCTACGAACGTTACATGACATCCTCGATTTTGTCAATTCGGTGAAAGGCTTTGTAATTGGAGAATGAAACGTCACTTTTATTATGTTAAGTTAGTATTAGAGTAGGTTATAAGTAACCTACATAGATTGTGCAATTTTCTGTTTTTCTATTGGCATTTACGAAAGGAAGTCATTATTGAAATAGCTACTAAAAGAAAAATCATTAAGCACCAGTCAGCAACTATGAACTACTATGACAATGACATGGAAAATCAAAGCGATGAAAATCATGGAAGAATATTAAAAAACTACAGTTCGTATATACATAGGTGTTTGGACAACGAACATGAGAGAAAAATATA
This sequence comes from Streblospio benedicti, assembly GCA_019095985.1. Taxonomy (NCBI): domain Eukaryota; kingdom Metazoa; phylum Annelida; class Polychaeta; order Spionida; family Spionidae; genus Streblospio; species Streblospio benedicti. The sequence goes on from CM032665.1 coordinate 26,279,301, forward strand.
TTTACCGCATTAATTCCATTCATCACACCTGCCCATTAAGCCAACCCTCCCTGCCTTGTTTTAAATAAATCCTGTACTTGCATGCATCTACCGGTATATACCATGGACATGGTGAGGGCGATATCAGAAGCTCCAACATGTTTTGGATTTTTCTGTCATTCATAACGATTGTACATGGACACCATTCTTATATCTGATTTTAAATTTATTATAGCACATAAACCAAAGTTAATCTGCAGCCATAATACTTCAAAACTGCTAAATAAGTTATGAAATAAATGTCATAAATGTCATAAATGCCCTCTTTCCCAATGGAGATTCTAATTTTGAATGTAACGCATTTT
>CM032665.1:26293863-26325635 GCA_019095985.1 Streblospio benedicti
ATTGGAAGTCCCACTTAATGTTCAAAGTTAAAGAGGATTACATAGAAAATAAATATGGCAACTTGATACCTACTTCGCTAGCCAACCTATTCAAAATATCCAAATTAAAAAACTCCATGGATGTAATATTTTATTCCATAAATTACATTGCACAAAACAATGGTAAACTGATAAATCTGACCACAAACGATTATGTATAAATATCCTTTGAACAACTTCACAGAGTATCCTTAGCTGAACAATCCAATATAGTCTTTGAAATTAATAACGCCGCTTAACAATCCATTCTCATGGTCGCAAAATTTGCAACGGCATTGACACATAAAAAGGCTGTATAGTTCTTGTTTTGATGCAATATCATGAATTTATCCAATTCCCCTCTTGACAAAGTGCAAAACCACCAAGCACCTCTATGGTGATCATGTACAGGCCAATCTCCTCTCCCTGTAATCATAACAAATTCATATTAAAAAAATTCCACACTAACTAAACATATATTAATCGCACATGTATAGTTAATATTTTATCAGATACCCACCGTCGAGCTGGGGATGACACAACTGCGCCAACACGGGGTAGTTAGCGAAGGCCACGTCGTCGACGCGGGCATACGCATGCCAAATCCGCAACGGGACAAAGGCGACAGGACCTTGGAGCAAGGAATCGCGACGAGCAACATGGACAAAAATACGTCCTTGTCCCGTACGGATGCCTTCCATGTTCACCGCATAAGCAGCAGCAATGGCATCCAAAGTCATCGTTTCGGGACAGGAAATCCTGCAATATAGGAACTAAACATTCAGTCAACAATCAACCATTAGTGAACATCCATCAAAAAAAAAAAAAAAAAAAAAAGAAATAAAATAATGAACAATGATTAATCAAAAAATCTAACCTCGTGCGTTCCTGCAACCCCAATTCACGAACCAAACTACGTATGACACGACATAGTAACTGAACCATATATTCATCACCTCCGCGGATGACACAAGTAATTTTTTTTTTGCCGTGTCCAGGCATCATGAAGATTTCAGTGCAAATGAAATAATGTAACAAAATTAGTTCCTCCTGTAAGTCATTCCAGTGTTCAGGAATGACAGCATTCCTACCCAACAGTAGTCTAAAGTAGATTGTAATATACATATATATATATACATATATATATGTAATATACATATGTTGCACTGACTAGGTTAGTTCCCCTTCGTACACACACACCTTGTAAGGACTTGTTCTCTTTACTATGGCCACTGTAGGATTAGTGAACCAGTACACTTTAAGTACTGGGTTAAGAGACATTAGGTCTCAGTTCTATACAAGACGCTGTACGGGCAGCAAGGGTAACAAGCAAACCTTATTCTCGATGAGAATAGGCCCTTAAGAAACATCTTCCTTCTGAGCATCAGCCGGTGGCTGACGCTCGTGAACCACCAGGTCCTGTGTGGCACGGACGGGGACCCCTACGCACGTGTGCGTGTCAGCATCAGTGCGAAGTCCTCCCTGCTACGGGAGGCCTTTCGTGAGACCTGAGGCAGACACCGAGGGCACGCCCAACCGGGTGTGACAGAACATAGGGGGACCGAAGAAGAGGTCACATGAAGCTTCAGATACACAACGAAAAAATCAGGAGAGTTGGTAACAAGTTTGGCCGGGAACACGCCCGGCCCATCCCTGCGCTGGGTGGCCGTGAGCGTGAGCGCACGTCGTATCACCTGGGACGCCGTGGGCGTATAGCCTAATTTTGTTTACAATAAATGGATAGGGAAGATGAATATAAACCAAGCCTGTCCAGGGAATTGAGATACTGTGGCATCGTGAAATGGAGATAACAAGCAAGATATTCATCTACCCAACAGTAGAATTCCATATCATATAGTGACTCTTGACATTACATCATGATCCCGATAGGAATCGAACTGCAGCAACCTAGTGGCGCAAGTACCTTACCACCCAGGAATATGCTAGTATTCAAAATAAAGACATCTCCAGCTTAACATTTTAATATAAACTCTATATATCGGAACCAATGTAGATATATATAAGTTGCGATCAACTAAGTCTTTTTCATCTTTCTACATAATCGCCACTTTCGCACATGAAGAATCAATGTACAACACAACTACTTGACTTATGGAAAAATCAGGACAGTCTGCACTGTTACAAACGCAATGTTTGCGTTTTTGATTTACAGCCGTAGACACTTCTAACAAACTGTGCATACCATTGTTTATACATAAAAACTATTAACTTTCAAACCGACATATCATATAATAGTGTTGCACTGTCGATTAAAAGTTGCGCCTGCGTGCGCGGTATTCAATATTTCATGATGTGTTTGTTTTGTAAAAACTGCATGCATGTCATACTATGTTTAATGTTTTTTTTTGTAAGCAACATACGACCCTCATCTCTTAAATTTTTATTTACTTGCTATTGTTAGGATCTAGAGACCATAGTAATTTAATTTTTCCGATGCAGGTACGAAGTCACATACTAAGGAAAGAAGAAATAAATTAAATAGCTAGGATTTAAAGTAAATATCAATATAAAAAGGGGACTTAGCTAGACTGTCATATAGTAATACTAGGATTTAGATGACTGATAGACTGAGCAGACTCAGTCTACTCATAGGCTGTGAGGCAGCACAACGGCCCCCCGATATATATAAGCAAGAGGGGATGTAGATGGTTGATGTAATAAATAGTAATGGTTGGTCGTTAATAAATAGTAATAGTGTAGCATGCGTTCATGAATCATCACAATACTTACGTATAAACATGAATAGTTATTAGTTATTGGTTGTAATCACAAATTCGCATAGACACAGTTTTATTATTGTGTTATTCAACTTTCAAACGACAGGAGCTCATCATGAATTTTTATTTTTTAAACTGAAAGTGACAGGTGAAGTGTTTGTCAAATTCACCTGATTAGTTCCCTTACTCTTCACATACGATATTTTATTTTGTCAACCATTAAAGTTTCAAAACAATGTGCGAACGTTATGAAATAGTTTTTAAAAACGACTTTATATACTTTCACAATTCAACGACAAAAAAAGGGATTTACCTTGTTATTTTTTTGAAAATAAAACCAAGCTTTGAAAACGGTATATCAATTCATTATTTTGTAATATAAGAGTCTGATTATGTAAAACGAATATATACATTACAAATCTCATTTAGTGAAGTCGAACCTAAACTGTGGTTAAGTGACTAGAATTTGACTGAACAAAGTAGATATTAACCAAATATTTGTGTGAAGGAAGTTGTATACTTCCACAAAATAAAACCAATATCATATAATGTTATTATTCTACTAATGCTAACACACGATTTGAAATTATTTTTAAGAACAGTAGCTCTCCGTAACTATCCCCTCCCAGAATCACATTTTAATTGAGTTTAAAAGCTTGTTAACGTCAGAATTACTGTTTCGAATCAAATAGGGAATCATAGATGTCAACCTTAATATATTGTCGTGGTTTTATGAATGGGAACGTGTAATGTGTATTCACGATTGGATTACAATTAATAGCGTCAAAAGATGTTAATGTGACACCTGCATATTGATGCTAAACGAAATGTGACAAAGTGAAAATAAATCTGTCAATCTTGTCACACACGTAAGACGACCAGTTTGTCGCCGTAAAATGAATGTTATTACTTCATTTGACTAAAGTTTAATTTGTTTAGACACAATTATGTCAACGTGATTTAATTTCTAACAATAGTCGGTAAGGTGTTACTTAGGTAGATTAAAATTAATCGTTTTTCAATGTCAATTCATCTATAATTAAGCATATCTTGTTCAGGTTTATAAGAATGGTAGGTTTTATCCTTTCTAAATTCACCTGGAGTTTTTTACACTGCTTAATTAACGGGTTTTTAAATTGGTTAAACACAACGCTAAATGCTGAACACGTATTTTACATGAATGGAAGAATTTTTATTGTCATTTGATAACCATTTGAAGAACGCACATCACATTGCATGGAGGGATGATTAATAGGTTTAAAGACGTCTGAAAGGTGCTCAACGCATCGTGAATTGATTAAGCTGTGGTTACATAAATGATTGACGACATTTTAATGAAAATGGGTTTGGGAGTAGATGCACGTGAGGGGACGGGTCTAAACCTGATTAAACTGGTTTGATTGGTCAAGTTCAAGGCTGCGCCGTACCTTGCCTCACCATTCATCAACCTCCTTACAAGGACGTCGCCAAGGCCAAGGTCGGAGCCAAAACTTTTTAATTCACGTAAGCATCAGGACCGCGCAGTTACTGCCTTGCCTTGCCTTGCCGCTCCCTCCAGGCCCGCTGCACGGCCTTGCTGTGCCTTGAATTACCATGCTCGGTCATCCACCTTTCCAATTAAACCCTCAAGGACACGGCTGCCAGGGGCGGGCCTAAACCTGCCTAACCTAACCCGATTGGTCGGTTTCTCGTTCAAGGCCTTGATGTACCTTGCCTCCCCTTTCATCAACCTCTTACAAGGACGTCGCCAAGGCCAAGGTTGGAGCCAAAACTTTCCAATTCACGTAACCATCAGAGCCGGCGCAGTTACTGCCTTGTCTTGCCTCGCCCCTCCTTCGGGGCCTGCTGCGTGGGGCTTGCCTTGCCTTTGACTTTTACGTGCTCGGTCATTCACCTTACAAGAACACCTCAAGGCCACACGTAAAACCATCCGCCGGGCCACATAGTTACGGCCCTGCCTTGCCTCACCGCTCCCTCCGGGCCCGGTGCGGGGGCTTGCCTTGCCTTTGAATTGACTTGCTCGGTCATTCACCTTACAAGAACACCTCAAGGCCACACGTAAAACCATCGGGGCTGCAGAGTTACTGCCGGACTTTGACTCGCCGCTCCCTCCGGGCCCACTGTGACGGGCTTGCCTTGCCTTGACTTGCCGTGCTCGGTCATTCACTTTTCCAATTACACCCTCAAGAACACGTAAAACAATAGGAACAATAGGAGGAAAATCATTGAAGTGTAGGTGCATATCTTTGCAGAACATACCACTTGTATGACCTTTTGTTAAAACTATACATGTAATATTGTCAATTTCACAACCTTTACCAATATACTTTCATTATTCTTATTCCAATTTGTCGAAATCTTTATCAATATTTACAGTTATAGTTTAGACCTAGAAAATATAACATCACTTTCAGTCGCAAATTCATGTAAACGCAGTTTTATAAAAATGTTATTGGTGTCAGCGATAGTGTGCACAAGTTTTGATCTAAACATGTTCACTTTCAATGTCGATTATTGCTGTAGTTTGCTTTTTAAAAAAATAATTAGTTCTCTTACTCCCACATACGATATTTTATTAGTCAACCATTAAAGTTTCGAAACATTGAGCGAACGTTATGAAATAGTTTTTTTAAAAAAGACGTTATATACTATCACAGTTCAACGACGAAATAGTCGCTTCTTATTAATTGTTTCTAAACTGTAAGGATTTACGTTGTTATTTTTGAAATAAAACCAAGCTTTGAAAACGGTGTATCAATTCGATATTTGCGATATAAGAGTTTGGTTTAAAAAAAAAATATATATATTGTGGGATTTCGATTGAAGAAAGTCAATGAGAATGATAATCTTGACTGCCAAGAGCATTAATTTATAAATATTTGAGTGATGGAAGTTACACACTTCCATACAATAATCCAATATACGATAATTTAAACTCAAACTGCGCTAACACACGTTTTGAAATTAATGTTAAGAGCGATAACATTCATTTTACCGTGATTTACGATCGTCTTACGTGTGGGATAAGATTGACAGTTTTTTTGCTTCGACACAATTCGTTGAGCAGCAATCTGCAGGTGTCACACTAATATCATTTTTATTTCAATCTTTCAAATAATTACACATCAAATAACTGAACGTGTTACACGTAAGTGTAAAAAAAATATGGGAATAGTTGACATTGATTTTATAGTGAGGAAGCGTTCGGCTTTACTTACACAAAATTGCTTTTCACACTATTTCATCATGCTTTGACGGTAAACTAACAGACTTGAAATCATATATATATTCGTTTTTTTAAAAAACTGACTCTTATATCGCAAATATCAAATTGATTCACCGTTTTCAAAGCTTGGTAATTATTTAACTTATTACACCGACTCTCTCCACTACAACAATCAAATTTAATAAAAGAACTGCGTGATATCGACAAGTGTTACACAGTTCCATTTCTTGCGACACTTATAACTTTTTTGAACGCTTTTAAGAGTAATCCAAAGGTGTATACACGTGATTACATGTCCGCATTCTTAAAATGATGACAATATATTAAGGTTGAGATCTATTATTTTTCTATTCGATTCGTCACAGCAATTTCTGACGCTAACGGGCTTTTTAAACTCAATTAAATGTGATCAGTCCAGCGGTAAAATGAATATTATTGCTTCATTTGACTAAAGTTTAATTTTTTTAGACGCATGTATGTCAACGTGATTTAATTTCTAACAATAGTTGGTAAGGTGTTGCTTTTGGTAGATAAAACTAGATAGAGGTATACACCCACAAAATTTAGCAACGAAAGTTTATTCCCCACAATCAGTCAATTTCTTAGAATTATATGTAGAGGACATTTTCTATAAGGTGAAAGAAACTTAATCAGCCATAACCAAATTTCTAGACAAAGAAATCCATACTTTTATACTGGACACAGTAAATCTTCAATTTACAAAATTGCCCTGGGCCTGTTTGGTTAAGTGTGTTCTTTGAATTAATTTCTTCGTGTCGTATTTTAGTATTCGTATGAATTTTTACTCTGAGAATTTGTATCGTTAAAATTATTAATTTCTGTTAACAATATGCATAAAAGTAAGATATACTAATTAACCAATTTACATGTCAATAATTTATTTAACTTTATGTACACTAGATGACATAACTTTAAAATTATCTGATTAAAATAATAGATAAAATTATTGCATATAATCAAAAAACAATATTAAAAGCTTAAACGCACAAGGATATTGAACAGTCACTTTTATTCCATGGTCTCCGGTCGTAAATATAAACACATTGCAAATGCAAAGACGTTCACACAATATGAATGCAAAGGGACCAAGATGAAAGAATTCTCTTGGCTGTAAGGTTTTGGTTGAAATCTAGCTTTGGCGAGTCTCCGTTCACCAGGAATCCAACTATGTCTGGCTGATTGGCCAACTCCTCACAGTTCACTGTAGACATGGAGCCTAAAAATGCACTGCAAAGGCATAAAAAAGCTATTAAAAGTCAAAGTACAAAAGAGTAGATCTAAAATGTCAGATTTCAATTTTTAGTACTCCACATACTTGTAGTTACTAGATTACACAGATCAATCAGTCTGAACAATCATGCTACAGATCAATCAGCCTGTATTCATTAGGACAGTATATACAATTTTAAAGAAATATCTGGAACCTTGAAATAGCCTTCAGAATATATTCAAATCGAATAGGACTGTGTTTACTTCATATCACCTTTGCCTTTGAGATGATTTATCAGATTTGACAAAGGACTCCTGCACTAAGTTGTTCTATCACTGGTAGCCATGCACCATCATAAGGGCAGATCTGTAAATGACAGTTCTATAATTGATGACAGTTGAAAGTAATGTAATTTCCTATTTTGTCAGAAATTATTATAAATACACACAATAGTCACTCCAGTGAATCATTACATATAGAGATGATATGTAAGAATTTCAATTTGCTGCAATTTTCTCTCATGTAAACAAAGTGAACGATGCGAGCAGAGTACACAGCCCCCCAGCGCTCACGCTGGGAGGCTACCGTTCACCGCTCGCCTGAGCATACCGCTACCTATAGTCTAGCGTCCGCTATATAGGTGTGGGAGCTCGTTGCCAGCTCAGTTGTTGAATAAACTACTTCGAAGCATCATCTTATTCTGAGTACTTCAATGGTAGAGATAGTCAAAGATTGAATCTGCCTTTCATCACTTCTCAGTCTGTTGCAGATTACCTCGCCGAGCATCGTCGCCGCCTGCGAACGCCATCGCCTTCACCTCAGCTACATCACTCCAGCTACCGTGCTCACTACCGTGCTTCGTAATCAGCAACTCACGTCAACCATCGCGACCGCTCCCAGAGGACTACGCCACATCTCAACGCCAACTGCGCCTCCCTGCTGCATTAGTGCTGCCACTGTCTCCCCTGAGATAACCACCTAGTGCGCCACCGAACCGCCTGCGCATACGGCCAACCAATGGATACCACAACTAGTGCTACAAATCAACACGCAGTTGCCTGCGATATGTGCAAAAGCTGCTCCTGTTCTCCAGCCTTGACCAGGTCCGCACCTTTTTGCAAGACCCCATATGCTCTGGACGAAAGTGTGCGGCGTGGCGACATGATGTTCCAGCTCTCCACGTCCCCAGACCAACAATCAGCCTTCGCCCACGCCAATTCAAGGCTCGTCCCATTTGTTCGGACGAGTGCGCCTTCTTCGACCAGCGAACCACATCGCTTCTCCCCTGTTTCAGACGGGCCCCGACCCCAATCAGCCCCCGCCGCCCAGGCATGAGACAGTCAACCATCATCCGCCTAATTGAGGAATCCACACCTACACCCTCTGCTCACTCGACCAAGATCACTGATTTTGTTGCGGCTTGTATTTCCTGCGAAAAGGATATTTTTTCAATTCAAAGCAGGAACTACAACGCTTCAAAGAAGTGCCCCTCTGTTCATCAGAGTGTTATTTCTGGGATCAGGAGTGGGAAGCAGAATACCCCCCACATCGCTGGAATACGTTCCCCAAGCACTGCTAGTGCCAGCAACAGTGGCAGTTTTGGGCGCTAGCCAGGCACAGTCTAGGTGTCAATGTCCGCGGGTTGGGTCAGCCGATGGTGTGACGTAAGTGGTGCAGGGGAAGCACTGGGGAAGCCCTCCCAGCCCTATAAAAGCTGGTGCGCGCTCTCCCTCGGCCTCTTTTGCAGCCAAGACAGACCTGAAGCTCTCCCTCTCGTAACAAGTAGTTGAGAATGATATGATAGGGTGCGGTCAACAACTAACTACTAAGATCAAATAAATAATGGAACTGCACTTGATTGTTACGACTGAAAAGACACACTCACAACACATTCATTAAGGCAATGCAGAGAGCACGGCTCGTTAGTTCCCGGCAGGTCTAAACCCCAGCTACATCCCCAAGCGAACAAAGCAGCCGTGCGTGGCAGTAGACGCGGGCACGAGGCAGAGAAGCCCCTAACTCGCACGGCAAGGCAGCCTGAACCTGCCGGCGCCACCTAACGGCCGTGAGATGATGAAGATACGGGGATTGGACTTCTGGCGATTAGCGTAAGTGCTTATATTGATTTTACCACCAATAGCGCCCCCCCCCCCTTTAAAATAGTCCTTGAGGTTTCCTCCAATAGGTCTGTTACTTCACGACCAAATAGATACACGAGCGTTAGATTTGCTCTCGGGATTTCAATAGCGTTTGAAATAAATTTGTAAGCAAATAAAGTGCACCCGCTATACGAGCAAAACAAGTTACTTACTTCATACAGATTCCCGATTCCTTTCACACTCTAGGGTCAAATTCCTGCCAGGGAATTAATCCATGATTTTCCAAATGTATTGTGGGTTTCGTGTTTAACTTCACATCAAGTATTTTCCCACGAAGTTTGAAATTTCCATCCCTGATATTCAGCGGCATAATTCCACACATAATGCTTACACTGTGTCCAAATAAACTAGTCCACAGTTTGCAGATGTGTTGTGAATTTGTTGCTCAACTTTGCCAACAAGAGTTTCATACAAGCCCTGGAAAAAGAAATTAGCTCCGTGTTTTCGCTCACAGATACTGCAATCTCACAAAAGTGCCTTGCAATTGAGCGATTGAACACACAACAGTAAAATTACACGCAAATAACATGCAAACTAGGCATAAGTTAGCTTTTAGCTTCAGTTTTTGCCGATATTTCCTTTATTAGTGGTCGTTGGTCTTATATTTCGAGTACATGCGTAAATCCGTAGTACATTTGATTAACGTTGGTCATTTCATCACAATTTCGTATCCAAAGTAGCACTCTTGTTCAGTCATTGCTCAGACAAAGTTGTGAGTAGAAAGTTGAACAAATTCTTGAGTAGACAGTACTAAGCTTGTGAGTAAACAGTGTAATGAGAATGCTGTAATCTTCGCGTGGCTATTTCTGTACAAGTTCAGCCACCGTCGCACCGCCACGATAATGGGTCTCGCTGCAGTGTGTCTATAGCCACCAGCAAAATGGCCGTATGTAATTTCCTCATTGTCGTTGTGATCAGTGTAGCAGTTTTTGTGTTTCCTTTTTTTTAACATGATGCACCGTAGCCTATAGGGGTATCGTGTTGTTAGGCTTTGTCTTTGCTTTTATCCATTTTCTCTGTTGCTTTTGGCATTCAAAATAAATGTCTCAGTATAACCTTAGAAGCAAAGGACTTAAACTGACCGAACAGCACTTTCCATATCAAGTGGTTCAACAGTCCCCAACGAGTCACTCCAAACTCTTATGGGATTTGGGTTTTCCTCCAATTGACGCCGCATTGTCAACTCATAGACAATCTCCAGTAGTACGTGACCTATCCGGCTATAACCTGACCATGGCCACCGACGGACCACCTCTGGGCCCCACAGATTTGGGATCCAAAATTGAACAGATTAATGCCACTCTCAAGAAGAGACATCTTGAATGGATTGAATTGACAAACACTCATAGAAATCTGGGAGGAAGGAACGACCACCTCGTTGACTGCTGTTGCACAGACTGTACAAACATCCATCGGGTTGAGAAAAGTATGCGTGTGATCCACGATAACATCACTGACTTAGAAAGGACACGACAAGAATATATTACTCAGTTAAGGACCCAAGATGATGATGGCTCCGGTATGACTTCACCACCGTCGGGCCCACAAAGTAAGAAAGCCCATCCTTATGCTCATTCTACTCCAGTTGCCCCGATAGAAGGCCAGCATCCCGAACACCCTGTTACGGGGGATTTACCAACCACACAGCCAAAGGGTGCACGCTTTGCAGACACAATTGAATACTACGACAGCGACAACGATGAGTTCGTGCAGGCCCCAATCACCCCGGGGGAGGACGGAGGTCAGGCAGACAGGGATTCAACACCGCTCGATGACCCACGGAACACAGGATGTCAAATAGAAGACCCAGTTGACAGTTCAAGGAGAGGGCTCTCACCCGACCCGCAAAAGGGTGATTTGGACGTCTTAGGCATGAGAGACCTGAGTGCCGATACAAAGAGGATGGACATTGAAGACACGAATCGCACCCTTGGTAACCCGGTGGAGAATAATGACGATGTATCTCTTGCTTCCAATGAAATGGATTGGGATGGCTTCCAGCAGGACCTCCTGACCGGAGACCCACAGTCCCAGCCCCGTGTCCCACCCCGGGACCCAAGCGTTGATAGCATCACCGAAGTGAAGACACTGAATCATGAGTACGATCATCGGGACATACGCCTCCACGAGAATGATCAAGCTGCTCCCATAGCAACACCACAGGTTCCGAGGAGGCAAGATCAAAGAGACCAGGATGTCTTGGTCTCCGCGGTACGGGAAGGTGTCACCTTCCTCGATACAAAGAATGAACAGACGCAGTTACCCCTACCACAGGTGCGACCAAAGAAGACCGGAGGTTACCAACTCGACAAAGACCTATACCTTGCAACCTCCGCGAAATCTCAAAATCACATGGGGAAGGGTGATGACCCCAACCCCAGAAAGGGGACGGGGGAACCTTCCAGATCAGTATTCTCAAAACAAATGGCACCTCAAAGCACAGATGGACAGGGACCAGACCTTCACCCCAGCAGGGACCGGACGCACGGGCTTCCACATAAGATGAAGTATGAACCATCCGTGAGAACGAACGTTGCAATGCCGAAGCCAAAATACAGGGATCTTTCTAGTGACAGAACCCAAGGGTCACAGGAAAGCAGATATGGACGAAAACTCAACAGCGACGAGTTGAGACGTACGGCTAGTTACAGTCATTTACATGATTTGCACACAAACCAGCGAACACTCAGATCCAAGCATATAGATAACAGACGTTCAAGCCTCAGTAGCAGTCAATACCCCGGCGTTCCAGAATTATGGCTCAAACCGGCAAAGAATACCAGTTATGGAAATCATCACCCTGATGTAGCACGATTAGAGGATCCTCACGTAGCGAGAACTGACCAAGGACATGGAATTGATAACCTTACAAAATCAATCACCAACCCCAATCAAAGCTTGGCCCGGACCAACAATATTGCCTCGTCTCAGTCTATCTTTGATAGATATTCCAACGAGGCATACAGAAGCCAGGATGTGAGTCACCGGAAGTTGAACACCATGACGACACCTAGTGACTCACTCAATTATGTGAATACCCGGCAGGGTCACCCGGACCGATTCTCCAACAAGGCTGACAATGCGGTCACACAACAAGAATATGACCAACGTATGGACAAGATGGTGGATGCCTTACACAATTTGAGCAACTTCATGTCCACATCACAATCTGCTCTGGCGCGAGAGAAAGACGCGAAGGACGCACCTAGTGCTAATAGGAACATGATAAAACCACACGTCCCTACTCCACCCAAGTTTAGCGGAAAAACTTCCGATGATTTCGGGTTGTTTGAGGGAGCCTTAAACGACTATTTCGCCCTGGCACCTATGTCGGAGGCTCAAAAGATTAGCTTTGTCTCGCTGTTACTAGAAGGAGCTGCGTACAGGTTAATAGCACAAACTCCAGCGAAATGTAAAGACTCGTACGACAAAATAATGAGCATTCTCAGAAAAGCTTTCAGTCTGGAAATACAGAGAGAAAGGTGCTTGTCAAAATTAGTGAACCGGAAACAGGAGAAAAATGAATCGCTGTATGAATTCTACAGCGATATTCTGGCATTGTTGGACCACTGCAATGTCACCGAGGAGATGTCACGACGAGTTTTCTTTGTGAATGGCTTAAAGCCTGTCTTGCGTACATACATTTCAGTAGCTAATCCGAAAACATTGCAAGAAGCGTACAACCTCGCTTGTGTGTTAGATTCTCAAGGGATGGCTGGAGTAAATGCCCTGAATGTCAATAGTGTACTAGCCACTCAAACCAAGTCTCCCGGCCCCTCGCCCACGTTTGTCAACCCCAACCCAGAGATGGGGGTCAGGCCCAGCAACTATGCATGCTGGTGCTGTGGGGAACCAAATCACATTGCGAGATTTTGTCCGACACGAAGGGGCAGAGGCCGAGGGGATTTTGCCAATCGCAATATGGGAAGAGGTTACCCATCGCCCCAGAATTATGGGGGAGACAGATCCTCATATCAACGGTATCCGGGGCCCCACTATTTTACAAAACCTTCAGCGAATGCACTGCCATTCTGCCGCACTTGCAATACGGCTCATGAGATGGGCCAACATACCAAGCCAGGGCCAAGCCCGGTGGGCAACTCCTCGGTCAACATGTTGAACGGCGGGGAGTTTGACAATCAGCATTTAAACTAGACAGGGTCTGTGGTGAGACTCACCCACCACAGACTGAGACACTCGGATGTAATTTAATAGATGTGAGCCATTCAGACGTAATCTGTCCGGTAAATCTTGTGGGGTCAAACTTAATTAAGATATCAATAGACGAGAAGCCGTACATAGCTCTTTTGGACAGTGGAAGCGATATTTGCGTGATCCCTTCAAGCGTGAAAGAGGAGTTAAGGACCTTACCACCGGCCAAGACTACAGGGTCCACAGACATCATAATTACGACCGCGTGTGGACGAAGAGAACCTGTCCAATCGATATACCCCCTACTATTCTACCTGGGATCCATGCCATGTAGATGTGATTTTTACCAGGTAGATAAGGTAACCAAGATCATCCTGGGATGTCCCTTTCTTGAGAAATATAAGGTGATATTAGATTACGCCAGCAGAACCATTAGGATCCCAGGCACCTTGCAGATTACGCACGACCCGCATGAGTTAGATATCGGACGGTTGGACCCCGGAACATGTATGTTGATTAACGCTACAGTTAGCAGCCCCCATGTTAACACGAAAGACTTAGACGGAGTAGTGGCGGAAATACCATGTACCAAACTAACTGATCATCCAATCATGATACAAGGAGCAGTAGTAACCATCAATGAAGGATGCGTACCACTACTGGTGAATAATATCTCAACCAACAGCATTGACCTAAGCGAGGAACTCATTTCAATACAAGCAGAAATATTAGATGATGATTTTTGCATCCTAGAAGTGGATGGCCTACAGTTGCCCAAAGAGAAGGAAGATGGATATCTCAGCCATGAAGGGCGAAGTGACACGGATACTGTGCGGTGCAATGCCATTCACACAGAATCGTCACAGGAACCCGAACATCGTGAACAGAGTCACGAGAGGATCGTTGAGGAATCAGATTTTCACGTTCAGGGTCCCAGGCGATTTGGCCCTGGACATGAATATGTTTTCCCTGATCATGGAAGGGTGAACAAGCCCCCAGCTAACCCGCATCGTACAGTCTCAGAACAAGAAATACAGGACAGTATTGGGGAGCGAAAACCATCAGACCTGATCGATTTTTCTGAGTGCGTGATTAAGGGGGATGTACTACAAGAATGTAAAAGAGTTTTGGACAACTACAAAAAATGTTTTATAATGTCGGACATTGATTTTGGGTATAATGCCGATTATCCTTTACACATCACATTAAAACCTGGCATGGAAGCACCCTCTGCCCTGCGCCCGTACCGTCTCTCGCCAGGGCAAGTTGAGACAGCTAGAAAACAACTGGAAAAGTGGTACAAATTAGGCGTAAATTGTACATACTTGTCGCAATGGAACTCGCCAGCTTTTCTCGTTCGAAAGAAATTTCATAAATCACATTCTCACCTACCTGAATATAAAAAGAGGGAATTCGAATACAGACTCGTCGTCGATTATCGTGTTTTAAATAGCAGAGTCGCCTTCACAAGCTTATATACGTCCTCGGTGGACGAGAGTTTGGACGCCTTAGGGGGAGCCATGAGGACCCTGCAAAGACAATGCCCAGTAGTCCTACAAAGCGCCCTTGACCTTCCATCTGCTTATTACCAATTAGCAGTAGCAGAAGATTCTATTAAATATCTCGCCTTCAAGCTTGGGGATAGTCTGCAGGACTATCGCTCTTTCACATGTCTTCCGATGGGCTTCAAATTTTGTTCCAGTCTGTTATATCTCGTACTCAAGAGGTATCTAGCAGGCATGGCGGGAAAGAATCTCATTTTTTATGCCGATGATCTTCTCCTTTTGTCTCCTTTGAAGACCCAAGAGTACGGGTACTATCAGATTGTAGCAGACCTGGACACCTTCCTACGTAGTATAGCCAGGTCCGGGCTTAAACTGCATCCGAACAAAGTCCAGCTGGCCCGCACGGAGACAGATTTTCTTGGGCATCGAGTCACCCTTGAAGGAATGTGTATTAGTCCCAAACACACCAGAGCTATACGCGAGTTCCCTGAACCCCAGTCACGTGCATCATTATTGAGGTATTTAGGGTTAATTACCTATTTTAGCAAACATCTGCGAGACCGGGGGAGGCTCATAAAGCCCCTCACCATGCTCTTGAAGAAGGACCAAAAGTTTGTGTGGGGAGAGGAGCAGCAAGAAGCTTTCAAGGAGATAAATGCCATCTTGACCAGCGACACAGTTCTAGGGCACCCTGATTACAATGAGACCTTTTATCTCCAAACAGATGCTAGCAAGTTCGGAGTTGGGGCGGCATTGACCCAGCATCCCCCGGGAAAGCTCATGCGTGTGATTGGATACTATGGCGCGGCCTTAACCAAGGCCCAATCAAAGTATGGCATATCATGCCTTGAACTGTTGGCTGTTGCAAAAAGCATGCTTCACTTTAAGTTCTATTTACAGGACTGTCATTTTATTCTAATCACGGACCATAGTAGCCTTCGGCAGATTCTTACACATGCAAATGAAAATCCATTGTTACGAAGACTTGCGCTGACAATTCAAGGGTTCCAGTTTACTGTTAAACACGTACCTGGGAATACCTTAAAACTCCCGGATGCTCTTTCAAGGGCGGAATACAGGAAAGAATATGAGCAAGATTTCGAAGAGGCCATGGAAGGGGGAGTATTGATATCCACTGTGACGGAGAGGCAGGAATACCAACGGCAACTAGATCAGGAAAATGATCAGGATGACTCCCCTATGCCGGGAGATGTCTTTGATCAATTGCACTTACCCGTCGCAGAACGTGAGATTCGAATCATCACCAGAGCCAAGCTCAAGGCAGCTGGCCAATTGCTCGAAGAGGGACAGTTGGGACAGAGGACACGGATCCCGCAATCAAAGAATAAGAACCAAGGTTTGGTTGTATTGCCTGGAAAAACGAAGTCCGATGAGAATACAGTGTATGCCCCGCCCCCAGATAAACCCAAATTGGATCAACTCATCCAGGGGATGACGTCTTCCCAGGTGATAGAGGAAGCTGACAAAATCCGAGCACGTCTCCAGGCACCGGTACCGTACGAGGACTGGGCAAGCGCACAAAGAGAGGATCCCACGACTAGGGACATGATTAATTTCATAGAAGGGCAAGCCATTGATAATCGAGACGTGATCATGTTCATGCGACAAAATAAAGACCACTTTGTAGTATTACATGACATCTTATATCATATTGACACCAAAAGCACGTTCGAGAAGGAATGCATATTTCAAGCAGTGGTGCCTGAAGATCTGGTGGACCAAATAATCTTCAGAGCCCACCATAGCCCCACCAATCCTCATCAAGGGGTGGACAGAACCATAAGATTGGCGAAACAGCAATATTATTGGAGATCCATGTACAAGGATATAGCGAAATATGTGGCGTCGTGTGCCGTGTGTCTGGGATTCAAGCACTCACAGCATGTTGTCAGAGCTACTTACAGCGATCACCACACGCACATCAGCCCTATGCACACGTTGGTGCTTGATTTGGTTGGCCCTCTATCCAAAGCGCACGGGTTTGTACACATCGGCGTTTTAGTCGATGTCGGTTCCAAGTTTTGCATTCTGTTTCCAATGAGGTCAAGAGACGCGGACCATTTAGCCACCTTGATATGGCAAAACGTCATTCTGCGACATGGATCTTTTCATGTCCTACGCTCGGATGCGGCACCAGAATTCACTTCCAAAATTGTGGCCCAGTTGAATGCTATGTTAAACATAAAACATTTGGCGTCTACTGGATATACTCCTACAGCGCAGGCCGTTACCGAGAGATTTAACGCCGTGTTGGGTGACTCTATTCGATGCCTTTGTAGGGACAAACCAAATGATTGGCCTAAATACTTGCAGCAGATTGCACTAGCTTGGAATTTAACACCACTGGACCACTCAGGCATTACGCCGTCCATTTTGTTTTATGGGCGACAAATGCGTTTTCCTACTGACATACCGCCACCAGATGAGGACCACAGGTTTGCTTCCGTCAGCGAGTTCATTCATGAACAACACAAGCGGATGGTCGCAGTGCGCGAATACTTCGACCATTTCATAAGAAAACGCCAGGAAAACGACAGAGAAAGAGACGCAGCGCCTGAAACGAAAATTCAAGTGGGGCAAGTCGTGATGATGAGGGTACCGCCCACTCCGGCCTCGGACGGAAAACGCAAGCTTAGCCGGACTTTTACACCCAAGCTTTGTGTTCAGATCCACAATAACAACACGATTAAGGTTCAGGATTTATTCTCTGGAGAGGTAATTGATCGTGTGCATCTTACTAGGATAAAAGCTATGAAAAACTTATATCTACCCATTTACCTCGCCACTGAAACGAAACAAGTGGCCTATCAGTTATGCGGCACAGTCAAAGACAGGCAAAGCAGTAATTCCAATCAATAGCTCGATAATATCAAACCTTTGTATGACCAGATTGTGTGACCATTAACTTACATACATGCACAGCTTCAGAATACTTGCAGGTTAAGCAGGAACCAGTTTATAATACCGTGTACTAGGTAAGTTTTATATGACGGCCCCCCCAAAAAAGGCGGGGGAGTGTGTGAGCAAGACTGGTGGCAATGGCATGTGGGAGAATACGCCAATAATGACATATAACCCCTGCGGAGTCTCTAAAATATGACGAGTATACGGGATCAAAGTGTGATAAGAGTAAAATTGGGGGAGTGTGTGAGCAAACCGGGTGATAACTAAAAGGAAGGAGAATGCACCAATAACAACTTACATTTCCTGTGGTATTTCTAGGTACAACGTATGCGGAATTGAGACGGCATTGGCTACAATCAACTAACCCCTCCAGAAGTTATATAGGTTCAGCTCGGCCATAGGGGTCCATTTTAACCATGATCAGTTTTGATTAAAATACGTCAACTAAGACAGGTTTTCAAACACATATTAACTCCTGCACAACGCAATATAAAGCAGGGGAATAACCGATTGGTTGCCAAATATATATATAACCATCTAATAGTGATCCACTGCCCATACAACTAGCAGTTTGACATCACCAAGTCAAGTCAAAATATGTTTATTATAATGACACGGTAGCTCTACAGCAATAGACAGTGTAGAAATAACGACTAGATATACAGGATTAATAATTATATAATTTTGATTTTTTTTAGATCCCATGCTTTGGGTAAATAATTAGCAACAATTAAATTACAATCTGACATTAACGAAATATATTTGCCGTGCCCAGTTGAATCCAAGAATTCAGGCCCTTCCTGTTTAGCAAGATCGTACAGTTCTTTTTACAATTAGTTGGATATGAATACCGTGTCGGCAGTGAGTACTGGACAGTCAAACGGAGTGCCTTATGTTTACACACGCTTTAAAATCACACTTATCAACTGTGAGCAGCAGTTATGTTTATTGTGCACCCTAGCAGATAATATTTATTCCCTGTTTTACCTAGTTTTGCAAAATATATAACATTATATTTGAAATCATATTTCGTACTTTACTATAGTTAGATGGATTTTATGACCGTAAAATATTTATTGCCTTTTCAGATGGAAGGTGCTTACATCTATTTATACCTTCTTAAAAGAACATCCCATATGATACAAACATTATTCTGAAAACATTTTGGAGGAATATTTGAAAGGCAATAGCACAATGCTGTGCATGCGCTCGTTGCTATACCAAATTGCAGAGGC
The DNA here is from genome assembly GCA_019095985.1 of Streblospio benedicti. Taxonomy (NCBI): domain Eukaryota; kingdom Metazoa; phylum Annelida; class Polychaeta; order Spionida; family Spionidae; genus Streblospio; species Streblospio benedicti. Next base: position 26,313,053 of record CM032665.1, read on the forward strand.
TCACAGGCTTGATATTGACACTCATGCATAACATGATATCTCGCTCAATTCGGTCCGGTTACACGCCGAAAATGAGTATTTATAAAATGACAACAAGGTTAGCAGCAACACACAAACTTGTTACAAATATGAGTGCATTCATTGGTACCTTATTTTAGTTGTTGGCAATTTTAAGTCCCGCCGTATTTTGCGTGCAATCTTATAAACAACAACATAAATGGGGAATTTTATCAGTTAATCAAAGTACGATTCACGCACGGCCATTCATCGGTAACCGAATACCAAATTTGAGCTGTAAGATAAGAATAAAATGAATACAGCTAACCGTACTACCAAGGGATTGGTTTCAAAGTGGAAATATATGTGGCTGTAATTGCTGATTTCGAGTATTAGGGTATGCTGTTAAAGTGTCATATGATGGAACTACTTTAGAATGAAAAGGCAGCTGAAGACGGAAAATCACCCTTATACACCCCTTCACGTATTGTTTATATAATCAACGTTATAAAATCTCATGGTTTTCAGAGTGAGTGGCCTTCATAATGTCTTGAATATTATTAGCAGATAATCGTTGTTGGACACGCACTTATGCATGTATATATTTTGAATGTCTGATTCCTATGCGAGCCGGTATGTACATATATACAAGGTATCTAATAAGCGCATTGCAATCAGAATGCCAGGAAATCATTTGTAGTAAATGATCCACATATTCTTTCTTTACATAGCGTGTCATAATTCGATAGTTGATATGAATACCATCTTGTCATTGACGGGTAATATACAAAATATATATGACTTGTGATAGTTATAAACGACACAATTGAGCCTATTTCACGGGCCTGATTTGGGACTATATACTTTACAATGAATGTACTTATGGAGAATGATGCGTTGAGTAATCACAAACGCAATAAGACGCTGGATGAACATCGTCATATCTCACGACAATATATTCAGTATTAACAAGGACTTTAAGGCAGTGTGAGTGATCGAGCCGTGAAAAACCGACGATGCTGGATGAAATGGTTTTCAACTCCAGGACATAAGAGTAGGTATGTTTAATCACTGATATGCAGGGTGCGTTATGCGCGGTTTCACGTACTTTGTGTGATTACGTTAATCCCGATGGTATAGGTATGAATATGTATTCTTTAGCAAGGGTATTTTAAAACGTAACAATGCTAATAAAAACAAACAAACTGGGAATTCCATCATACACGTCATTCATGGGGCTTATATTTATATATACCTTAACTAGTGCTAAGGGGCAATAGTCTTATATTATCATGTACATATGAATACCTTGAGTTGAGGAATGACAAAGATGGGGTTTTAATTGTTTATTATCACATATCATCAAGCCAACGCCTTTTACATATAGATTTATATACAGATTCATGGACAGATTATATATGTTATATACAGATTTATGGATAAACTATATACACACTATACACAGATTTATATATATATTATACAGACTATATACAGTCTCCGTGACATTCTTCAAGTTAATCAAATCAGACCAAAATATTTATTAAATCAGGCATAAAACACGTCCATATATACAAATAATATCATATGTACAGTATTGACACGCAGTTATTAAAATGAATACCAGTTAAAACATAATATACTTAAACTCCCCTTCCAATCCACTCCGTCTTTCTTATTCATTAAAAACTCAACAACGACAAACAATAGTACATGTATGTACAGTTACTTATATACAAATATATTAGAAGAATCTCCCACGGGCACCTCGACCACGGAAACGGCTGCCACGTGGGGGAGAGCCTTGGTGGCCCCACTCCGAGGGTGGACCTGGCGGAGTGCGAGGGCTTCTCTCCCTCACGAAGTCACATGGGTCTACCCCCACATCCCCACTGGTATCGGGGGACGCAGGGGAAAACATCAGGCCTGCGTCTGGGGCGATGCTTGGGGCGGGCCCGCTGGACACGCTCGACGGTGCCGCGGTGTGCTGAGGCCCTGGTCGGCCAGGCAGGGACGACTCCTCCTCAGAGCTTGATTGGGGAGCGCCCCTGCTGGTTATGCTCCCTTGGGGGCCCGAGGACTGGGAGCGGCGGTACTCCGCCTCCAGCGCCGACAGCAGAGCTCCCAGCCCGGGGGGAAGCTCTCCCATCGGGGGTAGCGGTGGCGAGGTGTCGGCACCAGCGCTGGCAGCCCGGGACGACTCTGAGTCAGATGTGGCCGGAGAACGGTCGGGGGCCCTTGGCGGGGTTGGGGTCCTAACCCTGGCGCCTCCAGGCCCGGACGGGCGGTCCAGAAGACCCCCGACCATCTCAGACAGTCCCTGGACCTTCTCCAGGATGTCCTCGCAGATGGACAGCACCATCAGTGAGGACACTTCTGGAGCCAGCAGGTCGGTGGAGGATATGCTCCCGGGGGAAGCCCTCCCGGCAGCGTGACTCCGGCGCCGGCGGCGACGGCCCTCACGCAGCCTGAGGGACCCAGCGGAGTCCCGCACCCACGTGTCTGATCCGGAATGGGTATCTACCTCGAAGTGTAGATTTTGGACCCATTCCGGATCCTGGCGCAGTGAGGAGCGACGGGGTGAGGTCGCGGGAATAGGCGCTGGACGAAAGGCCACCAGGTGAGGCGCCGAACCCTAAAACACATATATAAGCCGCATATCAATAAAAGGGGGACGTGGCACGTGATCTACATAGCAGACACATTTGGGTTCCTAGCCATAGCCGCCAATGTTGTATAGTTTCACATGGACTGACCCACTTTGCGTATTTGAAAGGGTGTTGAAAACAAAGTACAAGGACACCCAACATCAACAGGGCTAGCAAGATAGGGTGTGATTTATCATGAAACATGAACATAACTTCACGATAAAGGAATGGTTGACACGAGTAGTAGACCAACAACAAGCAGTGCACCTACCCGGAAAGTCCGCTCCGGGTCGGGATTGGGATCCCCTGCGGTCGGCCAGCCATACAACTCGCGCCGTTGCTGCCGAAACAGGGGCCGCGGCACGCGTCGCAATGACCAAGGCCGGGTGAGGGCCCAGGTCTAGTATCTCGTCGGCAAGGTTCATCTCACTCCTACAGAAAGAGAGTTTTAGAGGTTATTTCCCAAAGCACACAATTTTAGGTCAATCCATCAAACACGTAAATATTGTTTGTATATATGTAGAATAATATGAACTTGAATCTTACAGGTTGTTTTGTAAACCAGTTGAATTAAGAACATATAATGCATTTGTACACTGCCTAATATAAACCTCATGGTTTTGAAACCTATAGCTTTGAAACGTATTTCAATTGGTATTAGTGTTCCTAAATTACTTAAACACAATACAACGCATGACATCATTTTATAACTGGTAATTGTAATATGTGCAAGGCTACCCATGCGCAGCCCCAAATTAATACATCATTCATTATCCATGTGCTCTATTCATTGAATTCGTTTGGTAGGCCTGAGCATGCGCATATGTTTTTTTTTTTACGATCGGATGAGGTTTACCGACTCTATATATATATTGAGCCTATATGAGAAGTGAAGTTTAAGATATTTGTTTTACTTCAACATGAAATTTATTGGATTCGTTACTTCTGACTATTAGCAAGAGACGTTTTGTGTAAGATAATGCAACTGTAAGTTTCAAATCGTTTCCGGTTTTATATACCTATGAATAGCCCGAGTAGTTTTTATACACAGACTCAGTTACCTTTAATGTATTAACAGTGGATATGTTGTATGGTAAATTCATTGCACACATTACTATAATAACTTATATAAACTAATCCTCCTCAAACCTAGCTCTAAACATTTTCTTAAAAAAAAAAAAACAACTGCTTTAGAAATGTCAAACTGCATGTTTTCCATCAGTTTTGGAGCGATATCGGAAGTTTCACAGGGATACACAACACTGGGCTATTGGCCATGCCGCCTGATAACCGTGAGCGGTTGATTGAGCTTGGTTATCTCCTGTGGGAATTTACAGTGCAACATTGGACGTAGTGGTCCATATGAATATACACTCGGTGCGTTGTGACAGAAAGACCACCTCCGTGGGATACTGACGGGGAAATTTAACGTATATAAGCTCTGGGAGATGTTCTGGAAGTAATGTTCCACACGCATGTAACACACCGGTCACACGACGAGTCGCCCCGTATGCTCCCATCAAACGCGGCCCCGCAGCAGTTGGCTTAACTGCTTGTCTAGTAGTTTTACGAGCAACTTGGGGCTTATTTGAATTGAGTTTGTACGTTAATGAGCGGCACAGATGAATAGGTGTATGACGTAGCTTTGCAATATTATGGACAAGAAACATTCAAGCAGCGAGTTTCAAATTTGAGATACATGTACATGCATGTGAGCCCTCTACGGGAATTGCTCAACATTTATCGCATATCCCATAGGACCCATTATACCTTAACAAAAATGACTTACCCGACCACGAGCCTCTCCTCGCCGAGGACGCGATGGGCGGCCTCCAGCAACTCCGCTTCTTGGGCCGCAGTGAGGCCGCACAGCAACACACGTCTGGTAGGGCAATCCATGTTCACGATGCACAAGTGGACAAGGCGGATGTGTCCTGCGTGCGTGGCAGAGCGCGTTTTATAGCAGCTTTGCTGTCCTGGCATCGTCTGGGCCTTATTTGGGTTCTAGGTTGGCGATTTGGACTCTTCCGGATGACAGCATTCGGCTGACTCCCTATAAATGTCCGTAATGGCCAGGTTCCGTTCAATAAGGATGGGAATTTCACGGACCTCGCTGTATTGCCCATATTAGTACCTGTCAAGAAGGTTCCGCACGTAAGGGTTATCTGGAAGGGGGAGGTCTTAAATCCTGCCCACCCCCCACATGCCACCAGTTTCGTGCTCCCGTTTTTCGCGCTCCCAACGCCACCTCCCAGTCTCGCTAGAAAAAAAAACGATGGTGATACGGTACAACCCCTCTGAAATGGAAATGACACCTAGTACACGGGAATCAGTTTTTTTATTGCAGTGTCGCGCCCGCAGAATAGGGTATGGGGCTAGAGGCAAGGCAAATATATGTGTGCGCAGGCGTGTGTACAGTCGTAGGCATAAGGAATCCCAAGCATGGCGCAATAAGTAAGCAGAGTTAATGAGCCCCAGTGATAATTAATAGAAGAGCAGGGAATTCCTAAACAGCCATCAACCGGAGGGTATGAGTCACGTGTACCCCTTTCACTTCCAGACATTAGTGACGCTTGCGCTCCTGTTTACCCTGTATGGCTGACAGGTTCAGGGTGACAATTTCCGTAACAGCAGGGCGCCCTTTCATTGCAGCTTGAAAATCCGACGGGATTTGTGACTGAGAACAAGGGGTTAATTTTGGCAACATGGATCGGGCTTTCCAGTTGGTCGTATTGTATAATCTCACGTTCACATGGACACGGAACCTTGAACGCGATCGTAGACTACGTAGGATATTCAACCGGACATTGCAGGGTGACATAAAATTCGCGTTTAAGTCGATATACGCATCTCTTCAAGCAGTAAACTTCACACAAGTACACGGATTAATAGATTGGGATGAAGCCGCCTGTCAACATGAGGCGTGATAGTGGCTAACACGACCCATCTCATGGCTCAGCAACACGTGTACACGGCGTTTCTGGCACTCGCCCGCGGTGGGATCAAGGCTTTGTTTACGGGATAGACGACATGAAAGGGGATTTATGGGCACAATATAGCGAGCAACGGACAGCTACATGGGAACGTAGTGAGATGTTTTAGGCGAATAATAGGCACGAGGACAACTGTGAGTTGAAACCAACTGGATGGCCCGGCCAAGGCCGTGATTACGAGGGAGTTCTCAAGGCTGTAATGTTCTGTTGCGGAGAACGCACACTGTACCTTTTGACCGGTCATTGTAACCTGGGGTGCGGCCAGGTTGGGTCGTGCAGCAGATATAGGCAGAGGCACACAAATTACGAAACGACCCCGTAATACCGCATGCGCAGAATAACGATTGTACACACGTAAGTCTACTTGGGTTACCCCCACACAGGGAAGGGGGACCTAGATGCATGTCTTAAGCAGTTTATTATGTCTAAAAACTCACAGTCAAGTAGACAATGTTCACGGCAAATAGGGCAGAGGTATAAGAGAATGTCGTGGCATATAGACATTCATGGCAGCACTTAGGATTAGTATTTATTGGCGCATTTAAGACGAGCAGCGAAGCAGCAGTAATAGCACAGAGGCATTTCACACTTTCATAGACACTATAGCACCATTTGGTCATACTGAAAATACACTTTGTCACACATTTCGTTCAACATAATTCATGTCTCAGGGATGCATATGACGATTTGACACGGGAATACGTTTTAGATGCAAACGCCGTTATTGTCGCCACAAAGGATTTTCGCGCTATATTTAATGGACGAAGGATGGAATATTGAGAAGTTCAATAAGACGAAAATATGAGCAAAGCATGACGTATTGTGGAAATGACCAATGTTTAGTTCTTTCTCAGTAGATAGGATTGGCAGGCAAGCCCAAAATGATGCCAATGTAATAGTGTTGCCCCCCCCCCCATTAGACTAGGAAAACGGTGTTGCGTGTACCCCCATGTTAGACCCTAACAAATAAGTCAGATTACATGCTTCATAATTATATATGATTATATTTTGCAGTTTCGACCATGAGTAAAGATCGTGCCTCTTGTTTTACAGTAATACATGATAGTAGAATCTGGCCGCATATGATTACAGACTTTTGCTGCTATACGGCCCCGCACTTCTGTTGGGGAAGCGGGTCCAGATTAGCCGAGATGTGGAGGAATCCCTGGACCCCGGTACCCTACTACGAGCAAATCTTGGGGTGGTATACACTGAAAGACTGGCTGACTTGCATGTCACCACTAGTTTTGAACATTTGGTATTTGGTATTAAAATTCCACACATCACTATGCCCCACAAGCTGACCACGCCAAATATTTGCCCCGAGCGGCGCTGGGCACACCACGACAATCCCAGACACGAGAGTTTCCGGGGGGTCCTTCTGGATAATCACATGGTTATGAGCCAATGTCAACAGGTGAAGGAAAAACTTCATACCACTGTCGCCACGTTTAATCAAATGGTGGATAGACTTGAGTCTGGTTTAAAAGATTTCAAACTTACCTTGAAAGCAAGGCGGATACCATACGTCTCACGGGTACGAGACAAAAGGTTTCTGCAGTCTCTGGGGAAAATAATTGCTGGCCCCTTTGGACTTGTACATGTAGATGACTTCAATGCTATTAGAGGGTACGTGGAATCAATTCATGACTCTTCACGTACGGCCACCAGGAACGTCATGAAGGTAAGGGATTTGCTGGTGGCCAACATAAACACGACTAACCATCGCTTTGGGCAGATGCATGCCACTATGGAAAGAACTAGTGCTTACCTCAAGTCCCAAATCAGCACCTTGGCAAACCATACAAGGGTTGTGTTGGCGGCCATAAACCGTAATGCATACTATTTCAACACCTTACAGATGTCTAGTATGGCCGCATTCATGAACATACACCGTGCGCTGAGGGACATAGATGGATTGTACTCCACAGTTTTGCAATGGTCTGAAGCGATGGAAAAGCTTGGTGCCGGTCAAATATCTACCACTCTGATACCGCCCGCACGCCTGGCAGAAACCCTGGCAGTTCTACAACAGGACCTATTGGACTCCAAGTCTGGAGTGGAGGTGGTTTATGGCAATACTGATTTGGCATACTATTATGCACAGGACAACGCCAAGTTCTGGATGGTGGAAGACGTCCTTTACATAGCAATCGCGGTGGCTGTCGGTAACCCATCTTTCGCTGTCAACATTTACGAAGTTACAACTTTCCCTACGCCGTTGCATGACTCGGGCACGGGAACCAATGGGGAAGGTCATTTGCGCTTATCAATATCCAAGCCTTTCCTCGTGGTGTCCCGGTCGGGGCATCTATATACGGAATTGACGGACGTCGAGTTTTTGTCATGCTTGGCGGACAAAATTAGAAAGTGTCCTTCGCTTATGACGATGAAGAATGTTGTCGAGACGACATGCCTTATGGACATTTACTTGAATGATATAGAGGGCGCAATGGAAAAGTGTGATTTTAAACTATATCATGGCCCCGTACCTTCCGGAGCATTGTACCTACAGAATTCTACTTATGCGGTGACCACAAGTTCTCAGTCCATCAGACTATCATGCGAGGCGGAAGACAGGGTGCTGCCTGGCGCCCATTTCGTATTGATTCATATGCCCTGCCGATGCTCAGCCTCGTTCGACCATGTGTATATACCGGCCTCAACAGGCGGATGTTATGAACAGGACACTATCAATCTGGCTCACTTGGTAAATTATGCACAAATCCATGCTATCAGAATGGGAGATTGGGATAACTTCACCGTTAGCTCAACACGAGATGATTTCATCCTCTTACAGGATGATGGTACCATGGAACAGGTTATACAGGAAGCCCGCCAAAAAGACGAGGATGCTGGTGTCTCCTTGATGAAGACTGTTTCAGCAGTGCGCCTTAGGATGCCCCCACCACCACCCGCTACCGTGTGGCAAGCACTATCCAAAGAGATGCCCTGGGAGGGTATCCTTACCTTTGTCTTGATCGGGGCATGGGGTTTTATAACGACATGTTGCATTTGTTTTTACGGGTACCGCATTTATGTGATGAATCTCTTGTTAGCAGCTATTCCACCGGCTCTATTTGAAAGAACCCTGGTCCCAAGTGTGAACGGGGCACCTGTGCAGAACCCGGATGGGATGATCGTCGGGAGATGCCCAGGACACGATTTCCTGGATGAATGTTTGATACTTTCATGCATATTGTTCACCACGTATATGGTGGTCAGAATCTGTGTTGGTGTTAGACAGTATCGCAACGTGAAAATTAGGGGTTGCTTAAACTGCAAATCACAGCTGGTTGTAGTGGTGAGTGGGAATGGTTGTTTGGCAAAATTCAGGGTGACAAATTTAAGATTTGCTCGAGGGTATATGACAAGATTACAAATACCCCCAGTCAGTGTTAAGGATATCACCACCTGCTGCGGGTTAGTAACCAAGGTCTCCTTGTCTTGGGGAGCGGAAGTGCGCTTCCAATATTTGGGAAGTAACCATGAGCTCGCACCTCCTACAAGTTTCATGGCTTATGGGCATAGGGCTCGTAATCTTGCTGGGCTGATACATAAGAGAGGCTCTACAGATATGGTAGTCAGCGCTACTATAGACAAGATTTGCAGTTGCCGGGCGGGCGAACCAGATGGACAGGAGAATGCCGTCAGGAACGCCCAGATAGATTCCTCTAGGTTGTAATCAGCACCGATTCAATGAAAGGATTTGCAGAACTTGTTTTTTTTTTCTCTGACGTAAATTCTAGTATTGGCATGACATAATTTTGGGGGATATGTTTCTTGAAAAGTGGTTTGTTTTTTTTGTTTTTTTTTTGTTTTCTGAAATTGGTTTATCAAAATTACTGTTGAGAAAATTGCAAGCAATTTTTTTTTTGCATAGGGGAGGGTGTATTCGTGGTAATCACAAAATATGAAGCAGATACAACCACCATAACGTATATGTAAATCTACCCTGTATGTAACCATAATGTATATGTAGTCTACGTTATATAAGTAAAAGGTGTTTACTCTCTGTAAATATGTGTGTTACAACTTTATATAAAATGATATATATAAGTAAAATAAATAAATTAAGTAATGAACTGCAGAAATGGCGAGAAATAATAAGTAGCAGAAAAGAAAGAATGAAAGTCGATATGGATCAGATGCTAACTCTTATACTTAGTTTCAGATTTCGCTGAAGGAGGGAGTCTTCGCCCCGGGCTGATACCCCACCTCGGATGACCCCATGACCTCTGATCGCACCAACCAGCGCTCCGTGCCCGGGCAAACCCAGGAAGCTCACCCCACCAAAAAAAAAAAAAAGGGGACAAGCTACAGCATAACAACAGACAATGAGGAACAAACAATATTCCAATCACAGACCCGGTTGAGACAATTACACAATAAAAGGAAACGCGCGACCAAAACAGGGCGTCAGAGAACAGGGCTCCGGACAGGGGCACCCAGGGGATGGAAGCACCCTCCAAAAGCAAATCTGAAATAGACTATGAGTAAAGACAAAGCAGGCAAAGGACACAATGTACTCGGCGGGACTAATGGAAATTTGTGAGCCCTGAGCACACACCAATTCCTATGCCAGAGACGCTAGTAAAGTGAAGAGTACGTTGTGACGTAGCCTAACAAAATAGAAGGCCAACTTACAATGTAGCTGGCAAACAAGATCCGCACAGCAGTGAACATTAATGACCATGAGTATGCAATAGACGCTATTTAAGTGACTGCAGCATGGAAAAGAAACGGTGTAACCCGCAAGAGACACACAGACTTGTTTTCTCGTTATTCTGCAATACGTATATATATAAGACAATTATTAGAGCATAGAATATCCATTCAACGTATACTAATCACTAACCATGAATGTTTCCTGGTGATAGATGCATTTTTAGGATTAAGACATTGGAATTACCAAGCAGACATCACCGGTAACATATGTATATATGTATAAATTACTAACATACGACCGCTTATGAGTTTAATGTAAGAATGTTAGGAAAGATTAGATAGGGATTTGTCATAATATATATTGAAATTTGCACATGTAAAGGCGTATTTGTGTATGTTTAACAGCCTATTATCATGATTGACATTATAACCATTTAAAGTTACAAATATTTAGTGTTGTAAATAGTTGGTGTTTTTTTTTATTGTTCTTTTTGAAAAAAAAAATAGCAAAATGGTATCCATTATTTAGGATGTAATGATAAGGCAATGATATCTGGATTAGGTAGGTAAAGTAGATAAAATATATGGACCACGGCATTTAAGGTAAAAGCACAGCATTTATGAAAAGGATTGTATGAACTAGTGTGACTTTCAACCTGTAGAAATGCTTGAAATTTGAAATAAGTGTCGTGGCCATAGTTTTGAAAAGGTGTTTTACATTATGTAAAGATGTCATTGCCGAAGTGAGAATAGGAACCCGGGACATTGGCATTTGTGCAAGGTTTTATGAATGGTGGTTGGTCTTGACCATTTTTGGGGCATGCCCGTGGCGACTCACAATTTTTTTGAAAAAGTGATGATATCACTTTTCGGAGGAGGAGGGTTGTCATGGAATGACTCCCGTAAATGGTCAAGATAATAGGAAATATGAGGCAGAACTGCTAGTGCCAGCAAGAGTGGCAGTTTTGGGCGCTAGCCAGGCACAGTCTAGGTGTCAATGTCCGTGGGTTGGGTCAGCCGATGGTGTGACGTAAGTGGTGCAGGGGAGGCACTGGGGAAGCCCTCCCAGCCCTATAAAAGCTGGTGCGCGCTCTCCCTCGGCCTCTTTTGCAGCCAAGACAGACCTGAAGCTCTCCCTCTCGTAACAAGTAGTTGAGAATGATATGATAGGGTGCGGTCAATCAAGTATGTTTTGAATGGCAAGGAATTCATTTGTACACTTCAATTTCACATAGAAAATAATATCAACCAATAAATACAGCACTTTATGACAAAATAAACCTAAAAATAGATAAAACGCATCACAAGACTTTATAATATTAACAATGAATATATAATAACAAGTTATGAATACTTTTACATAATTCACAACACAATAGACCACTTATCGGGTACAATCCTGGATTAATTTTCCCAAAGATTGCTGCTGACAAACTCAACTAAATTGTCACATTTATAAAAAATGTATAGCTTTGTTACTGACAATGATGCGTCATATAAATGTGGTTTATCTTATTTCTGCGAAAACACGTACCCAATATAAATGTACAATGTAATTCTATAAATTCTGTAAACCTAATGCAAACAAATACCATATATGTTGGAATACATGTTGAACCCTTTAAACATCTTCCACCTGAGATTTATCATGTCTATCTAGTATCTAGTGGGTTCCGTGTTCTCCCGGACGTTGAATGTCATGGTCTTCCACTTCTTTCTGCATTGAACCTGACATTTGAGTAACAACACAGCATCTCAACATTATCATTCCCTACCAGACGTTCAATGAGATATTGTATTATCAATGTTATTAGTTGGGTCTTATTGTATGTGACATTTAAGACAACTTTTGTGCTGGCAAAGGCTTTGTGCAACGTCAGAACATGGTTAGGGCTAGAATTTTTACCTGCATGGTTGAAGTGGCTATTGTTTTTTTGAGAGTTGTATTGTATTGCTGCTGATGACTTTGCTGATGCTGTTGCTTTTATGGTTATATTTATCTTAGGGCAGTCACTGATAATCGTAGGAAGTCTGGATTTTTGCTGGAGTTGGCGTGTGCTGGTCGTTTCAGGGGTCAGTATGATGGTCCTGTTAGTGATGAATTCACGTTTGACTGCAAATATATGCAATCAGCTATGCTACAAGGTTTACTACAATCTAAAGCTAGTACACCAAATATATACATATTTATACATACAAAACTGGATGATGAATGATGTTCCGACGATGGGGAGAAGACATGTGACTGAGGCTATCGGTTTTGTGCAGGTGGTGGCT
>CM032665.1:26346468-26358427 GCA_019095985.1 Streblospio benedicti
CCCAAATTTTAATTTAAATATTTCCCCTGTGGAACCCCCCTTAAAAATTTTAAGGAAAATAAATTTTTCCGAGGAATTTTTCCCAACCCCCAGGTCTTCCAACCCGAAAGGGGCCCCCCCCCCCCCCCGTTTTGGGAGGCTTGGGCACCTGATGTTTGGCCCGGGGGCCGCCAAATGTTTTGCGGAAGGGGCGTCCGCCTCCACCCACCTGTGGCACAGCAGCCACCTTTTTGAAGGCCTAACATGGGATGGGACCCCATTTCCCCGTGTCTGGAGCCCGGTGTTCTCCCCCCTTTGTGGTGTCTTTCACCCTTTAACGGGAAGAAAGGCGAGCCACAGGTGTTGTATGGGGTCCTGCCAGAATACCCATATATCGACGCAACTCTTGGGGAACCACAGGGGGGCCCACTTCGGGGGAGCACCGGCCTGGCCAGTGTCTCGACTTGTGGTGAGGTCTCGGGGTTTCTTCTGGTGGCGTGTCGGCCAGGGGTCTCAACGACGGCGGGGGCTGCCTCCGGGGCCTTGAGGTTCTTCACCGTCTTCAGGGAGGGCTGTCATAATGCTGGCTCGAGGGGGGTGGGACTACCAACACGTGGTCCCAGAACCTCTCCCACCAGTCTTGGTTTCGCCCGAGCCTTTCTTCTCGAGGAACGCTGGAATATTCCGCGGCCGCTGCTGCTCTTGGGGTGGCTGCTGTGGTGGATGTCCCTGTTTCCGCTGCACTCGGCCGGGGCAGTCGCTCGCGGGGCCTCTGTGATGGGAGTCCTGGATAGGTTTGTTTCTGTGCCAGGCCAGCTGCCCAGCTCATTTGTATTATCGCTGCAGCCAGGCCAGCCTTTGTCCCAGTCCTCATTCCCAGTCGACCTTCACAGATGAAAGCCCACGACATCCCTGGCGTTGGCATCTGTATACCACTCCTGCACCCGATCCCACGGCAAGTTGAACTGGTGCTCGAAGGGCCCCATGAATAAATACCATCAGTTGTGCAACTGATGGCATTGATTTTCTGGCTCATTTAGGTCTCTGTGGCTGTCGCTACAGCAGAGAGGTGAAAAAGTGCCCGCGACGCATGGGGAAGTGAATCCAAATTGTCGAGTGATGCCTTCCAGTCCCTCCCCACAGTGTTCGGTGGTGCGTGGCGCAAACGGACCACATACCGCGATACTGTCGAGCTGCGAGCAGTCATCTGGGCTTTCTCCAAGTGGGGTCTGTCTCGGGTAACCATGGCTTGGCGGCTTCGGTAGGGCGTCCTTATTTCCTGGTCAATCGCTGCCCATGGTTCACAGCCTAGCAGGGCAGCGTAAGCCACACTCAAGCCAAGCAACCAATAGCGCCTGCACGCCTTTGGCGGCTGATCGAATAAACCTGGAGTTGGGAGGCATGAATTGTGACTTCCGGATGCAGCTTGGGGAAGCGACTTGTGTCCAGAGTTCGTGGCAACTTGCCTCATGCCTCCCATCGCAACTCAGGTTCTTGATCGCGGGGCCTCTGGTCGTCCCACACTTGAGAGAGCCACTTTGGCTCCTCGGTGCTCCCATACGAGACGTGGGGCCTTTCCATGGCATAGCTGTGCTGTGGCAGGCCGGTTATGCGTGGTCGGCGAGGTATTTCACCCGGTCAGAAGGCTTACCCTTGCGATATTCTCCTGGGTAAAGCACATCCTGAGTGTATGGGTCTGCCAAAAACCTCTGCAAATCGTCATCAGTGGGAGTTCTCTCTGTAGGGCGGGGCACAAGCTTCCACGAGACTCCGCTGGACTGCTGATGCGACGACCTCGGATGTAGTGCTGGATGAGGAGCTCGAACTGGATGAATCCCACAGTCGCCCCGGTGTCCCCCTCTGTACTTGAGGCCAGCTTCTTCAATGGCCGTCTGCAGCCCTGTCACGAGTTCATCGGGTGGTGAGCTGCATTTCCTCTGTTGCTGCTGTGTCCTCTGCTTCCAGGATGTCCATCTCTTTCGGGTCTCGTCGAGGCCGGGTCAGTGCTGTTTGCCTAGTCGTTACTGGTCTGAACCGCAACCTGGCCCTCCTCTTGCTTGTGGACGGGATGCCGGGCCAAGACCCGGGTCCCCATCGGTGTTCGTCGCTGTGGGACCTGCGTCAGCCATAGTGATGACTACAGGCCCACTATCTCTGCACACTTGCCTTTACTTCTTGCCACACGTGACGCACTTGTGTCGGTGGGGCCCTTGTACCCGGTATCCATGTCTTTTCTTCACACAAAACGGTCTTTAACTTGAAATGTCGAGCAATCTGCAAACGTGTTGCTCTGGTGAGAACTTGTACAGAAATGATGAAATCCTTGTATGCTGATCACGAGGTGCGGATGCTTTCCCGGTCCGATGGTTTCCAACAATCAACAAGCAGGGAAGTGGCGCAACGATCTTTGACCGCTCTAGTACTCTACGCCCACGTGGGCGACTTGTTTACTTTGGCGTCCGCGAAGCTGTGCCAGTGACGTCATCTTTTCTTGTATTTTTGCGCGAGGTCACCTGTTTAGCCACTGCAATCTTTTGTCTCCGGGAACTGTCCCACTGGGTATTCAGACACCTGCGTCTCACGCGAGGTTACCCAGTTAGATACTCGTGTCTCTTTGTCGCGGTCGCTTATGACCCCAACTGGTCACTCGCGCCAATTATGGCTCCATTAAGTCGCGACCAATCGCTGTGGCTCCTTGCTGTCTGTGCTTGTGTCTTTGATTTCGTTTAACCCTTAGCGTCTTGTGCAGGCGAACTGTTTGTGACAATCAAAGCTGGCGCATTTTAACTGTCGCCGTATTTGAAGTCACACTTGTCCTCTTAACTTCGCCTTTCTCTTTGTCGTGCTTTATCGACACCTTCGTATGTCCTTTTCCCCTGTTCTGTCAAAGGTTTTGCCCCAACATTGTGAGGGGCTTGCCTGGATCAAGTCTCATACTCTCCCTAGGTTGAATCGACAACAAACTCGCCCTAGGGTCGCTGTATTGCCGGCTCGGCTCCACACCTCTCCCCCCAAGTTTCACAATGAAACGCGCAGCAATGGGTTGGGGAGGGTGGGCGCCATCTTGCTTTCCTCATGTTGAAACTTTAACCACCAAGCGATGGAGTCAAGCGCATAAAACTACGCTCTGCCCCAGATTCTTGTCTAGTAGTTCGCCCTCCAGTATCTATAGAAGAGTTGCTCGTGTGAGCTAGCAACTTCCTGTAAATAGGAAGGGCATGTCTGCTCTGTTACGGCCATAACACACCCCTCCTTTGCCATCAAAAACGGCTTGAGGTGGCGCCGTATGGACCCATTTCTCTAGTGTCGGCCGGCAGCCTCTCTTTTCTTTGTAACGGGTTGTCTCTGCGGATCTTCATCTTGGTAATAAGGTGGCTCCCCCCACTTCCACTACCTCGTGGGGCCCTGTTCACGACTGTGAATGCAGGACATCTCTTGTTTGGCGGCGAAAACAATAACACAAGCTCTCCAACCTCATATTGTCTCTCTTTAATCCCGGTCTTTGTCTGTTGACTTTTCTGTATTTCCATCGCCCGGCCTGTAACTTGTCGTACTGCCTCAGCTGTCTGCATCGCCAGATTTCTCTGGTGAAATACAGGAGTAGTAGCATTGAGGAATGGCCCGATCATCACACCCATACATTAGATCCATGGGGAGCAGGGTATCCGCGCACTGACTGTAAAACAGTCACTGTGGCGTTAATCCCAGGCTCGCGTGAGGAGTCGCATTGTACGCCATAAATACATACGGCAACAGCTCATCCCAATTGTCTTTTTTTCTTGGACGTTCAAAGCTCGTAGAATCGGTTTGATGATCTTGTTACTATGTTCGACCATACCATTGCTCCAGGGAGCGTATGACGTAGTTCTTGACTTGTCGTTTGCACAACTTCGGTACACACCTGGTTGTCAAACTCTGTTCCTTGGTCACTGTGCTGCTTTTTTTTCATGGCCCCATGTCACAGACGTTACTTTCGCGAAAGAGCACATTCCGACGGCTTCAGCTGTTTTTCTTTCTAGAGAGTAAGGCTCCATTCTTTTGGAAAAGTAATCTTGGGTGACGCAGATGTACTTTTGACCAGCTGGCGCCTCTGGAAGCGGGCCTTGAAGGTCGATCCTCACACGCTCATGAAAACCCACATACTCGTGCTTCATGGTGTTCTTCCCCTCCTCCCGCTCCGGTCTTGCATTGCTGGCAGGTGATGCAGGCTCTGCACATCTGCTTGACGTCCCTCCCACATGTTTGGCCATGCAAACCCGGCAACACAGCAACTCGTAGACTTGCTCGTATCCCAGGTGGCTGACGCTGTGGACCTGCACGAACCTCCAAATACTCTCGTGCCAGGCCACCGGACGCCCAGACGAACCTCTGCTATCTGATCGGGTTGTCTTTTCACTGACACAATGTTGCGCAGCCGCCAAACGTTATCTGTATCTTTATGTATGTCTTTCCAGTCGACTGTACTCCCGCACCACGGGAGTCTCGCTTTTCATGGCATCAGAGTCGTATTCTCCGCCCCATAATCTTTTCAGCTCCGCTATTCTCTGTATACACTGATCACAGGATTGGGCCTCTCACCACTCTGCATCAGTGAAATGCGCCTACACTTGTGCGCACTGGTTCTCTGCTTGGGAAGGAGACTGGTCCTGTAGCAAACTGTCTTCCCTATCTTAGTCATAACCTGTGTCCTCGCTTTCCAGATCTTTGCCTTGTACTAGCGGCTCGGGTGCTATCGCTGCCCCCTCGCCTCTTTTCAGTCAATCTTGCTGATTTCTGCACTGCAACCTTTTCCTTTGCCAGTAGGGGCGAGGTCATCCGCTGCTATCTCACGCTGGTCCAGGTGCGTGTTGTTCTTGAGATTGTATAGCCTTCTCGTGAGGTAGACATTGTATTCAATGCCGTCCATGAGTTCTGGATCCTCGCCGTCATTGTCTGAGTCGACATCGCGGGCCGCGAATTGCCAACACAGTTCGGGCAGCACTTTGCGTGAGCCGTTGCTACGTTGAGCATGGGCACAGGCACGGGCTTGTCTTTATTCTCGTCCGAGTGGTCTGAGTCGATATCCCGGCACTTGGCTAACTTTCGCTTGAAGAAGAGGCAATCTGGACACTCCCCCAACTTGCACGGCTTTTGCTGACAGAATGTCTCCTGCATATCAGGATAGTTCTCGCACTTCAGTGAGAGAGAGAGTCAGCTACCTTGTTTAACTTTCCGGCCAGATGATGAAACTTCCAGGGCTTGTACCAACCCATCTCTACAATCCAACGCATGTCATGTTGTCAGATTGATGATACTCTCGCACCCACGTCAGGGCCGAGTGGTCGGTCCAAATGACTACCATGGTCCCGCTAGTGATGTCCCGGAAATAGCGCATGAAGAACACGACCGCATAGAATTCCCTCTTAGTTGTGCAGTAGGCCTGATGGCTCTTACATAGCGTCTTCCAGGTAAATCCTAGCGGCACGAACTTCCCCTCTTGTTCTTGTTCCAGTGTACCGCCGATAGCAAACAGACTCCGCGTCTACCACTGGGCTAAAAACTGTTTGTTTCATTGCTAACCAAACGTGGTTTTTTTATTGTAACACACATAAACCAAGTTTGGATTAGAGTAAAAAACCAACTTTGATTTTTAACAAACCAAATCCCTAATGGGAATTGGTCGGGGAATGGGCTCAAGCTCCTGTCATCATGGAATCCTCCCATCTCCCCCAGGGACGCCGTCACGCCTCCTTGCAACTGAGCAAGAGCATTGAGATACTGCATGTTTTAAACTTTATTCTGCTTTTATTTTGCTAAGATAAATTATTTGAGGTATGTGGGTTGCTATATGCACAATGAATAATTAAAGGGTTTACATTTGGTTTTGGGTGTGATATAGCATTTATCCTTTGTATAGACGAATGAGCAATCTGATACTATAATTGCAAGGCCATACAATAATACAATTAAAAAGCTAATTATTACATGATTTATCGACTTTTGTATAAACCTGAGAGTAAGCAGTAAAGAGGCTGCATCAAATATGGGCAAAGTGTCAGGAGAGGTCGGGTTGGGTCGGAAGGGGGGGTAGGGGGTTATAGATGCTGAAAAGAGTAAAGGGATGATGGTCGGATCTGGTGCCCCACTGGTACCTGCACGTTAAATACGTGCAAGTAAAGTGAATGCTAATGTGAGTAATTCACACATGTGCGCTACAGTAACAAATGCTGTATGCAACCAGTGATGTATGTTCTCCAGAGCGTTGTGAAAGGTTAAAATTGAGTGCCAAAGACACCAATAACTGGTGTCAATGAGTCGCTGAGCAGTACTGCTGGATAGTAGACTATAATCGGAAACATTTACATATATCGCATGATGAAGAAAAATGGAGAAATCTGATTGGCTGAGAAAAATGTGACAATCTGATCTATCTCCCCCTATAGATGGAGGTAGATCATGATCTACCTCCCTCCTGCTGTTTACATAGACGTTTGAAAATTACGTGAGTGCGCAGTGCGTTAAAGTTATTGCAGAAATGTACGTTTCACGTTATCATTTGTACGTTCTCTGTACGCCTGTGTACGTCAGTCACTTACTATTCTAAGAAGTGTGTCATAACAATACATGAGACAATTATGTCATCATTAACGGCTCATTCTGTTTGAGATGGACACGGCTACTACTGAATGAGGTAAATGCGATATAATAAATGGTGCCCTCTGTTGGGGAGGTATGCCAAAATGTCGCCCCTCAGGAACAATGGAACAACATTGTTCCTTCTCTGGTGACATTTCGGCGTACCTCCCCCAACAGCGGCACCATTTATATTTATATTTAAAACATCTAAAACATAACAAAATATTCATTTGTTTGAGTTTCGATTCCATAGACAAATATAATAAAAGTCAAACGTGGCCAGTTTATATTATCTATTATAAAGCAAAGATAATCACAAACTGTATCACGCAATGAACTACATTCGGTAAATGTCAAGTCATGTTGCATGACCAGTAGGGAATAACATAAAATACCTTTACAACAATGTTGTAATCAAATAAAAATGTAATATATGAGCTTGGTACAGTAGCCTCTCTTCATTTTGCATAGAGACATGAAGCAAACCACCTGCTGATGATTCTTACTATTTATCTTGCCTTAGGGCTAATCACACGCAGCTGTAAAATATTCTGCCTGACAACAGCAATTACATGGTGCCCTTTGAACTTTTATTCTAGATTGCTATAAAGACTGATTAGATGACTTCAATAAGAACATAGCTGGTCTGTTTAGTTTGGCATGAGATACACTGGGGTGGAGTGGGCTGCTGGATGAGTGTAGTGTGGGGTTAATTTTATCTTTTTTTTTGGGGGGGGGGGAGCGGGGGGGGGGGTTATCTCCAAAACTACCCAAAACTACCATCTGTTTTGTGGGTAGGTATGTTCCACGGTGAGTTCAAAGTGTGTTTTTTGTAGAATGGGGGTTCTCTTTATATGTTTTATGCGAGAATGAGTTTTTTCTGTGGCAAAAGTGTGGGTCTTTGCTTTGAGTTGAAGAGAAATTAAGGGGTTAAAAACCGTTTGTGGTGTTTGGCGATCAAGAAATAAGGGGCCTTAGATATTTTGTCCCAAGGGGGAGCTTTATGTGCAAAGTGTGAGGAGAGGTCGGGTTAAGTTGGGGGTGGGTGGTGGTGGGGTGATTGCACACTTCCCAAATGATGTAGGCAGCCAGTGTTGTATACTCCCTAGGGTGTTGTGAATGGTTTAAATTTGTGCCAAAAGAGGCCAATGACCTGGTGTAAATGAGTCAACTGAGCAGTACTTCTGGATAGTACACTATAAACTGGAACATATACATTTGAAACATCTAAACGCAACCAAATATTCATATGTTTGTTTGAATTTAAATTCTATAAGAGGCAAAAACAATAAGTGAAAAATTGCTATTTTATATCATCTACTTTTTTACTTTTTATAAATACAAGACAATCACTTACTGTTAAGCCGCATAAGTGTTCATCAAAAAACAAATGGAGCTTTTAGATGTTCTCTAATGAAAGATTCTTTTTACAGATGTAGTCTAGATGGAGAGATAATCTTAATTCGAGTTTCTACTTTACAGATACATGTGTGTACACTTTGAAATTTCATGTGATATGAAATAATGTGCATATCTGTTTTTGAAACAGCTTCATAATATATAAAACTATAAAGAAAAGAGAGATTTTAATCAGAGAATATGACTTTCACATTCTCACAAATAAAGCAAAATAGCGCTTACAATGTACAAAACTTCCACCTCTCCCTGAATTGCAAGGAAAAAAATGCGTGACGAGGCTCTCTGGGGAGAAGGGAAGAATGGATGATAACAAAAAGCCTGAATGCCATTAGAGATGTGGTTTATCAAAAAACCAACGTGGTTTTTTTCTCACATGTAAACGTGGTTTAGGAGTGTATCAATAAAAATACAAATTTGGATTAGCATTGGAAAGAGACTTTTTGTCAGTGTACCTTGAGGTGAAAGTCGAGCCCGGGCTTCGGTAGTACAGCAGCGGTTTTTTCTATAAATTCTTTTGATCGTCTTGAAGGCGGTTTGTTGTTCTGACGTCCATTTGAACGATACACCTTTCTTGGTTAGCTCTGTCAGTGGCTTTGCCAACTCACTGTAGTTTGGCACGAATCTGCGGTAGTACCCAGTAAAACCGAGATACATTCACATCTCCGTGAGGTTCTGTGGAATCACCCAATTATGCAGCGCTTCCACCTTGCTTCAGCTGGGACGGATCCCATCTTTGCCGACTTCATGCCCTAAATACTCAACGCTGGAAGCGAAGAGCTGACACTTTGCCGGTTTCAGCTTCAGGTTGGCTGTGCTTAGTCGCTCGAACACCGCCGGAGGTTTTGCTTGGCAACCTGAAACTCCGCCCGAAGGCTAGGATGTTGTCCAGGTAAACCAAGCATTGGCTCCAAACGATGTCGGTGAGTACCATCTCCATCAGTCTGCAAAAAGTCGCTGGCACGTTGCAGAGCCCGAAGGGCATCACTGTTCACTGGTAGAGTCCTCTGTGTGTCACGAAGGCTGTTTTTCTCTGTGTCTTGTTCATCCATTGCTACTTGCCAATGCCCGCTCGCGAGGTCGAGTGTACTGAAGTACCTGGAGCCGCAAGTCCAAACACTCGTCGATCTTTGGTATGGGATACGCATCTTTCTTGGTGACCTCATTCAGTCTGCGAAAGTCGATGCAGAAACAAAGTTCTCCAGATTTCTTGCGCACCAGCACCACTGGAGCTCCCCAAGGGGACTTGACGGTTTGATGACCCCACTGGCCATCATCTTGTCTAGTTCCACGTTGATGTACTCGCACTCTTTGTGGGATCGCCTGAAGTAGTTTTTGCTTGATGGGTTTCACCTCACTCGTGTTGATCTTGTGGCAAAATCTTATCCCAGAAGCCCAGACTGTCGTCTGGCCCCACAAACAAGCCCGCGAATTCCTGTCACCAAGGCCTCCAACTCGGAGACCTCGTCTGTCGTCAACTCTCCTTCAGCTGGAAGCATGCAACGAAGATACGCCGGGAATTCCCGGATCACCTCGGCTCTTTCTGTACCAGTCTGCACCCGAGACGGATTACCATCTGCATAGTACAACTTGCAGTCTGCCCTGATCAGCGGTGACTCTGCTCTCTCCTTCCGGTATCAGTTGCCTGCTGGTCCACTCCCTTCCCTGCCAGGTCTGCACTGACCCCACTTGCACCACATGGACGGGAATGTGCCAGATACGAACAGCAAGGGGCTGCTACCCCCCGTCTGAAGCTTGGTTGACATCTTCCAGACCAGTCTTTTCTTGTTTTCTGGAGTTGAGAGGTCGGTGATCTTGGCCACTACCAGCCCCTTTTTAATTTCTTTATATGTAATTCCCTGGTTCTCCAGAGTCAGCGGAATGCTGCCGTCGTCTCGAACTATCTCTAGTGAGGGTACCACATAAAGTTTGTCGCCCAGCTGGACAGCTCCCTCTACGAGCACCTCCCGCACAGGTTGTGCACATGTCAAGATACCGGCTGCACGCCTGGTGGCCTTATGCGAACAGTCTTGTCCATACGCATTTCAGGTCTTTGCTGTCCACCGCCAATATTCTCCCCAAACGATACCTCTGGGTTCTCTTTAACCCGTATCGTAAGCCTTCCACAGTTGATTTCCGCCGTGAGTCACCAACCAATCCATGCCAAGGAGTAGGTTGAGCCCTTCCAACTGCCCAACTTGGACAGTCTGCCCGTACTTTATCCCCCCCCAAACTGAACTGGATGGTGCACATCCCCTCCACGTCAAGGACTCTCCTCAGCCCCGGTTAACACCAAGTCTGGAGGAGTCCAGTGGAGGAAGATGTGGCCGCAACTCTTGGTAAACGTGTGTCGAAAGGAGACTGAAGGTGGCACCCATGTCCAGGCAGGTAGCTGAGCTCGCGGTCCGCAAGTTCCACCAAACACCTGCACATGGATGTGGCCTCAGCTGAAGCCATTTCTGTTCTTATTCTTGCGACGTCTGTGTCTACTTCCTGACATTGATACACCCGCCTTCGTATCTCCGGTGATTGCCCGGCGGAGGCGGACTGGCTGGCGATGGATCAATTACCTCCTCCTAGACTTGTCATGCTGTGATGTTGAGCTGAGGCGTTAG
Organism: Streblospio benedicti; assembly: GCA_019095985.1. Classification (NCBI taxonomy): domain Eukaryota; kingdom Metazoa; phylum Annelida; class Polychaeta; order Spionida; family Spionidae; genus Streblospio; species Streblospio benedicti. The sequence continues at coordinate 26,357,094 of CM032665.1, forward strand.
TTGAGCCATGGAATGACTGCTGTCATCCTCGGGACCTAATGGGTTCCGCCCCCTATGTCACCATAAAGGCGACGCCAGAGCTAGCTTTGTCTCTGTGGTAGGCACTTGCTTTGTCCGGACTACCAACCGCTGCTCAGGAGTTGCCTTTTCCCTTCGTGCCGCTTGTCAGTGTACTTGTTCTCTGTTCTGGCACTAGTGGGCTGCACAAACCCCCTCCCGATCAACTGTTCAACACGCCTCGGCCACTTCGCTGCAGGCTCCTCCCTTGTGGGGGGAATCGCCCAGACAAGTGAAGGTGTTACCGGTCCTCCCTGGCCCACCTTTCACGTCCGTGCAGTTCTTCTTCGACCAGGCACGCTGTGAATGGTCACCAGACTGGACTTCTTTTAAGCTGTGTGTGTCTTTGTCGAAACGTTTAACCCCCCCGCAAAGTCAGGGACTTGATTTAGGCAGCACTCCTGAACCCATAGGGGTTAAATATCGAGGGACAATCCACCACCACTAAGGGCTAGGCCCTGTTGCTCTTGTGTTGCTTGTATAATCGGCAGGGGAGACCCACGACTCTGTCATACCCTGCCAGCTAGTTTTTCCTGCTGCTTGCCAGAACTTCGCTTGACTTCACGACAGGTGCCTCATTCACGACCGTGCGATTCTTGAAATTCAGTCTCGTGATCTCTAGCCACTTTTCTTTTTGTCTTCTTCTGACACATGCGGGGGATGACAGCCTGTCTTCTCAGTTCCAACACTGGGTGTGGAGTAGTCCTTCCGCCTCCTTGCGACTCTCGGCTAACCGGTCTTTGCCCGTGGCGAGGTGGGGTTGCTTTTCAAGGCATCATCTCTGTCGGCTTCTTGTCTTTAGTCGCCGCTTGCGCTGCCAACACCTTGTGCACAGTGTCTTCCACTAAGGGGTGCTGGGGTTTCTTTGCGTTGTCTTGCTCTTTCTCCTGGACGATGTTAAGCTTGGTACTTGGATGGATCATTCCGCCCTTCCTGGCAAAAGCGAGCTCTGAGGTCACTATGGTAAAAAGTGTCGCCCCCAGGTGCAGCATCACATCGTCGTAGGTTCTGCTGGAGGAGGCGGTGTTCAACCCTAATTCGAGTCGCTTTAACCGCCGTCTCCCTCTTTGCAAGATCTTTGCAGAATGCTCGTCTCACGAGCAAGGATTGGTGGCGTCTACTAGTATAATTTAGTAAAATATAATATTTTAGTATAGAGATGATATAAAATATGATTGGCATTGTTGTTTGAATTTGGTTTTGTAAAGTTGAGAAGGACACTAGAGATGTCGAAACATGTCTCAATAAATTTAAATTTCATTTTTCACAAAAATGGG
>CM032665.1:26358527-26410009 GCA_019095985.1 Streblospio benedicti
GGGCACTATAGAGTTATTTTTGCAACCAATGCTCTTGGCTTAGGGGTCAATATGAAAAGTGTAAACAGAGTATTCCATTATGGTTGCCCTCGGGATTTTGAGGATTATGTGCAGGAGATAGGTCGTGCCGGAAGATCGGGAGAGGAGGCAACTGCTAAAATGTATTACACAGTGTATCATATGGTAGGCATAACCCCCGAAATGAAAGATTATGTAAAAAACTCTACCATGTGCAGAAGAAAGCAGATAGCCTCTCATTTTCAAAGTGGAGGCAATGTTTCCGAGGCATCGCCTCTACACAAGTGCTGTGATGTTTGTGCAGCTATTTGTGACTGCGGTGATGCACATCAAACAGCAGCAGTCTCTGAAACTGACACTAAATCACCTGTTCGCTCAGTGACAGATGAATATTTACAACTTCTAACTGATGTGCTTGGGGAACTGAAGCAGAAGTTTGGGAAAAAGACAATGATTTTTGGAGTGCCGTTGTGGTCAGATTGTTTAATGCAAAGTGTTTTAGACCATGCAGCATTCATAGATAGTGTTGACTACATAATTTTTCATTTGCCAGTCATGTCTCTTCATCTGGCACAAGAACTATTCTATGCTGTGAAAGAGGTTTTTGATGAAGAATATGAACAAAAGATTACTTCAGAAGAACATGCTGATGCCAATTCTATGTTTTACTCCTTTTTGGATGATTTGACAGACAGTGACTTTGAAGAGGATTTATTTGATGTGGTAGAAGCTCAAGATGAGAATGAAGAAGTAATTGTTGATGAAGATTAAAAGTTCCCATATGAAGAAATGTACTAAATATCATAGATCTCATAATGCTCAAAAACCAGTGGACATCCTTTAAGGGAATACTCATCGTCACATTTCACGACTACATACGCACTAATAGACGTTCCCCAAGCACATCAGTTAGAAGTTGTAAATATTCATCGGTCACTGAGTTAACAGGTGATTTAGTGTCAGTTTCAGAGACTGCTGCTCTTTGATGTGCAACACCGCACTCACTAATAGACGTGATACTGCTTTATAATCGTATAAGTAGACATTTATTTATTCGATTCAAAACTACGCTGCAAATACGGGTATTTACTGCAGTCCTAACCGATCCGAACATGGCCATTGGAAATGATATGCTTTGTTTCAAATCATTTGTGAAATTGGGAATGGGGTAATCCTAAATGGTTGCTTTGTATTTTGGTGAAAAGATGGTTGAAATACGAGCATTTTTGAGGAAATCATGGTAGTTTAAAGTTGGCAATGCGGCTCCGACAATTGGAAAGATTTTATACGCGCTACGCTGCAAATATTTGTGAGGATACAAGGGCTGTCATCACTCTCTACGAGAGATCAATTGTTTTTTGTTTTTTGTTTGCTTTTTGTTTTTGTAATTATAGTTTGTATGATTGTATTAGATATATTATTTTGATGATAAATGGTATAATATAAAGAATATCTAAGTTTTATATATTTTTTATGGATAGTGCTTCTTCAAAGTGACCTCTCTACTAAAATGTTTCATATGTTTCCCGTCAAAGAATGAACCAGGTTTCCCAAGTGAAATATTGAGACACCAAGTTCATAAGGCAGCTTGTATACTGCAAAATATAATGTTGGACACGTTTACAGTTATTTATCACTAAAATCAAAATGCCAGAGAATGAGAACGTTATGGTCTCATTTTAAAATAGAAAGTTTTATTACTTTGCCTAGTTTTAGGCAATAGTTATATATTTAATCAATATACATCATATGTTGCTAATCCATATGTAAATGTGAATCCAAATGCTTTATTACTTCTTTCGTAATGAAAGAAGATTCCCAGCATTTTTCGTATATTTTGTCATTTATATTGCAAAAAATCAAAGTGATTGTGATTGTGGAACGCAAGTCATTGGCTTTTTTTTGAACCCATAAAATGGTACTAGTACAGAAGAACCACTATTTTATAAAATATAAGCCTCTCGTAGAGAGTGGGCTGTCATGTAATAAAACGTGATCTGATCTGAGTTCTGTTACAGAAAGAGTTATTTCACAGCTCGTTGGTTTAATCTTTGCAGTGGCACTACAGCCTGACGATGTGGAAGACTCTGTTTTCACTTTTCATAATGCAAAATAGTTTATGTGTATCTTTATTTAAAGAATGATGTTGACAGTCAATATGACAGCTATTTTTACAAAAAAAAAAAATAAATAGAAAGGTGAATGTCTTAGATATGTTTGTAAGATATATGTCTTCATTTAGTAGAAGAAAATAACATCAATATTTTGTAATACATTTACATTCAAAGTATTACATTTACAAGAATTTAAAGTTAGAAATTTGGTGGGTAATTGGTTAAATCATCAAGTTTTAAAGATGCTGTTGACTGGTTTTTCATTTTTTAAAGTATTAAATATTAGATAACGTGATTGTGAATGTATGTATTAAGATTATCTTGTCGACTTTTAGCATGGTATTAATAAAATAAAAAATCATAGATACCAGTATATGAAAAAATTAAAATTGCTTCACATGACATTTTGTGGTACTGATTAGTTCAATAGATCAGAAAATGATTTCATTGTTGAGGCATTTGTAAATCACTCAAAAAAAGTGTATTTGGACACAGGATAATACATTACTTGCTTGCTCAAATATTTGTAACTTCTATAACTGTAATTATTGAAGTCAAATAATTTTTCATTATTTAACATTTAATATATGTTAGCAGTGGTACAGAAAATATATAAACTGATATGTTCCTGGTGTAGATTTGAAAACTTTAAATCATTTCATGCATATAAATGTTGAGTAACAGGAGTTATGTTGATAGAATTTTAAAAGTGACGATGGTGAATAGAAATTTGCGACTACATGGACAAAAGAATGTAAGAATGTGTTCATTTGTTTGGCATGTACAAATAAAATACTACATTACTTTACTATAGTAAAATACTTTTGTAACTTAAACAACTTTATTAAATAATGAAGTCAAAATAGTTACAACTAGGACTATGAAAGTTGTTACCACAGTTGTGGCATTTGTCTCTGAATACAGAAAAATAAATACAGATAAACCTTGGGAAAGTGTTTTTTACTTTTTAAATAATATCAATCCATCAAATACATATCGCAATACAATCTATTTCTATCACATTTTTGTTTTACATTGATTCACTCAAAGATCAACAGAATAAATAATATCAAATACTTTTCATAACTTTGTCAAATAACATACAGTTACAAACTGAAAATACTGTAAAACTAGAATATTTCGCGGCTATTAAATTTTGCGATTTTCATCTATCGATTATTTTGTGACTATTTAATTTCGTGGTTTGGGGGCATCCTGCACCTACTTATCATTGGCTATTAATGTTTGCTAACTATTTAACTAAGAAACTATGGTGGTTCCTTATTTGGCGCAGAGAGCACAGTAATTGGTTGTTTGGTCGTCAGAATCGACTCACGGTTTAGAGATGTGTGATCATCAATATTTGAAAGATATTACACCTTTATTTGCTTTCTTTTCATTCAAGTTTCAATCTGCGTTAGTTTCATGGGCGCTGCCATATTTGTTTACATTCAGAGCGCCACCAACCAGCAATCCACCAACAATCAGCACTCCACTGAAATACTTTCAACTGGTTCACGCCGGTAGCGCGGGAAAAACGTGTCTGCACGCTGCTGTATTTGTCTTGTGATAAATGCATGTTGCATCTGGCACTAAATAAAGCCATTTTGAAATTTCTTGGCTTAAGATTTAAAAACATTAAAATGAATTGTGTAATATCATTCCTAATGAGGTTTTACATAAAGTTATCTAAATCCGGATGACACTGCTTCTAAATAGCCATTTGTTTAAAAATGAAACAAAAGATCAAACTTGAAATGTTCAAATGATACAGCCGGTTTAGGCCGTTAGCTCTAGGAGTCTTATTGCTATAATAAGTGTTGTTATTTATAGAATTTTCTTGTATGATAAATGTATGCAAAAACACAAACACCCATATTATTTCTGGACGATACAGATTATCACCCGGACCACCTACGTTTTGTAGTAGGTCGTCTGGACGGGCAAGCTACGATTTAGAATTACTTTGCTCTCTATGGCGGAAGACACAATCTACCAAATATTCTAACTAGTTATTTAATGGAATAAATGTTTCACCAAGGGCATGTTCAATTGCTGTCCATATTGAAATATGCATACTCTACCACTTGATTCAGGTCATTCATTTTTTGGGTGCAAGATGTTCACCACAAACTGGTCTGAATCATCCGACACGAGGTGCATGGCCTGCTTGTCCAGAACTGTGGATATCATGGGGACTTAGTCAAGTTTGAAGTGCAGATTGAAGCCATTTGATTGTGGCTGCTAGCCCATGAGTGGCATCCGGTATCCGGCCACAATGCTTAGCACTTCCAGGCTAGCTGACAGTTTCTGCTAATTCAGCAGTGCCAGAGCTGTGTGGCCCACCACTAGATTCGGTGGGAAAGGATGGCCTAGAGTTTCAGCGTGTCCAGCTTTGGGAGAGGGTTCGCTGTAGGAAAGAGGAGCACAAAGCTCTAGTGCTTCCTTTGCAAGGAGGGGACTTGTACAGGGTCAGTTACGTCAAGGGAGGGACTGAGTGAAGGGGTTCTACCCCTCCTGTCAGCTGGGAGACCGACATAGTGTCACCTGTATGCTTCCCTATGGAAAACTTGGAGATAGAAGGGAAATAGGGGCAACGATAACTTACCTTGTTTTGTTGTGTTTTCAAACTTTTCTACCACCACCACCTAACCTGAACAACGACCTAAAAAGGACTTCACCACCCTTAGGGAGGGCTGCTCGGTGGTCCGCTAAAGCATCTGTGGCGTTATCCTTCAACCCAAGCACAAAAGACTCACTATCACTATCTCATTTGGCACCCTGACTGATGTTGCAATGAATCGTCCAGTGACAGGATGCCATTCAAAATAGCGGCCTTTAGTCCCCAAAGCTAGTGAGGCAGCCTGAATTGTAGCGTCACAGCAATCAGTGCACTGTTAACACAATAATGAGACAAATCTGGAAGTCAAAATCCATCTAGAACTCGTAAAGGTATTCCTAGGTATGACATCACTATGACATAGAATGCAATCATGAATTCAAGGTTGAATTTTGCAAAAGAATTGTCACTAAATCATGATAATTGGTGATTGTGTAACAGTGGTCCTCAGTAGCTCAGTGGTTAGAGCGTACGACTTGAAAACAGGAGGTGTTTGCGTCGTAAGTTCGCGGCCCGGTCAGGGCAGACACAGTGTCGCCAAAACCGTTACGTCGTACGTCTGCCACTGAGTTGCTGATTTCCACCGAGCGCGTCGCCACCGTAAAGTGTTACTAGTCGGTACTGACGCCAAGCGGAGGTTCGGAAGCCTCGTTAAAAGGCGTGTCCCGTGTAGAGGAGAGCCACACCTCTGCACGTAAAAGAACTCGCCTAGTTTGAAAACTATAGCTAGTGTGATCCCTCCATTACCCTTGGCTCAGTTGGTTACCTAACCTGCCAAACAAACAAGGACCACATTGGAAATAAGCATTACATATATATGTACGCTTTCATGTGCTATCCTAGGAACATTAGTTCCTGAAGAATATCAAATCAAATCAAATCAAATAACACAACCAGTTTCTGTTAGGGCATCCAGGGCGCGGCCACATTAGGTGGTAGCTCAGAATAAAGTAGGTGACACAGGTTGCACTGGACTAAGAATAAGCTCCCATGCGACACACACCTTGTCAGGTTGTTTCGTTATTACTATGGCCACTTGTAGGATTAAGACCAGTTCACTACCACCTAGTACTGAAGAAGCCATTAGGGCTTTAGCTTCTGACTAAGCAAGTACGGACTGCACTAGGTAGGGCTGTCAGTCTATTCCTGAAGGGAATAGGCCCACATTCACACATCACTGAGGTCCAGCCTGTGGCTTCCTGACTCCTGGACGTCTACTCACCTTACGTGGACTGAAGGACCGGCGTTCGTGCACGGCAGGAGCTGTCACGCTTGTCAGCACTGGTGCGAAGTCCTCCCACAGGAGGCCTTTTGTGAGACCAGGGCTTTGCACACCACCTCACACAGCAAGTGGCGAGAGGCTCCCTCGGAGGTGTTGGCTATAGTCCAGAGGGCCCGGGTGTGAGGTGCCTCTCAGGAAGACAACGAGGAGGAGTGTGGTTTGGGGAGTCCAAGCCGTGAGGGCTGCGCTCACGCGGGGTACGCGTGAAGGGCGCCATTAATCCATCTTGTCAGTCGTATGAACTCGGCAAGGCGTGCAGGAGCTACGACTTTGTTCACAGTTTGGTGCCGTGACCAGGATTTCACGGAAGTACAGGCGTGAGAACGAACTCTGTACACGGATCGGCAGACTGAAGTCCACCGGAACTCCACATCCCGAACTTCCGTCCACCGGATCGGATCAGCAACTCGGTCTTGACGAATTGAGCTGCACAATGGCATCCCGGACCGCCCCATGCGGGGCTAACCGTTTTCAGGATGGGAGGATCAACACGCGGGACGCCCGGATGCGGGCCCTTTTGGAACGCATGCTGCGTCTGCCACTCGCTTCCACACATGGAATGGCAACGCGTAGCAGCTTCGCTTGAGCCTATGCAATTCATGGGTATGACTGGAGGAATGAGTATCGGGCCATGGGAGCAACAGGTACAATGGGATGAACTTGTGTTTCCACAGACGGGGATTCATCTCCCACCGGAGCAGGTTGTATGGAGAGATCACGCCATCCAGGGACAGGACTACGGTCATCGGACTTCCACTCCCATTGAGCGAGGACGGGAAGGGACAGGAGATCGGGAATACAAAGCCGCAACTGGAAGATACGGAGAACCGTGCAGCGGACGGGCACCCCGGAGTTAATGTGCGCCTCGTGGAGGACGAGATATCTGCCTCCAATCGGGTTGAATCCGATTACGAAGTTGAGCAGAACGACTCAGGAAGGAAGAAAGGTGAGCGTCGCAAATGGGCAAAAACGGAGGCCCGGGGAGCCGGTCGCAGGAGTCGACGGAAACAGAAGATCGTGGAATCGAACATGAGGAATCCGGACATGAGAAACATTAGCGGGAGCAACCGCTTGCACCGAAAGCTGGGGAGGATGACGATGTGAGTGCTTGGGAATCTCGGTGGGCATTCTTAAGTCAGTCGGACGCGATTGTCACGGCTGATGCAAACCTGATGGGAGTGCCCGTGGACAGAGTGTACAACCTGGGTACTGAGCACATGAAGGCTGGGATGGTCTGCCTACTCACTTTGATCCTCGGAGTCAGCGCTGGATGTTTTCTCTGCATATGGAGACCGCAAAAATGATCCTCAGTGATGCTTTGGCATTGAAGCGTGTGGTTATCAGGGCCAAGCTAGCTGGTGGAGGCATCACACAGGCCAAGAAAGTTCGCCATGTCTGGGCACGGCAACTCGAGTTGCTGGTGGTAGAGGCCAAGGAGGGACAACGGGCGGAACTGTGGCGACGGACAGAATGACTTCTCATCGCCTGGGAAGAGGAACTGATACCCCAGTACCTGGCGAAGCAGCCAATGCTCACTGATTTAGTGTCAGAAAGCGAGTCCGCCCTTGAGGAATGGGAGAAAGACATGAGGCGTCACGTTGTCCTCAAGAGGAAGATTAAGAAAAGGGAAAGTGGTGTGGAGGTACCTCATGTACCAGCACCCAACCCTAACACGCGGGCTGTCGAACCCCTAAAACTCAACCCATCTAGCAGGGGTCCCCCGAGGGCCCCACCCAAGGAACCAAAACGGCAACCCCAGGTTCCGTCAATGATTCTTCAGTTGGAGGCTGCTGTGGCCTGACAGGAGGCGGAGCTGCATAAGTAACAGCGCCTACTGGCACGCTTGAGGGAACTGGAAGAGTCGCGCAGGCGGCTCAGGATCTCACCAGCTCAGGAATTTGAACCGGTCATCCAGGGGGATAGGACTGACACGGATATCAGACCTCGCACACCGCATCACCATTCACCTGAGAGCTACTGACCCGCAAACAAGGAAATAAGGAATCAGTGCGGGATTTCATCACCCAGTTATTCTACCTGGCACGGAAAGCCTACGGCGAGGATGTAGGACATCGGGAGGCTGCAGTAGGTGAAAGATTAGAGTTGGGATTATCATCAGCCTCGCTGTGGCGGACCTATGATGATCTCATACTGCAGCCTGGAATTACCTTGGCGATCATCAAGACGGAGTTGGTGCGACGGGAGAGCTGGGACGACCCTGGCAGATACCCCACCTTCATGGCACAGGAAAAGGAGCAGGCAAGTAACCACAAGCCGCAACAGGCTCCTATTGCCACCATCGTGAAAGAAACACTCACGCAGCAGAGTAAAAATGTAAACACCGGACAGGCTAATGTGGCTCAGATGAATGAGACGAGCAAGAAGGCATCAAAATCCGGCCGTGGTGGTGCCTGCGGGTAAGGCCGCAGTCGAGGACGTGGCAGGGATGCGGGAACAGGAGCTTCAGGGTCAGGAGGTCGTGGCCGCACATTTGATCCGATCAGCGAGAACTGCTGGAAATGTGACCAGCCCGGCCACATACGTATGGATTGCCCGGAGTCGACCGACCAGGAAATTCAGGAATAGAAAGAGAGATCGGAGCAAGCCAAAAGCCGTCGTTTTCACCCGAGGAATGACCATAGGAACGGTGATAAGAAGACAGTCGTTCATGTCTCTAAGGGGAAGGATTCGGATGCCGCCTCCGGAAATGATGCGGCGGCGGAACGAGTAAGCAGGCGAATATGCCGCCAATTCCCCCTGCTGACATTATACCATGCGGCTACCCGTCGGGGAACGGGAATGCGATGTGTTGCAGCGGAGATGCCGACATGGGCCGGGAGACAGTGCCAGAGTGCTCTGGTCATCTGCGGTCAAGTGGAGCTACGGGACAAATGGATGCTTGGGATCATATGCCACGGGACTCACAACAACCTACCCGGAAGCTCTGTGCCAGTTCGCCGGGGGCGGTCCGCTCGACCCCCGTCACTGAACTCAGGGACAGCTCGACTGTGGGACGCAGTTCCAGCATGTGTGGGGAGTTTGTCTCTACAGTACCCCCACCGGACAGACTCGGCGGGCCAGCTAACTACACCTGGTAGTGAACCTGATGCCGAGGGGTACGGACACAAGGACAACGAGCAGGATAGGGGGATTGCCGCTCGGACATGTGACGAGCCCACTAAACATCTTGCAAAGTCGGTGGAGCCATTTTCACTACAGCAGGATGTGCGAGGGAGTACTCGCTTGAAGGTGTTAACAGACGCAACACTGGACGAGAGGCTTGGTAGCCATTGCAAGCAAAGGAGTAGAACCTAGCCGGGGTGGACCTGCGGTACCACTGCCTGGGGGAGGAAGTCGGGGCTCTGCCAGCGCCTGGCAAAAGCCCGCTGTGTGGACTCCATTCACCATGCACTGCTACTCTCGATCCTAATATCGCAAAGGAGAACGTCAGGAACAACGTCTCATCAGCCCGCACACTAAACTTTCAGCACTCCGGGTGGGAACCGGAGGAGTCAGGTGGGGAGACAGTGTATCAATGTCAGTGGGTGGATGCCAAATTTGCGGCCATACAGAGGACGTTAGTATTGTCGGGCGCTGCCCTGGTGTGCCGCGTCACGGTATGGATCAATGGGGTCCTCATGGAGACGTGCGTGGACACTGGAGCAACGTTCAGCTTGTTGGCTAACAAATTCTACGAGGAGCACAGCAGTCAACTACCGCCACTTCTGCCCCGGCAGGTGTACCTGACGGGCGCTGGTAGTGAATCATTGGATGTCCGAGGGGCCATCATGTCGGAGTTTGAGATTGGGGGAGGTCGGTACAGTCAGCTCCTTCACATGGGACGGCTGGAAGGTCTCGATCTACTGCTCAGCATGGATTGGTTGATGTCATATGGAGTAGCAATTGACTGTGCCACACGGACCATATGGATTGGGGCACGAGACATAGGAATTGGGAAAGCAATGACAGTCCATAGAAAGGACCTCGTCCGACTCACGAAGACGGTGCGGATACGCCCATGAGGTGTGCAACGGGTCATGTGTCGGGTTGAGGACACCACACGGGTGGGACAGGAAGTGCTGGTAGAGGGAACAGCAAAACTCAGTGACAAGCTCTTCGTAGTTCCGTCTCTCGAGATAATCCGTGAGGACGGGTCTCTACCCCTCACCCTGGAGAATCAGAGCACCTCATTTAAGGAGGTAAAACTTGGAATGGTGGTGGCTAAAATCACCATGCTTCCGGAACGAAGAGTGGAGGAACATCTGGATGAGGACGTCAACCAGTCATCGGACGGGGGTGGAATTCCCCCTGACTTACAAATATGGCCCATTCCCACTCACGTAGCGACTGTGAATGCTGTAGGAGGCAGGCATGGGAAAGAATAGACCAGCCGACAGCTGATTCCGGAGGATGGAGCTTATGAGTCGGTCTCGAGCGGACCGACTGTAAAGTATAGTTCGCAGAAGAGGCGGTAGAAGCCGAGGAGCCAGCTGAGCTGCCGGTTGAGCACATTCCAGCGGAGTATAGAGATATATTCCTGGGTCCGGACGACAGTCCGGGCTACACGGATCTACTGACGCATAAAATTGACACCGGGGATCGAGCAGAACTACTACCGTCGCTCCATCAAGGAACGAGAGTATATTGATGGGGAGTTGGAGAAGATGTCGGCGAACAGAGTGATTCGACTGTCGAAATCACCATGGGGAGCACCAGTCGTGTTGGTGCGAAAGAAGTCCGGTGAGCTACGCTTCTGTATCGATTTCCGTCGATTTGACGAGGTCACCAAGAAGGATGCTTATCCCCTTCCAAGGATTGATGAGTGCTTGCACGCACTGGAAGGATCCAAATACTTCTTCACGCTTGATCTCGCGAGCGGCTACTGGCAGGTGGCAATGGACCGAGAGGATGCAGAGAAAACAGCCTTTGTGACCCATCAGGGTCTGTTTGAGCGGACTCGTTTGCCTTTTGGCCTCTGCAACGCGCCTGCAAGTTTTTGTCGTCTCATGGAGATGGTGCTGGCAGATATTGTATGGACCCGGTGCCTCGTGTACTTGGACGACATTCTGGCTTTTGGAAAGGATTTCTTGATCGCGTGCTTGAACCTTCGCGCGGTATTTGCTAACCTCAAGTTGAAGCCCAAGAAGTGCACACAGTTTGCTGCATCAGTAGAGTACTTGGGGCATGAGGTGGATCGGTTCGGGATTCGACCAAGCAGGAGCAAAGTGCAGGCATTGCACAACTGGGCGATGCCCAAAACTCTGAGTGAAACGAGGACGTATTTGGGATTCACCGGCTACTACCGTCGGTTCGTGCCCAACTACAGTGACTTGACAAAACCACTCACAGAACTGACCAAGAAGGGGGTCAAATTTTGGTGGTTGCATGAGCAACGAGTTGCTTTCGAGAAGATAAAGGGGTTCATTATTGAATTAACCCTCCTGTACTACCCCCTCCCAGGAAAGTGGGCGCGAGCCTATTTGCAATAGGTGGAACATTGGAACAGGAGCAGCATGGGAAGTTCGTACTGCTGAGGTTTGCCCCCCAAACCTTGTGCAAATCGCGTCATGCGTAGTGTGCAACGGTTGTCTTCTTCATGCAATACTTCCGCGACATCACACAAGGAACTATGGTGGTGATCTGGACAGATCACACTGCCCTCACGTGGGTGCATGATTATCACCAGTCAGATAACATGTATATGCGCTGGCTGGTGGAAATGGGTTGGTACAAACCCTGGAAGATTCACCATTTGCCCGGGAAACTGAATGAGGTAGCTGATAGTTTGTCACATAAGCGCGAGGAACACCTGGAGACTCAGGGTTCCTTCGAAAAGCGCAAGTCGTGCAAGCTCGGGGACTGTCCTGATTGTAAGTTTTACCAAACCTAATTGACAAGTGTCAAGATGAGGATTCAGATGATTCTGAGGTGGCTGCGAGCAACCCCGTCCACGGTGTCAACGTGGTGAGGGACAAGCCTTTTTGCCCCGATGACCTGCATTGGGAATTTGTGAGTCGGGACGTAGACTCCGATGAAGAGGATGACAGTGAGGACCGTGAGCTCATCGACAGTGTGGACTACAATGTGTATTTGACCCGTCTGCTCCATGAGCTCCCCAATTGGACGCACTTAACTTTGAGCGAGGTGGAAGGTGCACATGAAGCAACTGTATTGCTGATGCCTGAACGGGCAGTTCTCCGTCGATCTTGGCGGATAGCAGAACAGCGACGTTAGTGGAAATTGAATTGTCAGGGGAGAGTTACGCAGAAGAGGAGGATTTGTTTTTCAACTTTTTTCGGATCAATCTGGCCTGGTTTTGTGAGATGTTCCATAGCAAGAATCTCACAAATCCAAATTTTTTCAAATTCCGTGTTTTGGTCCCCCCCCGGTGATGCCGCTGAGTTCCTGGCCCCTTATATCGAAAATAATGAAATTCCTCCTAGAGACTTCATAATGATCTTAAATTGTAGGAAATGTCTTCCTGATCAAACTTTATCAAATGGTCAGTATGGTCAGAAATGGTGCCATCATATAGGAATTAACCCTTCAATAACGTGATGAATGCATAAATTGATTTTGTCATTTTATCTGCGCCGTCGTATTTCGTAAAAAATCAATCAAGGTTTAAAAGTGTTTTTAAGAATGAACAAATTTATTGTAACATCCACAACAGATTATATTTACATGTAGAAATGAACAGTTTTGTTCAGTTGCACCAACAAAAGAGCATTTTTATTAATGCTCAATAAAGATTTCAAGAAAAGAAGTTTAGAATGACAAGTTTGCCAATGATCATATGTAGAGTAATTAAGCACAATCTAACAATGAATTGCAACTCTAAGCATTTGAAATAAATGTATATTTATTTTCTTACAAAGTAATCATAATCAGTGGCTAGATATTCTCTTGCATTTAATTTTTCAAGAAAGATGGAATTTTCATGCAGTGTGGAGTTTTGCAGAGGTCAGGTGATGTTGATGCACTGGATGCGTCTCTACAGCAACGGGAGATACCGCGTTAGACAATAATTGAGACGTGTTGGGATACAACTGCATCGAACACTGGACGAAGATTAGAAGTTGCAACTCCATTTGACTGTCTGACAGATCACGCCTGTCTACGGTTTGCTTGTCGCCATCATGTTCGTGAGCTCCACATCAAACATGCTGATGAGACACAATGTTTCAAATGGCCCAACTGATTCTTTTTTCTTTAGAAATTCCGAGATGAGCTTGAAAATTTACTTAAAGATAACTTGAAGCTTTGAGAAAGTGCACATGACAATTAGCACCCAATGACATTGCTAAGGCATCAACCTAATCAGGTTTTAATGTGGGAGAACAGGAACTATTGGCTAGGACATTTCCTTGTGAGGATTGTAGGGAATTGTTGGAACTGAGAGTGCACTATCTTGGTGGGAATGTAGTCAGGCCAAGAGTTAATGCCCCACCCCACTCCCAATTAGGCTTTTCTATGTGACACCCTGGAGTTCTTTACCATGCACACTTCATGTTAAAGGGACCAAACATTTTAAAAATCTCAATGTTTATAGATATTCTCCCACATCAAGTACTTCCTCATAATATAAAGTCAAGTATTGTGCAGTGTTAAGTCTTTTTGACAAATCTATAGGAGATGATATTAAAGCAGCAATTAGTGCAGCACTACAGGCATGTGTAAGGCCAATAGCGTATCCAGTTGGAAAACCAACTTTTCCTGGGCACATACTTGTTCACTGTTCCGGACAATGCAAGTCCAGAGTTGTTTGGTTTTGTCGGGCAGTGTTCATATTTGATCTCATTGGGTTGATTCTGGTTGGCTTAATTTGCCACCTCTGCTATGGGAAGCTAACCATTCTCTTTCTGTGGTAAATGAAACAGCAGAACGGTGTGTTAAAGCATTGCAGGAATTTGCAAATGCTACACTACAATACTTGTATCCAATTCACACCGTATGAAAATTCCATCTTTTAAAAATGAAATGGAAGCGAATATCTAATTACTTTACTTTGTAACAGAATAGATATACATTTACAAATGTTGAGAGTTGCAATTCATTATTAGCTTGTGCTTAATTAACTCTACACCTGGTCATTGGCAAACTTGTCATTCTAAACGTCTTTTCTTGAAATCGTTTTTGAGCATTGGCATCAATAAATATGTGGTTTGTTGTTGCAACTGAACAAAACTGATCATTTTTACCTGTAAATATAATCTTTTGTGCATATTACAATCAATATGTTCATTGTTTATGCTTTTAAACCTTGATTGATTTTACGAAATACAACAGCACAGATAAAATGACAAAATCCTTTCCTGACACCAATTTATGCATCCATCACATTATTGAAGGGCTAATTCCTATATGATGGCACCATTTCTGACCATAGTTTTATTTATAAAGTTTGATCAGGAAGACATTTCCTACAATTTAAGATCATTAGGAAGTCTCTAGGAGGAATTTCATTATTTTCGATATAAGGGGCCAGGAACTCAGCTGAGCGGCATCACCGTCAATATTCAAACGCGAGGGGGGGGGGGACCAAACACGCACGGAATTTGAAAAATTTTGGATTTGTAAGTTTCTCACTATGGAACATCTCACAAAACCAGGCCAGCTTGATCCGAGAAAAAAGTTGAAAAACGAAACGCCCTAATCACGCTCGCCACTCTTCTAGTGGAATGGGGTGGTCGCGCCGTTGCCATCTGCTTCCGCTCTCCGGGGTTGAAGTAGCGTATTCACTGTGGCCCGGCCAACTAGGGTAGCTCACTCATGTGTATTGTCGTCTGCTCGCATCTGGTCGCGCATGTAATGTCACCATGCATTGCAGCTCATCGCGCATTCTATCGTCTGCTTTTATCTGGTCGCGTATTTACTGTCGCCATACATTGTAGCTCGCGACGGCCCCTTCCAGGCACCTTACGGATACATACACATCATTGTGGGCTCTCCTTGCGGACGTGGTCTCCATCAGGTCGCGTTACCGCAACCCTAGTGTAAGAGACACTTATGCCAAGGGATAACTGCATTGTGGAGAGCTCCCTGACGGACGTGGTCGCCCGGAGGATGTGACCCTGCACACGGCCGTCCCTGCTTAGTGCGACCTCCTGATGGACGTGGTTGCGCCCAGGTCGCGTTTTCGAGAGCCTGGTGTACTTGACTCTTCTCTATGGTGTTTTTCTACTGCATCTACAAATGTGGATTGATAATAGCGACGGGCAGACGGCTCGTTGTGTCCACCTTGCGGGGTAGACACTTTGCCTCGCTCTGCCCCACTCTGTCGCTCCTAAATCGCTGGAACTCTTGGTCTGTGGCACTTGTCGCGCCACTCAAGAGTGTCCTGACCGGTCAGCTTTTATGAGGGACGGGACTTCCATATCTGCACGTCAGTTCGCGCAACCGTACCCCCAGTCGTCTTTCTTCCTTGTCCCACGCCTCCGCTCCTGCTACAGTCGCCCTGAGGGAGATCAAAGAGTCAGGGCTGGGATACTGCCGTTCTTTACATAGTAACTTCTTGGTTTCACTTGATGGGTCGGGTTTTTTTTACAGGTCCGACTGCCTGCTGGCCAGGGGAACGTGACAGCGACCTAAAGTCTCGTCGCTTCTCCTTCATGGGCTTGGCCACCGGTCATCTCGTTAGCCAAAGCGCCCACTGACCAAGCTCTGACTCGCTCTCTGACACTAGATCATCCAGCGAGGTCTCCCATGACTCTTATTCTGCAATACTCACTTGATGCCAGCCATCCAGCACTCTGCTCATCCGCCGCCACACTCACGTTCCACCTTCATGGCGTAGGGGGAAAAGATCATATCAGCCACTCCTAACACGATGTCCACCTGGTTATTCCTGTCGAGTTCCGACAAAACCTCTTGGCGGTATCTGAACGCACCAGACACCCTGGCATCTCCGCTGACTCGCACCACTACACCTTGAGCTTATGTCTATTCCCGGTACCACGTCATAGACGGGCCCCAAGTAAGAGACTCACTCAGTTGGGCCGTCGCATACATCATCTTGACGATCCCAATGGCAGAGGGCGATCCACTTTTCCATCTTGCTTGCTGTCGCCGGACCTTGCGGAAAGCTCTTCTTTCCAGAGTCATGATTGCTTTCCTCACTCCGTCGTGAACCTGGTTCATACTGATCCGAGTCTCCGACTTGACCTGGGGGTTGCGACTTGTCCAGCCCTGTTCCCCCACAGCTCCCAAACTCTCCTGTGGCCTAAGCCTCTCAGCATCCTCTCGTGGGTCGACCGCGTCCATGTTCCCCTGCTTGTCGCTTGTGCGCGAGTTTGCCGGAAAAGGATGGCGAACTTCGTCGCCCATCTCAGTCACGTCGTCCCTGCGTTGGTCGATTTCTTCTTCGCCCTCGTCTGAACCTACCTCTCGCAACTTCTGCTGATTCTGCTGTTCAGCATCAGACAGCTCGTCGCTCTTCGACTGTTCGGTGTCATCCTCGGTGGTTCGCGTTACAAACACGTTGGTGTGCGGCTGCACGTTCGCAACATGTGTTACGTTGCCACCCACGGCAGTGTTAATCTCCTCTGCTGCCCCGTCTGATAGAAGTGGTGGCAAGGGTGGCAGTACCTGAGGCACCGACCGCACCCCGCCAGTCATCCTCATCAACTCTAGGGTCACGAGGGAGCTGCTGCGTGTTATCATGCGAGCGCGATGGTCGGCCCGCTCTTCTTCTTCTGCATTCTCCCCGCTCAGTCTCTCGCGCAAACTGGTCGCTATTCACACTCTCGCTCTGAGGGGGTCGCTCATGCTGTAGCGCACCTTGTCGCGCACATCCTCGTCGTGGTAAGGGGACGTCGCTTGCACAATCTCCCACCCGACAAGACGAGAACCTTCTGCCAACGCCTGCATCGATCTCGCGATGCTGGATTCTGGGCTGCCGACAGGATCACCACCCCTTCTGCCTATGCCTTGGGGGGCTTCTGCTGCTCTGGAGTCTCGGTCTTCATAGGATCTCCGGGTATTGCATCTGAACGAGGGGTTTGTCCAACCGCCATGTCCAAGCGCGTACTCTCGTGAGATCCTGGTCACGGCAACAAATCTGTAAACAAAGTAGCTGGAACATCTAGAACATCCGGAACCAATCTGCTAAGAGATCAACTGGAACACGTGTGCCAACCCGCCGTAGTGGTTACATTTGCCCAGGGCTCACGCCTATGACCTCGGGGGCCGCGTGATCACCCTGGCTGCGCTGCAGACGTTCCTCAGCTAGACTACTCCTCGTTGTGTTTCCTTAACCTACACGTGCTCCACGTACCAGGACCATCGACTGTCCGTAGGTCATGGGTGTATTACCAGGGTTTCATGAGAGGCCTCCACGCGGGGGGGACTTCGCACCGGTGCTGACACGCTGTGCTACGGGCGTCCCCTAAGGTAGACCAAGTCCACGACGGTGAGGGAGGAGGGCCATAGGCCAGCCTCGGTAAGTAACAAGTAAAGAGGGCCTACTCCCATATTCCAGGACAAGGACAAGGGTTCTTCAGATGTGACTGCTCAAAAGGCAAGAAACAGTGTCAGACAAACAGGTGCAAGTGCTTTAAAGCAAAAAGACTTTGTAATAGCAGGTGTCACAGCAGTGTCACATGTCAAAATAAGAATTAGTGAAGTTCCTGTTTCATTAAGTAATAATGTATTGTCGTAGAATCTTAAAACTTATGCATGTTTTACCATTTTGCACTGGCTTTGATGAACATTGGCTGCTTTTTTAAAAAAAAATATACAACGTTTCTATGATATCATCAAGTAATAATGTATTGTAATAGAATTTTAAAAATTGCGATATTTATGTTGAACTGAATGTATATGATAAGCAATAAATAAAGTTCCTTACAAAACATTGCATCTTAGACATCTTTGGAATGTTTGATTAAAGAAACATGGACACTGAAATATGAAAACGCCATTCAAGGATTTCATTCAATAACTAGAGCATCATTTCAGTAATTACATGAAATCCCTAGCGATTTTAGTGAATTCATGAAATCCCCAAGTGAAACAGGGATTTCATGAATTCCCTGAAAATTTTAGGAATTTCACGAAATCCCTGATTTCACAGATTTACTGTAACATATATAAACTACTTTAGACTACAGGAATGCTGTCACTCCTGAACACTGGATGACTTACACGAAAACTAATTGTGTTACATTAGCATTAATACAGGTGTCCCCTGAGGATGAGCCCTTTCCGCTTTCTTATTTGTAATATACACTAACTTTATGTAATTGAACTCACAGAAGTGCAAAATCATCAAATATGCAGACGATACTAGAATTTTATTTTTTCACTTTGGCTCCGGGAAAGCAATAATTTTTAAAGTAATAATATTGTGTGCTAATTGTTTGGAGAATAACAATTTTATTTGAATAACACACAAACTGGTTGTACACACGAACTGGGTGTGCAGTGCTCCAAAGCTATTTAACAAACTAACCTATAAGAGGTTGCACAGAATGCACACTGCTCCGTGATACCTAGATCTACAGTTTAAATAAGTACAGGTCATGAACGCTAATTAATCTAAGTGATAAGCACGTCTACGCTACGGTATCAATGTGCGGTTTGCTCCCTGACCCCGGCCTAGGCTAAGGAGTTGAGGATATAGTACCTAGAGCACTGCACACATCAGTTGGTGTGCACACCCACTTCGTGTGTCATTTAAATAAAATTGTTTGGCTCCAAACAATTACAATTGGATGGTCCTCAATAGCTCAGTCGTTAGAGCGTACGACCTGAAAACGGGATTTGCCTGACAATTCATGGTTGTTCTCATAGTAAATGTCTCTCACCTTTGTAAGCCTTGCAGATGACGTCGTAGCTATCCTTGCTTTCACAGGGGACGACTTTCCACATGTAGCCGTCAGAACTGTACATGACCACACCACATCCTTGAACGAGTTCATCATGTTGGAATACACATATATACATTATTTATTTAGTTCATCTATACACAACAAAAACAAACTTTACTGTTGACAGTTTCGGCAACTCCTGTCACCATTTTCAAAACGTCTCTGCACATGTCACAGTCCGGGTCGTACACGTGAGAGAGTTGAAAGGACACTTTGATAGTGAGGAAAGCAGACAATACTGTGAAGCTACTTGTATATAGGAAAAAGACCCACACAGACCAGTACCTACATTTCTCGTCTCACCACCCATTGCAACACAAGCTAGGTGTGATCCGGACCCTACTCGACAGGTGCAATGACATAGTGACAGAGACAGAGGATAGACAGAAAGAAGAACACATAGTAGGGGCTCTAGCTAAATGTGGTTACCCAAGATGGTCATTTGAAAAAGTGAAAGCACAGATAGAAAAGAAGAAGGAAGGAGGAAAGGACAAGAGAAAGAAAAATAATAAGGACTCAGCAGGCTCCAAAGTTTTAGTCATCTTACCTTACGTGAAAGGGGTAACAGAAGGTATTTCACGTATCCTTAATAAGCACCGAGTGTCTACAGCGGTGACGCCCCTACAGACCATCATAGACTAGTCCGATTTCCCCAAAAAAGCCTCTAGAAAAAAGTCTTGAGGCATTTCAGACTAAAAGTTGCCAACTATGTTTTTCTGAAGTAAAATTATGTGCTGAATCCATATTTGGCGGTTGGCAAGCTCAATTGTCACTTTGAAGGGCTCAAAATGGGCTTTTTCAAAATGGCCGGCGCCGAACACTAAAATCCGTGTACATAATGATAAGATAATGATGTATCATAATAGTAATGACTCAAAATTTGTGTCTAATCCTACTTAATTCAGTGGATACAAACAATATGTATTTGCACATTAAATTTAACATCAAACGTCAGCCATCTTGTTTCCAAGATGGCCGCCACATAGTAGGAGTCTAGTCATAAAAATAATAGCGGTCATGCGTGTTTTTTGTTTGTAAACAAACTAAGGGTACCACGTAGAACAGTCGGTTTCCTTGGTAAAGGGTAACTGAGCACACTATGGCATCTGTAAAGTACATATTCTGAGAGGGCATGCAATTTAAAATTAAATAAACCCATTTTGGTATGTTTTCAAAGCAGTTGAATATGTATGAAATTAATACGTCTGAGGGCATCCTATGACATGTGGAGGTTCATTTTGGCACTTCTTGAGGGTACCTGGATATTGCAACTTTTCACGACAAATCAATTTAAGTCATCTACACACACAAGGTTGCCAATGTTTTCTTATATGTGGTGTCCATAGCCGTGAGTTTTCATGAACATACATGTATGTGCTAGTTGGGATTGCAAACTTTTTCTCTGCTTCACATCACGCATTTCACTGCAGATAACACATTTGCCAGCATGGCAAAGAAGTGAAAAGTCTCTCTTTCCAATGCTAATCCAAATTTGTATTTTCATTGATACACTCCTAAACCACGTTTGGATGTGAGAAAAAACCACGTTTGGTTTTTTGATAAACCACACATCTCTAATGGCATTGGCTTCAGGCTTTTTTTATCATGCATTCTTCCCTTCTCCCCAGAGACCCTCGTCACGCATCCTTGCAATTCAGGGAGAGGGGGAAGTTTTGTACATTGTAAGCGCTATTTTGCTTTATTTGTGAGAATGTGATTAAAATCTCTCTTTTCTTTATAGTTTTATATATTATGAAGCTGTTTCAAAAACAGATATGCACATTATTTCATATCACATGATATTTCAAAGTGTATGCACATGTATCTGTAAAGTAGAAACTCGAATTAAGATTATCTCTCCATCTAGACTACATCTGTAAAAAGAATCTTTCATTAGAGAACATCTAAAAGCTCCATTTGTTTTTTGATGAACACTTATGCGGCTTAACAGTAAGTGATTGTCTTGTATTTATAAAAAGTAAAAAAGTAGATGATATAAAATAGCAATTTTTCACTTATTGTTTTTGCCTATAGAATTTAAATTCAAACAAACAAATGAATATTTGGTTGCGTTTAGATGTTTTAAATGTATATGTTTCAGTTTATAGTATACTATCCAGACGTACTGCTCAGTTGACTCATTTACACCAGGTCATTGGCGTCTTTGGCACTAAATTTAAACCTTTCACAACACCCTAGGGAGTATACAACACTGGCTGCATACAGCATTTGGGCAGTGTGCAATCACCCCCCCCGACTCAACCCGACCTCTCCTCACACTTTGCACATAAAGCTCCCCCTTGGGACAAAATATCTAAGGCCCCTTATTTCTTGATCGCCAAACACCACAAACGGTTTTTAACCCCTTGATTTCTCTTCAACTCACCCACTTTGCCACAGAAAAAAACTCATTCTCCCATAAAACATATAAAGAGAACCCCCATTCTAAAAAAACACACACTTTGAACTCACCGTGGAACATACCTACCCACAAAACAGATGGTAGTTTTGGAGATAACCCCCCCCCCCCCCCCCCCAAAAAAAAAGAGAAAATCAACCCCACACTACACTCATCCACCAGCCCACTCCACCCCAGTGTATCTCATGCCAAACTAAACAGACCAGCTATGTTCTATGTATGTATTGAAGTCATCTAATCAGTCTTTATAGCAATCTAGAATAAAAGTTCAAAGGGCAAAGTGTAATTGCTGTTGTCAGGCAGAATACATACAGCTGCGTGTGATTAGCCTAAGGCAAGATAAACAGTTAGAATCATCAGCAGGGGGTTTGCTTCATGTCTCTATGCAAATGAAGAGAGGCTACTTTACCAAGCTCATATATTACAATTTTAATTGATTACAACATTGTTGTAAAGGTCGTTTATGTTATTCCCTACTGTAGTTCATTGCGTGATACAGTTTGTGATTATCTTGCTTTATAACAGATAATATAAACTGGCCACGTTTCACTTTTTATATTTGTCTATGGAATCGAAATTCAAACAAACAAATGAATATTTTGTTATGTTTAGATGTTTTAAATATAAATGTAAGTGTTTCAGATAATAGTCCACTATCCAGCAGTACTGCTCAGCGACTCATTGACACCAGTCATTGGTGTCTTTGGCACTCAATTTTAACCTTTCACAGCGCTCCGGAGAACATACAACACTGGTTGCATACAGCATTTGTTACTGTAGCGCACACGTGTGAATTACTCACATTAGCATTCGCTTTACTTGCACCTATTTAACGTGCAGGTACCAGTGGGGCACCAGATCCGACCCTCATCCCTTTACTCTTTTCAGCATCTATAACCCCCCCTACCCACCCCCGCCCACCCACACTCCCGACCCAACCCGACCTCTCCTTACACTTTGCCCATATTTGATGCAGCCTCTTTACTGCTTACTCTCACGTTTATACAAAAGTCGATAAATTATGTAATAATTAGATTTTTAATTGTATAATTGTATGGCGTTGTAATTATAGTATCAGATTGTTCATTCGTCTATACAAAAGATAAATGCTATATCACACCCAAAACCAAATGATAATCCTTTAATTATTCATTGTGCATATAGCAAGAAACACCTGTCATCAAAGTTTCAGCTCAGGAAACTTAATCTCATCCCTATAACAACAACAACTGCCGTATCAACATCATATCAGAGAGACCATAATCACCATGACATGGTCGCCACACGTCCCTAGTGGAAACCTCAAAGATAAGCTAAATGATGCATGCATGTGTTAATTACTGTGATCATGGTAATTGACTTGTTTACAAGCGCAGTGACACGCTCCTCATGCGGGTGGTGAGGGATTCTTAATCAAGGCTTTAAACATTGAGAAATGGTCTGATTATAGAGGAAGACTCAACAGAGAGGCGATCTTTATTAGCGATTATACAATGTATGTATATTTGCATTGTCACGTGAAGCAGAAAACACGAACGTCCTTCAATGAATAGATTTAGAAGTGATAGTAAATGACATATGCCCCCGATGTGAGTAACTTGTATAGTTTACATGTATTTTTACGATTTGATATTCGACCAACAAAGATAGAACATGAAATAAAAATGAGGTTTATTGTTTGGATGAAACAGAAATATGTCATGGAATGCATCCCCGTGTGATTTAAAGCAAAATCAAAGCAAATGTGATCGCTAATGGGTTAGCGGCAAGCCACGCACGTCCGTGTTTACAGGTGCAAATATACCAAGCAGGTGATTCCCTGGGGAGATGGCGGTTTCCTTGATTCGGGGATCTTTGAACATGTGTAACTGCACAAAAATGTAATCTAGACCATGTAATCTAGTGCACACTGGTCAAATCGTAGAAAACAAAGTGGCACATTTTCTTCGACTTCAAAGCACAACTGTGTGCCATTCAGTTACACCCGTTTCCTTGAATGACAGACAATTACCGCGGAACCTCTCCATTTAGACCCCCCGTGTAACCAGTGTTATGTCCTCTGTAACTTTATAGGGCCTACCACCAGACCGCTGACTATAAAACCACTTTGAAATAATACAATATAAGTACTAGAATGTCTCTAATAAGTCCACCGTTCGTATAGTGTTAGGTGGTCTCAATAGAGGTGGTCTTTTTACAGAGATTCATTCTGGTAACTTTATGAAGGTGTCCTCAATAGATAGGTTGTCTTTATCGCAGGTTCTACTGCATACCCCATGTAATTAAGCCCTGTGGTAAAGTGTGAGTTTTCTAATGGTGTGTTCTGCTAGACGACGAATATTTTCGTAAAAACCACGGATGCACCTGACTGGACATACTTTATCTCTGCTTTTTAAAGACAGCTCGTCCTTCTACATTACTACTAGAGGACAATATATGAAGTTTATGAGTTTTTTTAAGGATTTGGAAATAAATGCATGCAAAATAACACACCGAACCCCTATATGCACCTGCAACCCCCCCCCCAGCCCCCACCCCTTCTATGACCCCTACACATCCTATCATGTGATATCCATTATAACCCCCTAATCAAAAGTCAAAACCTGTTAAAAACCATCTTCAATTACCGTGCACAATGTCATACAGTAGAACTCCTCTATCAATGTTACATGAAGGTATAAATGTTCATATAACATATATTTTGAACTGTTAAATATTGTTTGCTACATATTTTGTATATTTTAATCCTGAAGAGTTGTTGTTAGAACACAAAAATATTAGAGAATAAAAGCTGATTTCATTTAGTCTAGCATTTGATTTGAAGTGTGAACTGGCGGAAAAGACGGTAGCCACAAGATGAAAAAAACCCACATACCTCCAAATAATTTATCTTAGCAAAATAAAAGTAGAATAAAGTTTAAAACATGCAGTATCTCCATGTTCTTGCTCAGTTGCAAGGAGGCGTGACGAGCGTCCCTGGGGAGATGGGAGGAATCCATGATGACAGGAGCTTGAGCCAATTCCCCGACCAATTCCCATTAGGGATTTGGTTTGTCAAAAATCAAAGTTGGTTTTTACTCTAATCCAAACTTGGTTTATAATCTGGGTTGAAAGTGGTATTCTTGGTCCAGACTCTGCTGATAATGTGATGACAGGGAAGTCATACAATAGGGGTATGATAGTCCAGAAATTGACATTCCAGGCAACGTGAAAAATACTATACCCGCAATTCTGCACATTATTGGAATCAGATGACATGTGCAGTGATCTTGCACAAATGGCCAACGACAATGATGTCATTTCAAACCTTGTAGACCAGCTGATGGACCCGCTATTCCAAAGGGCCAAACATGCCTTCTCAGACACCAACGATAAAGACATCAACTTCCAGTACTGTTGGAAGTGCCTGGAAATGGTCATGATTCTGCTCTTCTTTACAAGATCACTGAGAGATGGGGACTGGGATTTGCACCTCAATGCATTCCTAAACATGGTGTCCTTCTTCCACAACTATGATCACGTCAACTATGCAAAATGGGGAGCAGTGTATCTAGCAGAGATAACGAATTTGCTAGCAGTTGTTGTGGAGGACTTCCGACGAGGGAACTTTAATTTGTGGTGAAGCATTCTAGGAAGGAAGTTCAACCAAGTAGATCAAGACACGACCCTAGAATGGCTGAATGGAACTGAGGAAAGGGGTGGAGGCATAATAGGAATCACCAAATCGGCATCAGCTCTTAGTAGATGGGCACTTTTCTACAATCTCAGATCACACAGTTACCATAATTATGCATTGTCCAACTAAAGAGAATGCTATGTACAATAAGTACAGACCTTGCCGCATGCAGAGATATCAAGGATGAGGGTTTAGTTCAAGAAACCCTTACATGATTCAAATTCTTCCGTACGAGCACTGCCGACAGTTTGCAGAACATTGCAACAAAGGACCTGGCTACCCCTGAAATAATAGGTTGACATAGATCCTTTTCTGGAACATAAGTTGATGCCTGTGCCTGTAACAATAGCAGAAATGGATGGATCTTTCAAAACAGGACCCAAAATTGTACTTCTTGAGACAACTGTCTGATTGTAGATGGCCAGGGACAAGTAGGTAAATCTGATTGGAAAGCTAGCAATGGCGGACAAATTTATGCAATCAGTATTCGAGGCTGATCGACATTGTGAGAGAATAGACATAGTATTTGATAGATACTTTTACGTATCTATAAAGGCTGGAACACGTGCACATCGTACATGAAAAAGCTTCCCAATTAAGAGGGTGGTGCAGAACTGGGATGTGCCACTTCTACCAAACTTGTCCGATTTCATGGCTGTCCCCAATAACAAAGCAGACCTCACCTGTCTCTCATAAAAGGAGCTCATTCAGCAAGCACATACAAATAAGCTGGTCATCACAGCAGGGGGCGGGGGTCCAAAATGCTTTTGAAGTGCAAGCATCAAGACCTGAAGTAGAAGGCAAATCATGAGGAGGTAGATCCATGCCTTGCACTACATGCTATCCATTGCCATGCTGACTCCATAACTATTGCTGCAAGAGACACCAATGCTGTGCTTATGTTAGCACATACATAAAAAATCAATCCATTGAGAATCTGTATGAGAGCAGGAACTGCCAAGAATAGGAAATAATTCCCTATTAAAGGTTAAAGACTTGTCTTATCCGCCAGCTCGAGCAGAAAACGAACTACTTGCATTTCATGGATTGACTTGGTATGACTCGACGTCTTACATCTCAGAGCATATAAAGAAGACTGCATTCAACGTTCTCCAAAGACACCATCAGCTGTTGGAGGGATTTGATGAGTCACATGCTAGTCACAGCCACAGCAGAAGAGTTCATCTGCAGACTTAAAAATAGAAGTCCAAACAAAATATTTCCTGTGCTGACAAAGCCAAAGTCCAAACGAAATATTTCCTGTGCTGACAAAGCCAGGAGTGCACTTTTTTGCAAAAAATGGGTGGACAAGAGGCCTTGCATCGAAGTAGTGACTCTCTAACTTCCAACACAAACGTGCATACCATAGGCAGATCCAGGGGCGCCCCCTTTCCCACCAAAATACCTCATTTTCATAGGGTTTTTCATGAAATCCCGTAAGTGCACCCCCTCTTTTCCTTAAGTGCGCCCCCCCTTTTCTGAAAACCTGGATCTGCCTATGCATACTACCAGACATTCATCTGGAAGCAGGTGCAGCAAATTCTTCCAAACCGTGAATGCTATGGATGGAAAAGCAAGGATGGAAAACTTGTCCCTGTGCTAGGGGAAAAAGTACCTGTGCCAGAAGAATGCATTGAGCTTATATCTGGTTCAGCAAAAAGGTTGAACTCATATGTACTCTGGCATGCAAGTGTTTTGACAACCGGGATGTAGTTCTATGCATAAACCCGAACAGTTCATTGTAATTCATACATATTTGTGTATATACATGTACTGTGATATATAAGACTAACAATAGTTTCTAGACAAGGATAATACTCAGTTCATACAGTAAGCTTTCAATAGCATCCGCCATCTTGTTCACAGTGGTTGACATCATTCATCGTCACTGGAACCTCGGGAGATTCCCAGGTTCCTCGGGAGATTCCCAGGTTCCGTGCCCCCCTCCCCCTCTCGGGTGAGGACATTGTTCCAGATGGAAGGAGGCTGGTACCTGCCCCTTGATGCTATTGAAAGCTTAGTGTATGAACTGAGTATTATCCTTGTCTAGAAACTATTGTTAATCTTATATATGTTGTATCCAGGATAAATGAATTTCCATAAAAAAATGTACTGTGATATTTTGTGTTTTTTTGCATACGTTTTAATTTGTCCCAAACCTTATAGGCTAAGCATTATTTATTATAATATTGTAATTATTCATTACATTAATTTTCAAAATAAATTGTTTCCCACACATATATTTGTCAATAGAGACAGTTAAGCCTCCTATGTAATCCTTAATAACATTTGATATTTTATATAGGACTATGTACTATTTTGGTGGCCATATGCATCTTGAAATGAAGATGGCTGAACTTGAAAATAGCTCAAATATGCAGAGTTTTCGTACATTTCACCCAATGATCTAAGTTTATACTCCAATTTCAAATTATTATGTTCCTCAGAACCCATACTTCCCATATTTCATGGATTTTAGTGTTCGGCGGCGGCCATTTTGAAAAAGTGCATTTTGAGCCCTTCAAAGTGAAAATTCAGCTTGCCAACCACCAAAAATGGATTTAGCACATTTTTTTACTTCAGAAACACATAGTTGGCAACTTTTAGTCTGAAATGCCTCAGGGTCTTTGATTTTCTGAAACAACAGTAAAGTTTGTTTTGTGTTGTGTATAGATGAACTAAATAAATAATGTACACACCTGTCTTGATTTCACAGTCATCCGGCTTGTCCTTGCCCCAGTTGAAGAACTTTGTCGGTTCGTATTCCACCCATGAGAAGCGACCTGAGGTAGGGCGGACAGATGTGAGAGGACGGGATGGAGGCAAGATACAAAAGATCTTGTCAATTAATGGCTGGCATCAGGTCGTCTCAATAGTGAGGTTATCTCTGTGTCAAGGATCAATCTCTGTACAAGTGACTGGGTTTTCAAGAAATAGTTTTATCGTAGCGATGTTCTCAATAGACTCCTGGTCTTATTTTGTAGGTTCTACGGTAGTTGTTATTATGGGACCTTGTCACTTGATTGTCATAGGGTTTCTGAGGAGGACATTTATTGTCGAGACGTAAAACTATATAGATATATATGACATTTCAAAATTAAAGCGGGTATAAAGAAGTGTTTTTACTAATATTAAATAGATATGAGAGGACCTGCTGCAGCTCAAATCGTTAATCAAGCAAACAGATAAACGGATTGTCTGTGAATACTGGAGAATACACTATACTATGACACTACAATTACTCCCTAAAATGCTGTCAAAAAGATAGATGATTAGTACAATTGTGCTGGATCACTGAAGGGTACATACAGTGTTGATCATCGGACTGTAGGCCAAGCCAGTAGTCCCCGGGTTGCGGCGTTAGGCGATCGCATTGGGAAATGAAGGCATTCTCCTCGGCGCTGTGAATGGTGAGTACCTCAGCGCCCCTGTAATGAGGGGACAGATACACGATGCTGACCATAGGACCCAATAAGAAACATTGGCTATGATCATCACCATACAGAACACCTTATCATACATAGTAGCAGTAATTATATTATTCAACGATGACATTCAATTGTAGTTTTGAACTGATCGAATATCTTATGCTTACAAAAAAATATGCTGAATCGAACACACTCTGTGCTGAAATGACAGCGTTTAGTGTAAGAAGTGAACAAAATTCGGGGCAAAAACTGAATGAAACTAATCTGATAGATTTATAAGCTTCTCGTACCCAGTTGACTGATGTAACATTATAATGAATCGTTGTAATGATAATCCACACAGATGTAAAAGATTCAATTGATAATTACCAATCGTGACACTTATCGCGCGCCTTTTTGTAGTCAACTTCCTCAGGTAAGTACATGTAGCAGGCGTCTCTCCACTCCACCCAGCTCTCTCCCCGGGGACACAGTCCACTCGCAGACGGCTGGGGGTCGGAGGGGCATTCTATAAGCAGGGGACAAGAGCTTACTTAGAATACACATACATGTAAGCATACCACATGGTGCTACACAAAATTTGACAATTATTTTTTTTTCTACCCAAATGAAACCTTATTATTTTCTTACCAATTTTCAGCCTTGCGTTATTTTTTTTCAATATTTTTGCTGCCCCCCATCCTGAGATCAAATAGTCGATGCCTAATGAGCTTAGATATGTTAATTGCATTAAATATTTTGGTGTAATATTAAACGATGTAATGATGAGAATGATCTAGTCCGGCATAAGAAGTATTTGTATGCCAAGGGTAATTTGTTGATTTCAAAGTTTAAGAATTGTTCAGATGATGCTAAATAAGTATTGTTTGGAGCATTTTGTAATAATGTGTATGGTGGACACCTTTAGTCTAATTTTTCAACTGATAGTATGTATACAGAAAATTATTTTAAGTCAAAAGAGGTACAAGTATATCTTGTATGTATGTACATATTAACATTGATAGTCTGAAAACTATTTTGAGGAAGGCTTGTTTTCGCTTCTGCCTGCGATTATTTGAATTAGCGAATATGCTGATTCAGGCTATCGTCAATTCAGTTTTCTTTTTTAATGTATCTTCTTTAACCATCCTCTGGTATAAAGAATTATTTGTTTGACTTTTTTATCATATATGTTTTATATGGATTTTTGTCTGAAATAAAGTTATATACATATAACATAATAGATTAAACTGCGTGGTTTTCAAGAGCTCATTGGTAATAAATGATTTTTCATGCACATTGCACAGATGTTGCTTCTCCAGTGCTGAATGTTATATTTGTTTATGAGGGTCACAATATACAGTATATCTTATCTATGTTACATTGCCTGTTCTTTTACTTCTTGACAACGAAATGTATTTTAACCTATATTTATGTTATACAAATTGTTTTATATAAGCACAAGACATTCTTATAGTTTTGGCTACCTTTAGATATTTTAGCTCTGATGAGGAACTTTATGTTCAAAAGCGCTCAGCAAAATTAAATAAACTTGAAATTTTTAAATCTTTGGCACTTATTTTGTACAGCAGTTAAGACGGCACAACAACAAATACTAGGAATAATGAGAGGACCTGCTGCAGTTCAAATAATGAATTTGGCTTAGTATCATCATCAATTGGGAACAACCCGAACAACACTTTTTTCATTACTTAATTCTTCATTTGCATCACATACCAGTATTGTTGAAAGAATAAAACTGTATCAAAGACATTTCGTATTATAGTTTAGTTTATTTGCTTTTTGTTTGCAAGTAATGCTAAAATCATCTATGAAAATTTTAGATCTAATGTGTGATACTCGCATGGAGCGCGAAAAATTAATCATCTTGTTTGAATTTTTTGCTTTAAACATGATGCACTGAAATTTGAAACTACCCCCCGTCCCCCCACTCTCCATTCCCTTGCATTCAAATGTGCCCCCCCTCAAAGTCCTTGCACTGAAATTCCTCACCCCACCCCACTCTGACCTCCCTGCCCCTCACAAATAATGACATTTCCCTTATCCTTATCTTTATAAATGCATCATACCTACCGGTACTTTTACTAACACGGAATTGGAATCGTAGTCAGAGGAACTGCAATTGCAATTGAAGGCCGTGGAATCCAAATAGGAATCGACATTAAGTGGAACAAGGAATTGGAATTGACAAAACAGAAGTGAATCTTTGATCCATGATCCAAGTGGTGAAAGATGGTATACTCTTCTTCAAGTTATCAAAATAATAAAGAGCAATACCAAGGTCAACACTTTTCAGTGTGGAAACCACGAACATACTTGACAGAGAATCAGGATGTCTAGACGTAGGTGATGATTATGGCATCAAACTTCTTGAATAGGAGTTGAGGTGTCCTGTTTGAACTCTCATCCCCTACAGCAGGACACCCCAATAAAGCCGAGACCTAGGGGGAGGCCTCCAGACCCCTGATACCCAACAAGAGGAAAACTACCAAATCCACCAAAAATGAAAGCCGAACGCCCTGAAATTTAAATGACAATACCCATCCTTTTCATAAAATATTTGTTATTCTGCCAAGTAGACTTAGGTTTAATGTATTCCGTGTAAAAACAGAAAGGTCAAAAAACACATTTGTTCCTAATGCTATTAGTATTTGTAATGTTAACTTTAATTCATTCACTTCTAAGGCATTAGCATCATAAGTCGTACATGTACTGCTGATCAACAAATCAGATTATTTTTAGTACTGTACAGTCTTATACCAGAGACTCACCAGGCACCGTCAGGTGCCCGGCTAGCGAAGCCTAGTAAGTCAGTATAAGTCGCGTTCTCACTACTTGACAGTACGTCATATCAGTATTCATTTATTCTATTATTGTTATTGTTATTACTCATACTTAGTCATCTTTACAACAAGTTCTGTAAAGCCAATAAATTTATATTAGGAACATTAACTTCTGGACAAACTAACTAGACCTAATTAACGAACTAACCTGTAACCTGTAACAGGTTGCACACTGCTCCGTGCTACCTAGATCTACATGTTAAATAAGTACAGGATCATGAACGCTAATTAATGCTAAGTGATAAGCATGCCTAGACTACGATACTATCAGTGTACTGTATGCTCCCCAACCCCGGCCTAGGCTAGGGAGTTGAGAATGATATACCTAGCAGGTGTTTTGTGGGTCATTCCCTCTTTTCTAAACTTACCCGTTGACACGATCTGCACAAAGTTAAACACACAATTGCAAAACAAAATACATTCCAAAAGCTTGAAATATTTGTATTCCCTCATTGCTGCTTGGTCTAAAGTTAATTAGTACTGAAGCCAAAGTTCTATTCTAGTACTGAAGACAAACAGCAGCCAGCCCCGTACGTCAGACGTAAAAACCATTGTCTATGTCAGAATTTATTTTCCCAATATATTAGTCCATGAGATGGGGCGGATATCGGTACCGTTTTTAGGGGCAAATTCTTATTGGCATATTTCAATGCCTTATGTGGTCCAATGAAAAACCAGATACGATACACATCGCAAATGAGTAGCTTTTCATGAAAAATCAGCAATTTTCATAATGGCCCCACAGAATCTAGGAGTACCCTGACACTGTCAAAAATAGCTGACAAAGGATGGAATCTACATTAAATGATATATCAAATATGCTATCATTTTGGATTAATGCTCCATTGCACATCAGCTTTCATCACATATGAAACAAATTCAAGATGGCCACCAAAATCCAAGAAGGCCGCCAAAAACATGGTAACAGATAAACTACAACACAATGTTAAACTACTATATATATAGTTATATGATAAAGAATATTTTGTTGTATATTAGCATAAATAATAATATAAATATATCTTATATGTGTTTCATGATATGAAGGAACTTTAAACATACTATTAAGGCTTTATTCCTAGAAACAAAAGACATGAAAAATACATGTTTGTAGTCTTTTATAGGATATATGTACATGATACCAATGTTAGGAAATATTAAATATGTCCACACGAATTTACAAATTGCTTTTAGATAAATCATCATGAATTATCATCTATGCATTAAATACAAATATGAAGGCCTGATTTAATCCTCAATTTGAGAGTGGAATCGCTGTTATGCTGGGTCATATCAGGTAAGTGGAAATGACTACCTCAAATCAAGAATACATATTCACAAATTATTTTTAGAGAACCTTGCAATAATAGTTTTAAGAAATATCAACAATTGTATAGAATGATACAACTTTGCATAGGTATCATAACTGTATAGTAGTATATTTAAAAGCATAATTTGATCATTCAATTAAATCATGTTACAATGTAATATTTCAACTGTGAAGAACTTGATTACTTTGTTTATGTACAATATCTCTTTTCTTTACATGCTCACTCCCAGTCCTCCTTCCCTTCATCATCATTTTGTATCCTCTGACAATTTCAGTAGAGAATCGTCTCGTGCTCTTTTGTCATATGTTTTAAGTTTACACATTTGTGTACAAAATAATCCATTTGGAATGCATGGACATGTTTGCTCATTACAAGATCAACTGCACTTGGATGCCAGAAATTGAAGGATGGCATCTGGAGCAGCAGCCACATCTGACCAATCAATGACACGTTGGTCATTATCATGTGCACTCTCCATCAACCATCCCTTTCCTGCAGGAGAAGGAACAGGCTGACTTCCTTGCAACGACAGCTTCCAAATCGTCGCTTGATATTTGCTCATAGACAATGTCAATACAATGTTGTAGTACATGTGGAGGAAGCTGAAATGATTCAACTTCTCCCATTTTATAACAAAATAGCTGGTACCACATTAGATTCTTACTAGCTGCTCTTTGTCGACTATAGACGTAGTTGGCAAATAAAAGATTCTAATTCTTGAAAGTGCTCAGCACTCAGGTCCAAGTTGTATGCTTGAGAGGGCTCTCTTGGCTGATGTGACCATAAACTCTGCTACTCTTCAGCAGGACGAGTCGCACTCAAATATAGAATTGTCCTGCAAAAAAGGGGCTACTAGTCTTATTTGCAAGTAAATATATATTAGCACGAACTATGGATGATTCATGTTGTGTTTCTTGAGTATCTTCTATAAGACAATGACATTGCTCCTATTTAAAAAAAACAGTGATATTGCGCCATTTAAAATTGAGCCCAGAAGCTATCAAATGAATGGGTGATTACTCGAAATTGATTATCATGGACTTGATGATGTATGTATCTTTATTTATGATGGTGAAAATGCGAAACTAGATTGTATCAAATTTGATGGGCTTTTGCCTTCCTACGTTTGTTCAGATTTTTTAAAAAAATGACGGTAACAAACGTTATGTCCTGAGTCCTCCTAATGTTGAAAATGAGAATGCACATCAATTGCCATGTTGAAATTCCAATTATTTTAGGTTCAGGAATGATATAAAACAAAAACCTGTCAAACCGGTAGACCTACCATTATTCAAGTGTTAGCTATACAGGTTGTTTGATTTTTAAAAAGGAACCTGTAAGGATCTAAATCGATTAACATTGTATTTAAATTTGTCCTTTAGAATTATCTTTTGGAAGAACAGCATGTAATGGTAGTAGTAATTGAGTAATGAGACACTGCTTTATAACCACATAAAAAATCAACTGTACACAGGTGGATCTACTGATTCAAGATGATTTTAACTCGATGCCGGTCCTGGTACTCAGGTTTTTTTACACTTTTTCATGTGCTGGCACAAATGTCGAGTTTGAACTGTCACATGTTCTTATGTAAGGATTACTCCAACCACTGCATTTGCATTTTGGTTAGGTTACAGAAAAACATGTGATGATTATTAGGTTTAGAAATTAGGTTAACAAGGAATGATATGATATAGACTTGAAGGTGACAAATGGGAATTTGCTACTGTCCTAGGTAGAGCTGGGGAGGCAACAGGAAAAAATAACTATTGCTATAATATATGTGATACGAGTTCTGAAGTTGAAAAATGTGTTGATTTAGCACATGTAAATGCATGGGACAAAGTTGAACAGTGTGAAGTAAATGTTTCCATTCCACAAAAAATGCAAGGGACAAAAGAATGCATGGAAGCCAAACAAGCTGAATTAGAGAAGGTAATGTTTGATACGTATGAAGAAGTTGAATACACAGATCAAAATTATATAAGTACCAGATGGGCGCTTTGTAGAAAAGGTGAGAACATTAAAGCACGATTAGTAGTGAGAGGATTTGAGAACACGTGTGAGGTAGAAAAGGATTCACCAACTGTGATCAAAACTTCAATGAGAATAATATTATTAATTGCTGCTCAAAAGAAATGGATTATTAAGACCACAGATATAAATTCAGCATTTTTACAGGGTAAAGACATTGAACGTGATGTTTATGTTCAACCACCTTTAGAGGCAAATGTAGGCGAAGACAGAATATGGAAGCTGATAAAATGCCTATATGGGTTGAATGATGCAGCGAGACAATTTTACCAGAGTGTGGAGGAAGAGTTGAAAGCGATAGGTTTTGTGCACTGCTCAGTAGACCCTGCATTATTTTTTCTGACCAAAGATGGACAGTTGATAGGTTTTGTCGGAACACATATAGATGATTTTATACATTGTGGAAAAGAAGGCTTTGATGAGGAAGTAATGAACAGATTGAGGAAACGATTTACTCCTGGGAAATTGGAGGAAGGCTCATTCACTTATGTGGGTTTTGAGATTGAACAACATGCAGGATTGTTAGACAAGAATGAAAAGAAACAATTCAGGAGTTTAACAGGAAAATGTAATTGGGCAAAACCAGACATTTTGCTATGATGTGATTGAAATGAGTTCAAAGTTGAAGCAAAGAAAAGTGGATGATATGTTAAGAGTGAATAAAGTGATAAATCAACTAAAAGAATTCGGTGTGACAGTTTTCTATCCATATATTGGTAGTGTAAAAACATGGGACTTGTTAGTTGTGTCTGATGCTTCATTTGCCAATTTGAGTGATGGTGTTTCAAGTTGTGGTGGTCATATAATATTGATAGTAGGTGAACAAAGCAAGTGCTGTGTGATTGCATGGATGTCCAAGAAAATCAAGAGAGTGGTGCGTTCGACTCTTGTAGTTGAGATGCTGAGTTTGACAGAGGCATTAGAACATGCTATTTATTTAAAGAAGATTTTGACTGAAGTAATAAATGGGCCAGCTTTGAATATTTTTGCAGTCGTGGACAATAAGTCAGTTGTTGATGCACTTTTCTCTACAATATGCACGGATGATAAAAGACTCAGAGTAGATGTAGGAGGTGTAAAAGAGATGATGAATGACCACATAGTAACCAGTGTGAGATGCATACCAGGATGTGAAATGCTAGCTGACTTGTTGACCAAAAAGAGGAGTAGAAAAGTTCAGTATACTCAATATGTTAAAGAAAGGGAAGTGTAATATTAGATATAAGTGATTGACTTTTGTATTTTGTAAAGATTGACTCATGAAGGACTAGTTTTTAGTTTTCTGTCAACATTAAATTTGTCATACAATTATAAATAAATAAATTGTAAAAATAAAGGGATTTTTAAAATTGGAATAACATGTTATGTATGGCATGATATTTATGTTTAATTTCATTTGTCAATTTTTTGGAAAATGATAGGTTTTATATTTCAATTGATAGGTTTTATATTTGAAATTTATAACCATAAATACAATTTTAGGTTTCTGTTTAAATAATTTTAGTTTTGTGCATTTCCATTTAGATAGAAAAGAAAAGAAAGTATAATTAATGTTTAATATTTGTAGTGCCTGGTAACAAGGTTATTAATTAACCAGGTAATTAATATGCAAGGAGGTCAACTCTGAGCATGTGCAAAGGAGTGTACAAATATGGTGGGAAAATAAAGTGTGCAGTTTTATGCTGTGTCAAGGACTTTTAATAAATACTCTGTATTTAACAGGGGACAGTGGGGGAGGGGACAGTGGGGGAGGAGACAGTGGGGGAGGGGACAGTGGGGGTGGGGACAGTGGGGGTGGGGGCAGTGGGGGAGGGGACAGTGGGGGAGGGACAGTGTAATAAAAGGGTATACTTATTAAAAATGTCGTTACTCATTAACGCTCCACTAGATTTTTGGCAAACAAGTGGCAAAACACTCCTAAGACATCACACTTTCAGAAAAGTATAGTGTGCGAAATTCCCTAGGGGGGCGGGGAGGGTTTCGCCTACTGGCGTTCAATACACACCTTTGCTTGACAATGACCTACTAAACCACAAGAATTTGATTCATTCGTTAGGGTAACTTCAGAGTTACCAAAGCGGCTTTTACAATCCAGATTAGAAAAACGAATCCAGGAAGCTTCTTAGTATATGTAACAATGTAGCACAAGGGGGGTGAGGTAGGGTGTCCCGCTCCAGACTTTCCCGCATTAACAGTGATGACCCATGACGACATCATTGTGATCAAGATACGACTCGTATTACAAGCCTATTGAAAGCTCAAAGTAATTATTGAAGTTATTATCCTGTTTAACAATGCAACATACATTAATGGCTGTCTAAACATATTATCCTTTTCCATGCAACCTACAATTCAGAAGGAAAAGGGAGTGCATTGTGAATTGTGAACTGGTTACGGGTTACAATTGTATGGGTTATAAATGATGGATAACTTTTTCTCCCCAGTTTGCTGTTCATTCTTAATTCTGATTGGTTAAGAGCAGTAGGAGATCAGGTTATCTCCCAATTTTGTGAACGGCAAACACCATCAAGTTAAATAATTCAGTTAAACTGGGGAGATAACAAGGCAATGGTTTGTGTTTTGCTCCCTGACAAAAGACTGCTTTCTACATGCATCAAATAAAATAACATTGATAAGTCAATAATTTGTGAGGAAGAAATGCCTAGTGCTTGTCTATTGTAATGAAATGGCTATGTATATTAATTAGGTATTCTGGGCTTAAATATCTATGTTTGTAATTAAAATTCTGAATGTGTTGTTTTTGTGATTGTAAGACTCGGAGTTTTCTCATATTTGCATAATGCCATTTCACATTTGTCACTTTTGGTATATGTAAGTGGTTACCATTTACTATGGGACAGAGGGTATGAAAAACTGAAACCATTATTTGTTTCAGGCCCAAATCTTATTTTATTTGAGACTCGCAGCCCCTCCGCGGTAATATTGCTACCATATTACCAATTTTTCGGGCTACCCATTTGAATGCACGGCAGATTATCAAGCAGGAAAAAAATCATCAAACACCCCCCCCATTCCCCTCCCCCCCAGAAAAAAATGAAATAAAAATAAATAAAAATGAAATCAACTTGATTTTTGGTCCCCGTCCAAGCTTTTTATACCCCTGCGACTCCATAAATATACAAGTTGCCAATAAAACATTGCAGCATACTTATGCTGAGACATAGTAACATGAAACACAATTTCCAGACAATTCCCGGTTCACATTTCAACAATATCACTCAAGTCAATAGCTTTGATCCTCATATATCTATATAACATTACATGATTTTTTCCATTCATTTTGTTAGTCCTGCCAATTTCAAGTTCATATAATACAGAAAATTAGAAAGACACACCATCCCAAAGTTAAGTCACAACGTACCCAGCAATGCACATTTCAGAAAGGAGCAGTTTTTCGCTCCTCAGAAAAGTGGATGCTATGTGCAGTAAGACCCTACTCACCGTTTTACACTAACACGTTGTAATGTTTATTGTTTTTCACTCCAAAGCCTTACATTTCCTGTCTTTTCACTCTGGATTGTCACAGAGAAGACCAACAACATGTTAAAAGGTGTACATCTTGGCCACTTACCACGCTCCACGGTGATTGCACAAGACCAATCACTCTCCTTAAAACGGGATCCTCAGGCCTCCCCAACAATTGCCTAAGTGCATTCACTGATTTAAAGAATATAAGAACTTCGTACCTGTGCCACACTCTCCTGTTGCTTCGATATCACCTTGACGTAGGTTCTGACTACAGAGTGTATAGTTTTATGATGAGCCTGAGAGGTGTCATTTGATGAGGTAGCTTCTTCCTGGGCAGCAGACAGAACCGTAGTGACGGTCGATGCTAGTGTGGTGCTTTTGAATCTGTTAAAAATTTCATCAATCTTTTTCCTAAAAATCTCATGAAATCTGGAAATAGACCTAACTGCCGTTACACTCCCGGGACCAAACTATAGCAGACACTATTTTTTTGGTCACGCCACGGTTTGGTCACAGGTTTTCGTAGATACTGTAAATCTAGAAATGTTTGCACACAATTTAATTTGCTAATTTTGTGGGCAAAACGCAAAATGCAAACACAAAACACAAAATTAAATAGTCAGCAAAATATTCTAGTTTTACAATTCGCCCGGTTCATGCAGATGTTCGTGAACATTTGTTGAGGGAAGCTTTAATGACAATATTTACTATAATTTTTATTGATTTTTACATTACTGAATCCCTTTTAAGTGACCAAAGTTAGATTTTTATTGTGAAATTTATACAGTTTATTGATGAAGCGTGGACAATAAGAAGTAATATTTTATGTAATGAATGTCCTGTAAATATAATATTCTGATTTTATCATATTTCACATATTACCCGTAACAAAGTTGTTTAACTGCATTTGTAAATCTATTAAAAAATATGGTGTCCGTTAGAAGTTTTCCCCACGTGTCCTGTATTTCAAAGCAGAACACACCATTCCTCTCGTTTTATGTGATGGTTCTATCGTGGTTCAAATACTGAGGCAGGAGAGAGTCTGATCAAGTCCAATGACTGTAACACGTCGTTTATGTGGGCAGACAGAGCAATCTTTGAAGGCGCGGCTCACGGAACATACTCTAAAACTAGAAATGTTTGCGCACAATTTAATTTGCGAATTTTGTGGGTAGGCGCTAAAACACAAACTTTAATAGTCAGCAAACAATAATAGCTTATGTAAAGTAGGTCCAGGATGGACCAAAATTGCAAAATTAAAGTCGCAAAATAATTTATAGATGAAAATCACAAAATTTAATAGCCAGGAAATATTCTAGTTTACGGTAAGCGCTGTGTTCTATGGGGTCAGAAGTATCAAACCATTTACATAGCAAACATCTGGGACACGGTACTTTGCATGAGACCTCAGGTCTGTAGGAAGGGCTGATATATAAGGTTATACGGCCACAGTCTTACCGGGGTAACAATAATTTGTGTGTACGTGTGAGGTGGACCCGACTGAGAATATCAAGATTCTGTGTGAAGAATTCAAACCGAAGTATTTTAAAAGAGGAATAAAGATAACAATCGAAATTAGAAAACTGAATCGATCATTGAAGAATGGCGGCTTCCTACCATATGGAACAACTTGTTGACCACAAAGCAAAATTTCCCGCATTCACATTGAGACCCAAGACATCATTATTGTGATCAGAATTAGAACTTTATTATACATAATATACAATATATATACAATATTCATTCATCACATACATAACAATTATTAAAAATACAATCACAAATAAAATAAATGAATGAAAAATAACTTTCTACTAATATCCATAGACGGTCCCATTTATTACTTCTGCATTACTAGTAACTGAGGTGCAAGTCACATTACGATATGTACACATTCTACTCAAACAATGTCCCAAAATTGAAATGGATCCTGCTGAGAAAACAGGACAAGAGTACGTTAAGTAACACTACTTATAGTCCTACAAACACGGTATTACTGAAGATGGAGACTACATGCATCAGATAATTCTCCCACACGACTGTGATTATCTTTGGCGCGGACTGCAAAATGGTATTTATTTCCAGCCTGGAACTGAGTGACCCAGCAGGACATAGGAAGTGGCAGCGCTTTAATGTCCTTAGAGATTTTTCTCCAGAGGTTTGCAGTTGGTGGAGCACTGGTTTCCTTGGTACGCATACAGTTCGTAGCTTGCGATTTGGGCATGCTCATCAGACAATGTCATATCCCATATCACCACTATACCTTGTCGAACTCTACTGATTTTGAAGCGCGGTTTGGGGGGTAGCGACTTCATGTCGGGGGCGGTCGCCTGGTTAATGGGCACATTGGGTAAAGGTGCTGGATGAAATGTGCGCGGTGCTGCAGGGAATTCACATTTTGTGACAATGAGGTCAGGTGAGCTGGCGGGAGCAGTGGAGACAGTTGGGGTGGGGACAGTGGGGGAGGGGAAAATGGGGAAAGTTGGGGAGTGGGGGGAAAGTTGGGGAGGGGAAAGGGGGGGGGAAGGGGGAAAGTGGGGGAGGGAAAGTGGGGAAAGTTGGGGAGGGGAAAGTGGGGAAAGGACAGTGGGGAAAGTTGGGGAGGGGGGGGGAAAGTGGGGGGGGGGTGGGGAAAGTTGGGGTGGGGACAGTGGGGAGGGGAAAGTGGGGAGGTGAAAGTGGGGGAAAGTAGGGGAGGGAAAGTGGGGGAGGGGAAAGTGGGGGAAGTGGGGGAGGGGAAAGTGGGGGAGGGGACAGTGCCACAGCCTTGGGAGAAGGCTGCAAAGGTGGCGTGGTGACCCCAGCCAGTTGTTTTTCTTTTCTTTTTGCTGCTTGATTCTTCTCAATCCGTTTGAGCCATTCATCTGCCGTCTGATTCACACAATTTTTTATTTTTTTAAATGAAGCTTCACATATACTTAACTTTTTCTGTGCTTCATCAACAGATTTCTTGAGATCCACACTGTCTGCAGTGCTCATGGCAATCATTCTCTTTTCTATTTCCGTTAGCAAATCTTTAGGACTACCAGTTCTTTCACTCAATTTCCCCAACAATTCATCTAATCGGGACTTCTTTGCTACTGGAGTTGAAGAGCCAGATAAAGGTCATTTGTCACGGTTTTAGCTGTCATGAAATGTTTAACAGATTCAAAAGGTGGCATTCGGAATCACTGAGCTGTCTGCTGCCTGGAAACAAACTGGGGACAAAACGCCTTCAAATGTCAGGCTCATCATACACACTCTGTGGTCAGAACCCTACGTCAAGATGAAATCAGTTTAAGTCAGTGAATACACTTTGGCAATTTGGTGATGCTTAACGATCCCCTAGACAAGGACCGAGTGATTGGTGCAGAAGATCCAGAGCAATCACTGTGGTGCGTGGTGGCCGAGTTGTACTACTTTTAAAGAGACATGCACAGGTGAATTTCATGTGAAATCACCCTTTTCTGCCACATAAATAGTACTTGCTGAGCCATTTGAATATATACATTTTTATCTACATGTATATGCAATTTTCAATTTCTTCACAATTAATTATTACTCTAAGGGAACGATCATAAATAATGATACCGGGGGGGCGGGGTCATCCAAAAAGGTGGGGGGGGGTCGTCCAACTTTTCTGATTCCTTTGGGGGGTCGCTGAACTTTTTTTTATCACTCTACAGTATATTTTATTAGCAATGCAATGACTATTTAGAGGACTTTTTCTTTAGCCAATGGGGTGTGTCACTCCACTTTTTAAAATGTTGATGGGGGGGTTGGTTGACTTTTTCTTCGAGCCACAAAAAATGGACGACACCCCCCCCCCTATCATTATTTATGATCTTTCCCTGAACTGATTTCATGAAATAAACCCAAAATCCTGTCTGTCAATATTTGCATTGTGTCAACCTTTATAAATATTTCTGACAAGCTGGTTTTGGCTGTCTGCGCATGGGTGATAGAGGCTGTAAAATAATGCAGTGCTCCTTTCTTTCAGGGAATAAATGAAACTGACAATCATTATGGAAGTCTACATTTTATGGGTATTGATATTTCAGCAAAACGAATTCTAATAATTGTAAAATCATAAGTTATTAGGAGCAACATGCCAACTGTGCATGTCCCTTTAACATGTTGTTAGTCTTTTGTATGAAAATGCAGAGTGAACAGATGAACAGTTAGAAAATGTAAGGTATTGGAGTGACAACCTGTAAACATGACAACGTGTTCGTGAAAACCAGTGAGTAGGATCTGCCTGCACAAAAAATCCACTTTTCTGAGGAGAGAAAAACTGCTCCTTTCTGAAATGTGAATTGCTGGGTAGTTGTGACTTAACTTTGGGATGGTGTGGCTTTCTAATTTGCTTTATTATATGAACTTAAAATTGGCAGGAATAACAAAATGAATGGAAAAAAACATGTAATGTTAGATAGATATATGAGCATCAAAGCTATTTACTTGAGTGATGTTGTTGAATTGTGAACCAGGAATTGTCTGGAAATTGTGTTTCATGTTACGTTATGTCTCAGTATAAGTATCTTGCAATGTTTTGATGGGAGTTTGTATATTCATGAGGCTACCATTTATTCTTGCCCACATGAAAAAAGGGGGGTCCTAAAATCAAGTTGATTTTTTTTTAGGGGTGGGGTGGGGTGGTGCTGCTTGAAATTCTGCCGTGCATTCAAAGGGGTCGCCAGGAAATTTGTAGCAATACTAGTGAGGAGGGGTTGGGGGTTTCAAACAAGTTAACAAATGAAGATTTAGGCCTGAAACACATAATCGTTTCATATTTTCATACCCCCTGTGCCATAGTAAATGATAGTCCCTTACATATACCAAAAGTGACAAATGTGAAATGGCATTCTCCAAATATGATAAACTCAGTCTTACAATCATAAACAAGTATGTAGTGTACCACGGTTAGAGTTTTCATTAAAAATGATACTTAAGTCCATGATTCTGAAGCAATGTACATGGTCATTTCATTACAATAGACAAGAACTAGTAGCATTTCTTCATCACACATACATTAATTGACTTACCAATGTAATCTTATTCGACAATTTAATTGATACAAGTATAAGTAGTCTTTTGTCCGGTAGCATTCCACACACAA
The DNA here is from genome assembly GCA_019095985.1 of Streblospio benedicti. NCBI lineage: Eukaryota > Metazoa > Annelida > Polychaeta > Spionida > Spionidae > Streblospio > Streblospio benedicti. The sequence goes on from CM032665.1 coordinate 26,401,749, forward strand.
TGTTGTCAAAATCGGCGTGTATCTTCTAAAATAGTTCTATTCCCACATTGGTAAGTTGTTTTTATATATTTTTCCCAATGTACATATACATTTCAAAACCTAAGAGCACATTCATTATTTCAAACTAAAACTGGGGTCGTTGTGATCATTCTCTTTTATTTGTTATTTGTTTCACGTCTGTTGTATTGCCTGGAGATATTTCCAAATGCTATACACCCATTGTATTCATAATTAAATCAAATTGCACTGTGATAATAGAATTGTTAATTTGATAAAACGCCACATAGAGTAAATAATAGAATCACAAACACAGTTATGACTACATGTTGTTAGGAGTATTTATGAACATTTATGTATTACACACAATGACAACATTTTTATTATCTTAATTTTGGGGTCGTCTGCACCGCACACAGCAGCTGGTGGAAATTATAAGGGTAATGGTCTGTTTTAGTGTGGAGATAACGCTAGTTTGCACGAGTGGTGTCTAGGCCTGCTCAAGTGAGTGTTAGCGAAAGAGAGGTGGCCTGGACATCAAGGCCTGCTCAAGTGAGTGTTATCTCCACATAGGGCGGGGCCCAATCTGCACCGATACTTCACATCTGGATAGAATATTGAATTTTGCATGCAGCAAGATATGAGCCTCAAGGGTTGAAAAAAGTCACGGAACCGCAAAAAATCAATAACATAATGGAATGACCATGAAATCCAATATGGCCGCTCGTCGAAAAGGGGCAATTTTACATTTTGAGTTCTAAAAGTTGTATTATCATGTGTAATACCTCTAAATTGAGTAATTTTATGATGAGAAATCCATTCCTGGCATTTATTTTCTTCTAAAATTACTATATCAAATGTTAGACATTATTTCTATGTAACGATACAACATAATCGACTAAAAGTAAGTAATACTTTTTATTGAAAAATATTCATTAGGCATCATTTAAAATTGGTAATGTTCACCAGTTATTGTGCATTATCTGGTAAATCTAATGTGTTCAATTGCAATTTCTTCATAAAAATAAATAATCAACCACACTTATACAATCATTAATAGGGGCCTACCTATATTGCGAACTGAAAAGTATTTCACAAAATAGGAAAGTCAATAATAACATGATGAAAAACTATGTTAGTAAAATTCTACAGTTTTATGGAGTTCATTTAACACATATCTTTACAATAAGCAAACAACTTAATAGAATCATCACGACATACATATGATAGAATGATCACAACATACACCTGAAACAAGGCTACACTGTTGTGAAACGTCTTATTTCCATTAACAAAAACCACGGTGGGTACTATGTGTCATTATTTATACATCCACCTTCACATTTACATAATGTGGTACACTTTAGGCCGGCTTTTGCACATTTGCAATTGCCTACACATGCTTTTAAGACAAGCACAATTCAAGAGTACAGCACAGGCTTCACTTGCATTGGCAAGAGTCGTCAAAAATGGTTTCCACTGTTTCTTGTCGCCCTCTACCCAACCCCATTCAGAGGGATTGGGAAGGTCTTGAAGCCTACAACATGACTGCTGCCAAATGAATGCTGCCTGAAGCAGTGTCCGTTTAATATGTTGGTAAAGGGCAGCCTGTGTAGGGGAAATATCATCCAATGATCTAAGTCTATGCGTAAAAGATGCATTCTTACATCATTGACTCTAGTAATGCCACACCCCTTGCTGTACATCAACACTGTGAATCTCTCTAATTGCTGCATATGGACTGATTCTATGGTAAGCAATGAAGGGTTATCCATCAGCAGTAGGAAAGTGTCCGTTATTTCTGGATAGCACTCCCATGCAACCCACGCAGTTTTCTTACCAATCCCAAACATCTGGGATGTGCTAACACAACCTGAAAAGGCGTGGAAAAGTGGCAATGTGGACGACTTAACTGGACCCATCTGTGAACTAATTTCATGGATGGGAAGGTCTTTGTAATTATGTCCAGGTCCCAGGCCTACCCACAGTTCCACCAAGTTTAGCTGTAGAAAAACAGAAACAGCAGCAATCACCACAATGTCACTATCTACTGTTCTTATGTAGGCCTTCTGATGTCCTTGCGCCATGTGCAAGATGCAGAATAATCCTGCTGTCAGCTTCTGAATGATTGCATGGTGTTATGGCTTTGACATCAGCATCCATATTTTGTCAGTACTTCACTGCCTTTAGTTGTCACTAAAAGTATGTCAAGTTCACTTTGGGCCAGGCTTTCACTCAGCAGTGCAAAAAGATTGATTTTGTTTTCCCTGTTCTTAAGGAAATTCTGCCAGTCTTTTGGTATAGGAGTATTTTGCAACACTCTTGTTTTCTGCCCTTCTCCTCTCTTAGCTTGAGCTTGACTTTTGACACTCTGTTCAGGATACGTGTCCCATATTGCATCTATTCTCGTCACATCATCATGAGTGACATGTGATTTCAAAAATGGAATGATATGCATTGGTGTATATTCATCCAATGTCTTTGCTCTAGTTGGCTTTACCATGTGTACCACAGCTGCCATATCAAATAAAAGGAATGATACATCCTTTGCAGCTGAACATTTGTTATCACGCGGCAGCCCTGGTAGACATTGTAAAATATGCGACTTGGTTCCCATTCGAAGGTTTCCATTATCAGATAATGAGGGGGGCTCCCTTTGATTTTCAAACTTAAAGAAATCTTCCATGTTTGACTCTGGCCTAGATTGAAGTGATAAAAAGAGCTTTGTTACCAGGTTCGAATTATGTTTCACATTGCTAAGTTTTGAACTTCCTTTTTTATTTTCTGATGGCCTGTTATCGAACGTCCAGATATTCTTTCTTTTAATGGTATCCGATATGGGAACTGTCTTCTCAATGAGGCGCTGCTGTACATATTCCTCATGTGCACGTAAGCCTAAACTTTTACATTCTTTCAGACTTTCAACAACCTCACGAGGCATAACTTCTTGGGTGTCTAAAGTATGCAATTCCTTCTCGTTTTCTAAAAATGGGTTACCATTTTTCGAGCACTTCACCTCTTAAGTTGTTGACATCAGTTAGGAATTGTTGCTGAAACTGCTTACTTTCTTCACTGTGATTAATATTTACGTCAACTGAGTGTATCAAGTGTTCCAATTCACCAACTATTTGTAGAACTTCAAATGAATAAAGTTCGTTTATCGCTTGTGATTCTTTATCACCTAGTAGGCCAGAAGGCCCACCATCACTTTTAAGAGTTTTATTGCACTGCTCGTGTGACTGATCTTTTGCCATCATGCTGAATTTGCTGTGTGACTTTTGAACCACAAAGTTACCAGCCATAAATTGCTCATGAATCACTGGATGCTGTTCTTCAAGCCTAACAAGATCTTTCACGTGGATAGCGAGCCATCTGGAATAGTTAGTTCTGTCCAGAACAAAAAACCATTTACACATTTCATCGAGAACTTGAACGTACAGTCGGAAATCACCTTCTCTTTGTGCTCGTACAAATCTGCACATCAAAAAGTTCTATCTCATAATGTCATTCCAATACCTGAATGTAGGTGCCCCTGCATACAGCCTACTGTTCCAAACGTCGAATGGCTCTATGGGACCATATTCTTCACTGTACATCCCATAGGCATGTAGTTTGAGGAGGTAGAGAGCTGCTAAAGACACTTGATGGGCATACCTTGTGCGCTTTACGTAACTGTCTGCAAGCGTTTTTTTTTTAAATATGGTTTTGATATAACATAACATGACATTGTGGATATAATAAAATGTTGACAGAGTGCACTCGCATATAATTACTAGATCTATAGTAAGATTTTCTAGCACAGAGTTCAATGATATTATCGAACTGAAATTTATGGCTAATTTTATATAAAATGTGCTTTATATTACTTACTTTTGCTTTGATGCATAAAATAATATCAGAAATGGACTTTTTATCATCAAATTGCTCAATTTAGAGGTATTACACATGATAATGCAACTTTTAGAACACAAAATATAAATTCACCCCAATTCAACGGTGGCCATATTGAATTTCACGGTCACTCGCTTACATCATTGATTTTTTTGCGGTTCCATGACTTTTTCAACTCTCTAGGCCCATATCTTGCTGCATGCAAAAGTTCAATATTCTATCCAGATGTGAAGTATCATAGTGACAATGTGCAGATTGGGCCCCCGCTAACACTAAAGCAGACCATTACCCTGATTGTCTCCCCAGTTTAACTGAATTATTTAACTTGATGGTATTTACCGTTCACAAAGTAGGGAGATAGCTTGATCTCCTGCAGCTCTTAACCAATCAGAATCGAGAATGAACAGCAAACCGGGGAGAAATCGTTATAAATTATTTATAACCCATATTGTAACAGCCGTTTTGGTAACTCTGGAGTTACCCAAACAAACAGTCCGATGAATCAAATTTTTATTGTTGATTATTTAAATTTGTGGGTTTGTGTGTATCAGATTCATGGTTTAGTAGGTAGGTGTCAACAAAAGATGTGTATAGATACATGTATGTTGCACACATTGAACACCAGTGAAACGCCTCAATGTGTTCACAAAACAGATTGGATTTAAATAGGCTTCATGTAGCCCATAACACACAAGAGTTACTCCAACTAAGTTATTCCAAATGAGTCGGGAGTTACAAGCTGCTGGATGAAAAGCGTAAAACCTGAATTGTGAGCTCTTTGAGCAGTTTGACTTGTGTTCTATGTGCGATCATACAACCCTAGTGTTGATACATACCTGTTAAGCCATATAACATCATTTGAATAGTGATTAGTTTGAATGAAAGTAATAGCCAAATTGTGCGACTTGTATTTCATGGCTTTTTATGTGAAAAAATAAGCGGAACCATGATAATTCTTATATTGGTAGCCATCTTGGTACCCATCTTGAATTATTCATTACCGATGCTGTGTATGATATTGGAGATGGAGAACATTATTTTTTGCGTTTAAGACTTATGTTTCAGCATATCATAATCTTCTATAATATGATATTTCCTGGTTCAATTGTGGACATTGTGTTACTGATGTACGATATAGACATGTTAGTGGCCTTAACTTACTTGAAATAGTAAAAATATTTAGAATGATATGGTGTATGTTCATTCAGGGTCATCGATGCTATGCCCAAATTTGCAACTTGGGCAATTTTTTTAATTTGCATAATTTATGCGTAAAATGGCAAAATTTGATATATAGCCCAATATGGCCACTGGCATGCATCTATAATAGATTGTTATGGTTTAATTGGACCCTATATGACAGACAAATGAATTTAAGCCTGATTACAAAGATTGCCAATCATATTTTATTCATAATTTGCACAATTATGCATAATTTTTGCATAATTTATGCGTAAATAAGCAAAAAATCTTAATGTATCGGCAAATTTGGCCATTGAAATGTGGCTGGAGAAAGATTTGATGATTGATTTATTTGGCAGAAAGTGTCTAAATATGGTTAACTTCAACAAATAGAAATAAAACTAGAGTTATCTTTATTGGTTTTCTTGTAACAGATCAATGAGTGGAAATACTATTGCCCTACCCCAAAATTGCGTTTTTCTGGCTCCAGTGGTATTTTGTCTCTTAGCTCATATTCCGGTCTATATGAAATATAATTGATTGTTCCTTTCAATTTAAAACATTTTATTTTGAATGCCAGAAGAGAAAAAATCGCTTAAGATGCTAGGCAAATGAAAAATTTAGATTATTTTGTAGATCCGAGGTAAAATCTCAGATTCCAAAAGAAACCAGACTTGTTTAGGTTTAGCCCTTAAGTTGCACCACAGGTTTGGAAGTTCTGATCTGATACACCTCCTGCACACTCATGGCCTCATATCATCATATGAAGAGGTCATGCGTTTTCGGAAATCTTCCGCCAAATATGTATCGCAAAACACTGCATCATATCACAGAGACCTTGGTCTAACCACAGAAATCGGGCCAATATTTTCCTGGTGTGATAATTATGACCTATGGATTTCTAGCCCTAATGGAATGAAAACAACACATGCCATGGCTTCTGAGTTTACTGTGCATCCTTACACATCTGCTGCAACAACAGGTGTGCCAACTGGTGTTATGGCTCTTACCATACCACGACTCAAAAAGACTGAGGCATCAAAGCTGTCACTGGCTGGTGAGCAAGACAAAGTAATAGAACACTACACTGGACCCACAAAGCTCAAACCACCAAAACCCATCGCAATACCCAAATCCCAAGAGGATAAGGTCATGTTGGAAGCAAGTTTAGCACACGCTAATGCTAGAGATGCTGCATATCTGTCACAGCTACAAGACCCCAAAGCACTTGAGTTTGGAGGGTTTAATGCTCAGAAGGACAGAGAAGACCACAGATTAGAAGACAAACCTAAGACACTATATGTATTTGGCCGGCTTCTGGACTCACCTCCTGCACATCCTGACACCATGCTGACAACCATGAAAGACCTGAAAGCCTCTCTTCAATCCTATGGCATGAAATATGCACACATCTCTTTAGATATGCAGCTGTACAAAGTGGCATGCCTCATCAAGTGGTCCAACATGAAGCGATGGAATGATGTTATTCTACACCCTGGAATGATGCATACGCTCATGTCATTTCTAGGATGTATTGGAACACTCATGAAAGCCAGTGGGATGGATGCCTTGCTCAAGTCTACATATGGATGCCTGACTAGCATACTGAATGGCAAATCATGGCCACAAGCTCTCAGGGCCTACCGTATGATCACTGCTTGCCTCCTTCATGAGTTTTTGAGTACTGGTCCAAAGGCACATCATGATAGGAACACTAAAAACCAAACCACCTCCACTAAAAAAGTTGCCACCAACAGAAGATAACCTGTACCTTCATGGCAGAAGAGCCCATTTGCAGGTGATGCTTTGGAAATCCGCTAACAAGGATTGTGCCCCAGATGAAGCCAGAGACATTGCAAGATATGGCTGGGTTGTGAAAGATGGCACAGTGATGCCTGCCATTTCATCACAACCTGTGGCTCCTCCTGAACTCCTGGATGTAGTGAGTTGCTCCTGTGTAACATGTGATCAAGCTGGATGTGGATGTAAAAAGGCAAAGCTCTCATGCACTGATTACTGTGAATGTGGAGCCGGTGACAAGTGTAAAAATCCTCATACAGAGAGCACAGAGGATGAAACAGACAATTCTAGTGATGAGGAAGATGATAATCCTAACTAGGTTGAGGATAACGAACGATGATACAGGCTGCTTTACTGATTTCTTATTAATTATTTGTTCCATTTTCTTTTATGAAAATGAAGTTATAAACTATAATAAAAGTATTATTATGTTGTTAGAAAAATAAATCTGTTTTATTGGCACACAGATACCAGTCTCTGTTTTGTACACTTCATGTGAGACAATATGTATTAAAGTCTTAATCATCCTAACAGTCATTCCTAAACTCTCAGTTTGACAAAAGATGGTGGCTTTGTCTATATTCTGCATAAATTATGCAAATATAAAAGATAAATAAGACTGCAACTTATTGCATGTCTGCTTTAGATATTTCTAAATCAGATAAAGTGCATATGCAGCATAAACAATTTATTGGAGCATTTCACTGTCACATTAATGTGAAATAACTCAAAATTTGTCATTTTCCACATAAATTATGCATAAATTATACAAATTATGAACAATAAGAAATTGCAAATCTTTGCAAATCAGTGTAAACTTCACTTGCCTACCTTAATGAGTGGAAATAAACCGTAACATTATATTTCAGATGCTTGCCAGTTGTCATATTGGGCTTTATATTAAATTTTGCTATTTTATGCGTATCATTAGGTATTTAGGCATAAATCATGAAATATAGAAGACATAAAAAGCTCTATAACATTCTCAATAAGTGTTAGATACTCTGGGAAATCACAATGAATGCATATCAATCATCAAATCCTTCTTCAGCAACATTTCAATGGCTATATTGGCGGATCATTAGTTTTTTTGCTTATTTACGCATAAATTACGCATAAATTATGCAAAAATTATGCATAATTGTCCAAATTATGAATAAAATGTAATTGGCAATCTCTGCAATCAGGCTTAAATTCACTTGCCTACCATATAGGGTGCAATTAAACCATAACATCCTATTATAGATGCATGCCAGTGGCCATATTGGGCTATATATCAAATTTTGCCATTTTACGCATAAATTATGCAAATTAAAAAAATTGCCCAAGTTGCAAATTTGGGCAACGCGGCTAAATTTCATCGCTAGACCCTATAGAATACAAATCAACCA
>CM032665.1:26416443-26430475 GCA_019095985.1 Streblospio benedicti
TTGTTACATATTGTCTCCTATCTTGATCACAATAATGATGTCTTGGGTCGTCACTGTGAATGCGGGAAATCTGGTAGCTGCGCTCTCCACCAATTTTGCGGTCAACAAGTTGTTCCATATGGTCAGAAGCCGCCATTCTTCAATGATCGATTCAATTTTTTAATCTCAAATGTTATCTTTATTTCTCTTTTAAAATACTTTGGTTTGAATTCTTCACACAGAATCTTGGTATCCTCAGTCGGGTCCACATCATACGTACACACAAATTATTGTTACAGTAAGACTGTGGCCGTATGACCTTATATATCAGCCCTTCCTACAGACCTGAGGTCTCATGCGAAGTACCGTGTCCCTGATGTTCGCTATGTAAGTGGTTTGACAGGACTGAGTGTCTTTATGTAGACTGTTCTTAGTAGTAGGAATATCCATAGGGTATACAATTTGAGACACTTCTACTCACTTTAAACGCAAAACTTGACGGTGTGGTCACCATCACGGGACCTTCAACAGAAGTGACTCTTTCTGGATCTTGATGATGTCACATTGGCGCTTAATTGTCTGACAGGTGGAATTCCCATCAGACAGAAGATTCACTCATTCCACAAGCCCTTTAATACCATACGAAACCTACTGGTACGCCCCAAAGACAAAAATGATCCCAAGAAGACCTGTGGGATAGTGTATATCATCTTTTGTCCAAGACAATACTTACCGAAGGAAGATCGTAGAGGCAATAGAGATCCACAAGCAGAGGCAGCTCAACTTCAACCAGCGATCCCCCCCGAGCACCCATCCACAGCTCAACCTCAACCAAGGCAAGAGTTGATCCCCCCGACCTCAAATTGTATCCCCTAAGGACTTTTTGACTGTCTGATTATAAAAAAGGGAAACAACCTTTGTCAGACAAGTGTAACACAAAAACTTTGTCACGGGTAATACATAAAATCATAATAGTATATTTACAGGACATGTATTACATAAGATGTTACTTCTTATTGTCCACGCTTTGTCAATAAACGTTATAAAATTCACATTAAAACTGTAACTTTGGTCACTTAAAAGGCATTTAGGAATGTAAAAAACAGTAAAAAAAAATCATAGTGAATATTGCCATTAAAAGCTTCTCTCAACAAATGTACATGAACATCTGCATGAACTGGGCGTACTGTAAAACTAGAATATTTTGTGACTGTTTAATTTTGGGAATTTTGGTCAATCCTGGACCTACTTTCCATAGGCTTTTAATGTTTGCTGATTATTTAAGTTTGCGTCTTTGCACCTACCCACGAAATCCCCAAATCAAATCATGTGCAAACATTTTTGGTTTTACAGTACCCAGGACCAAACACGCGGGAGTGTCACAGCAGTTGGGTCTAGTCCCGGATTTCACGATTTTAGGTAAAAGATAGATGAAATGTTTAACAGATTCAAAAGCACCACATTTGCATCGACCATCACTACGGTTCTGTCTGCTGCCCAGGAAGAAACAAACTGGGGACAAAACTTAACTCATCAAATGACAACTCTCTGGCTCATCACAAAACTCTGTAGTCACACCCTATGTCAAGGTGATATCGGAACATCAGGAAAGTTAAGTCAGTGAATACACTTTGGCAATTGTTGGTGATGCTTAACGATCCCCTAGACAAGGAGCGAGTGATTGGTCCCGTGTGCAGAAGATCCAGTGCAATCACCGTGGTGTGTGGTGGCGAAGTTGTACACCTTTTAAAGAGACATGCACAGGTGAATTTCATGACACATGAACCTTTTCTGCCACATAAATAGTACTTGCTGAGCCATTTGAATATATACATTTTTATCTATGTGCAATTTTCAATTTCTTCATAATTAATCATTACTCTAAACTGATTTCATGAAATGTACCCAAAAATCCTGTCCGTCAATATTTACATTGTGTCAGTCTTAATAAATATTGCTGACATGCTGGTTTTGGCTGTTGGCGCACGAGTGATAGAGGCTGTAAAATAATGCAGTGCTCCTTTTTTCCAGGGGATATATGAAACTGACAATCATTATGGTAGTCTACATTTTATGGGTATTAGTGGGGTGGCTGAATGAAAATACTGTTACCGGGTGGATAAAAGCACCAAATTTTGTACAGACTTAGGTTTTTATGTAACTTTTAATAATAGAAGGGATGCCCAATTGACCGATTCAATATATGCGAGAAATAAGGAAAAATCCAAAATGGCCGCCTTGAAGGCTTATAATTTAGCAATCTGCCCTGGTATACTATCATAGTCCGGCATTATTAGTTATTGTTTGTTGATTGCGGTGTCAAACATTACTCTTTGGGTACACTGACTCAAGAGAAACATAATTAAGGTTGTAAGATACATATTTACCTCATATTAAATCCAAGATGGCCACCGTAATATGATCTTTCATAGAACTTTATTTCGATATTTACAAATGATGGTACAAATAATGGTAGATGGTACAAAACTAAAAATGTGAAACCATTGGGTGATTTAGAAGGTTGGGAAGACAAAAAAAGCTAATAATGAATTTATTTATTCATTTATTTAGCACATTTGCAATTCCAAAGACGTGTACAATTTAGGCTGGCTTAGCCGCACTTGCATGAAGTACAGTTCCCTTTGCACGCACATCTGATCAATTGTCTGCATGCAAAGGAAACCTCCGGTATGGTGATCCATAATGGTCTGTATCCATTTTTGCCACACACTTTTGTCCATGCAAAAGTCTCTGGAGATGGCAATGACTGTAGGTCCTGATGGCTCGTGCACATTACACCTTAACTTGTACCCGCTTCTGATTGGTCAGACGCGGGCATGTCACTTTTGCTGGTCCTTTTTCAAGATATTATTCTCAAGTGGGTACTGAGCCACCTGTATGGTGCCTCAGTTCCCACCCACTTGGTATAGGTATCAACTTAGAGTAAGGGCAATTGTATTTCAAATAAATAAACATTTATTGTCATACATTGTTTGGTGTAATGTGCTTTGACTGACGTCTACTTGACGTGGATTAGTTGGTGACAAGGCCATTTGAATACGGCTGTCGTACATATAAAAAATCTGTCAAATTTGGTTGTAAATGATATTGGATTAATGATTTGCTTGTGAAATTGACTGAATAAAGGTTTTTGGTTTTTATCCCTAAAAGATATTGATAATTGATTATTTTTTTTTGTATTGATAATTTGTATTGATAACCCATGTGCTCCGGACCACCCATATCATTGTTGAACTTTTTATTTTTTGTCCCCCCCTCCACACTCCCACCCCATGGGTCCACACAAATTATTGGCAAGGCCGTGACCTTGTGGCATTAGCCCTTCCTACAGGCCTAACGCCCCATGCAAAATGCTATGTGCCTGTTGTTGTTTTTTTGTTGCTGTCTTTTAGTTGTTGACATATGTACAGTGAATAAAAATATGAAGAATTTAGAAAAAAAGATAAAATGGCGTATTTAACAGAATTAAATTAATATACTTCACAAACTGACAACCGGATTTATATAAAAACCTGTCAGCAAAAATTGGAAAATTAGCTTAATTTCAATTTAAAAATAAATTATGAACTAATCTGACATTCCTTCAAAATTTCTCTGAAATGCTAGGAAGATAGGAAGATATCACACTCTTTTTATATTCACGTATTGGGACGATTTAGAAGCAGGGCTTGAGAACACAACAAGAGGACGTTATGATAACTGCTTGGAGGTTGCTGAGAACATTGAGTTTCTAGCCAAACGTCATGACCACATATAATAAGTGAGGATGCACGTGCGACGTACGGACGTGCTGGGCTTACTCAACAACTTCACCCGCCATGAGTAACTTCAGTACTACAGTAGAAAAAGTATCTGTATCACTACTAGTGTCAAAATTGAATATCATAGTAAAAGTGAACTTGATGAAAAGATGGAAATGAATACATGTAATTCGAAAGAATATATAGATCTAGATTACATTGAAGCAGATGCTGATTTAAGTACAGATATAGGTAAGAAGAGTGAAATTGTCAAAAACAATGGAGAAGAAGCTGTGGAGGTAGATCTACAGACACAAAATGGAAATGTTAAAGATGAAACTGAATTAATATCTGAAGCTAAAGACACGTCAAAGTCGCTCATGCCGAAAAGACCTTTATCTGGCTCTTCAACTCCAGTAGCAAAGAAGTCTCGATTAGATGAATTGTTGGGGAAATTGAGTGAAAGAACTGGTACTAGTAATTCTAAAGATTTGTCAATGGAAATAGAAAAGAAAATCATTGCCATAAGCACTGTGGACAGTGGGGATCATCTCAAGAAATCTGTTGATGAAACATTGAAAAAGTTGAAAATATGTGAAGCTTCATTTAAAGAAACAGAAAACCGTATCGCTCAGACGGCAGATAAATGGCTCAAACGGATTGAGAAGAAGCAAGCAGCAAAAAGGAAAGAAAAACAACTGGCTCCCAGCCAGCTCACCTGACCTCATTGTCACAAAGTGTAAATTCCCTGGCACATGTCATCCAGCACCTTTACCCAATGTGCCCATTAACCAGGCGACCGCCCCCGACATGAAGTCGCTACCCCCCAAACCGCACCTCAAAATCAGTAGAGTGCCACAAGGTATAGTGGTGATATGGGATATGACATTGTCTGATGAGCATGCCCAAATCGCAAGCTACGAACTGTATGCGTACCAGGGAAGCAGTGCTCCACCAACTGCAAACCTCTGGAGAAAAATCAGTAGGGACATTAAAGCGCTGCCCCTCCCTATGTCCTGCAAGGTCAATCAATTCCAACCTGGAAATAAATACCATTTCGCAGTCCGCGCCAAAGATATTCACAGTCGTGTGGGAGAATTCTCTGATGCATGTAGTCTCCATCTTGAGTAATACCGTGTTTGTAGGACTATAAGTAGTGTTACTCAACCTACTCTTGTCCTGTTTTCTCAGCAGGATCCATTTCAATTTTGGGACATTGTTTGAGTAAAATGTGTACATATCATAATGTGACTTGCACCTCAGTTACTAATAATGCAGAAGTTATAAATGGGACCGTCTATGGATATTAGTAGAAAGTTATTTTTCATACATTTATTTTATTTGTGATTGTATTTTTAATAATTGTTATGTATGTGATGAATGAATATTGTATATATATTGTATATTATGTATAATAAAGTTCTAATTGTTACATATTGTCTCCTATCTTGATCACAATAATGATGTCTTGGGTCGTCACTGTGAATGCGGGAAATCTTGTAGCTGCGCTCTCCACCAATTTTGCGGTCAACAAGTTGTTCCATATGGTCAGAAGCCGCCATTCTTCAATGATCGATTCAATTTTCTAATCTCAAATGTTATCTTTATTTCTCTTTTAAAATACTTTGGTTTGAATTCTTCACACAGAATCTTGGTATCCTCAGTCGGGTCCACATCATACGTACACACAAATTATTGTTACAGTAAGACTGTGGCCTTATGACCTTATATATCAGCCCTTCCTACAGACCCCTGGCAGGCATTCCCCAAGAACAACAAAATACAAGGCCAGGATTCCCTGGAAATCTCCATGAGACGTCATGTTTTGTGTAGGAGGGGCTAGAAATAGGCCTTGCCTCAAGACATGATGGAACATGTACAATATTCTGCTGATCCAGCAGTTGACTCCGTCAGCAAAAAAATGAGTATAAATATGAGTAGAATGTATACATGTCACCTTACAACGAGAGAGCACCATAGACTCGGCATTCTAGCCGCAGACTGAAGGCAGCTGAAAACATCAGGCTAGCCAATTGTAAGTGTCGTTGTGCATAAAAGAAAGGCACTAGGTTTATGTATAAGAATATAAGTGATATTAGAATTAGTTAGGTTGCGGTCACTAACATTTTGAGAATAAATAAAGCTGGAACAATAAATCAAAGTTGGATTAAATCACTACTTACAGATAGTACCTTTCACAGTGTACACTTAAAGACAGATAACAATAGCACACATTAAACGGCGCGTTCACATCGAGGAGAACTTTCTACGGATTTTCCGGGTTGCCCCCTGGGCAAAGCGAACAACACTACATCCCTGCAGCGAGATCGACAATCGATGAGACGGGGACCCGCAAAAAAACTGATCCGCAGTATGTCTGTAAGTTTTTGATTTTAATCACTTTTGATTTAAGTACATTGTTTTTGGTAAACAGCATTTTGTTTTGATTTTATGAAGCTTATTTAACTTTGAAGCACGGCAAATTCCGGTGTTTAACGATTATTGTGTGCCATGCAAATTTAAAAACCATGAGGGTGCAACTTTTCAAGTTATTACTCAATACTGAGGGTATAGATTGCCCAATACAACACCTATTGCACGGAGATAAACAACTTGTCACCTTGTAAATGACCGCCAGTATTACTCACTGGTTCAAATGCTCACACGAATTGCACAATGCCAGTTATTTTCTCCATCAGCTGTTGCTCAGCCAGTCTGTGCAAGTGCTAGATTGACCAGTGTGAAATACACGTAGTTGTCGTATGTTGTAATAATAGTTTTCAGCTACATATATACTGAGCAATCTATGCTGTGCACAAATTATATATCTTACCCATGCTTTCTGGGCTTGTGATGATAAATTGCTAGGTGATATTGTATTTTTGTGTGTCTTTAAACGTATGTCACGTTTATACACGTAGTTTTACATTGCAATAGCATTCTCAAACAAACTATCTGAGAAGCATAGGTTAATTGGTATATTCTCTTTTGTAATGGTACATTGCAAGTACAGAACCATGCTCGTGTCATAGCCAATAGCAATTAATAAATTAACCCAGCAATCATTTTCAGGATGTTGATGGAACAAGTATAATTTTCAGAGTCAAAATAACATAACAGCCATACAATCACGAATGCTGTGCATAGTAATAATATTCAACATGACCTACATTTTGGGAGCAGCCAAAGCCACAAAGCTCACACAGCTATGTGGGTCAATGTCACTCTCCACCTGGCAGTGTTTTGGCATATTCCATGCATATGCATAAAATTGATGGCTCCAGCTCCACAATATCCGTGGTCTTACGACCTACTCACTCATATATATATCTGACCATGTAGTCAAACACGCACATTACTGGAACCTTTCATCTTTAAGGGACGAGCGGACTTGCGTAAATATGAACACCCTCTACCCATTACCACCGACAAAGTTTTACAGAAACAATAAAGATAACGGAGTAGTTTGACAAATCGAATTCCGTACTTTAAATTTCGAGTTGCAACAAGCAAAATGCGCAAATATGATTATAGTAAAAGATAGCCGTTAAAATGTCATGCTTTCTAGACAGGGATTTTGGTATTGTATTGGTCATTGTAGTAATATCTGGGTATGGTTCATTATGCATAATTGGGTGGAATGTAGGCACAAAGTGGGTGAACGAATGGGTGAACATGTGGTAATAGTATTGGCAAACAAACGGCAATTGAGACATGACACACACGTCTGCACTAAAGGCATGCATATTAGATACGTTCTAAGTGATTTCATTACATCCGGACTACGTACGCGTGAGTAACTTTTTGTGGGATGCTGCCGCTGCCGGCTAGCCTTGAGGCATAATGTAACGGGGATATATACAGGGGAAAGCGATACAGAGCATAGACATTGGGTACACATTTACAATATGCAAGACAGGTAGAGGCAGGGGGCATTTTTACGATGTGATTAACGAGGGAACAGTTGTAGGATGAAACGGGACACACAGACTAAACTTTTGAAAAATGCCTGGGTGCAGGTGTTTGTAAATGTTTGAATGACCGACAGGGTGCGAGTATATTACATTAAGATAGGATACGAGTATATTCCAGGTGCTTACATACCATTTACCGAGATGCAGACCTCCCCAATATTACTGGCTGGACGTGATTGCCTATTACTGATTGCTTTGTATAAGCGAATCACGGGAGTCCCCTCTTAACGGCGGGACATATTATCTATCACCGTAGCTCATATAAAATTTTGGTTTCTTAACTTTGTTGTTTTCGCATCATTGCACATATTGCATGATTTTTAGGAAATTGCAAACGATTTCACATAAAGGTATGCGCAGTAGAGGGGCTTTCTTAGATCCGTATAATCGACAATTATTAGTTACGAGCGTAAATACAAATAGCACACTGTAATATAGGACACATTAGTTTATTATGGAAAGATACCACACTTATATCCATGACAATTATTTAGAAATAAGACATTAGGAACAATATCAGGATTACACTTCACTAACATACCGACAGCTTGGTTCCACGTACATAACGCGTCTTTAAATGCAGTTTACAATGTTTTTGTAGAGAAATGAATGCTTGTTGACCGGATTTTCACATTAGGGGAGAAAACCCATTAATATTTTGGTTAAATAAATTAGACAGAGACATATTAAGCTATACCTGACTTTAGTTAAAAATATATGATTTCTTATCACTTTTACGAGTCTCAATACATAGTTCAGGATGGTATTCAATTGTAGAGCTTTAATAATGACATAGTTTTACTATTATCATAGGATTTCTTATATTATTACTGGATATTCATACAATTCGTTTAATCATTGCATGTTCTATGTATTTGAGACAGCGGATGGTGTTTTTCTACTGGAATGTATGACAATATCACCAAGGCAACATCAGTGGTGATACCCCAATGGATTGCGGACAGGGTGGAGCAGAGTAATACTAGACAACCAAAGAAGCATTATGCATTCTGCTCACAATATCTAGCCAAACCCCTTTTATACATGGCTCTGATGACATAACAACCATGGACATCATGGCATATTGTTGTGCTAATGTGCATAAGACTTGTTTCGATAGATTCATAGATCGAACACGGGTTTGCCCCATAGCACATCCTGCACTAAAACGGGCTTATGTGGACATTGAATTTAAAAAAAATCCATGGGATGCATCTTTTCTATTGCCGGATGACACATGCACAAGATATCAAACTTGGTATTATCAAGCACATCCTCAATTTAGAATCTATGCACAGCTAAAAAAAAAAAAACAAAAAAACAAAAATTTTTATCAAATAGGACCATCGATGTTGTCCACGTCCGAATACATATTGTTTCAACTGCATACCCCAAACATTGTAGTTTTAAACAAAATAGATCTGTTAACCCGTAAGGACACAGATCATGTATTCAGCATTGAATTATTCACCGAGAAAACACAAAGAGCGGGGTCTTACACATTTTGTACATTCGTTTTCGTAATATATGGTCTCGCCCCAAGTTCTTGGGAAATTCCTAGGCGCACCTTGTGCAGGGTCATAATGCCTAGCTTGGCTTGATAGGCGGGGCCATCCGCATGTCTTAACACTATTAATAGCATTTTTGCTTTGATTTAACTAATCTCTTGCACTGGGTGTTTCCAATTATGCACATGATCAATAAGACTAGTTACATTATATATTCACATGACGGGAAACTCGACCACATTTTTTGAGTTCTATTTAGTTTCAATAGTTTTAGCCTATGCATGAAATCAAATAACTTTTCTACGGTTGCGATATTAATGGCATGATTTTAGAAAATTGCAAGCAATTTCACATTAAGGGGAGGGTAGTCAATCAATGACAAACACCATGATATGTATAATAAGTGTAAAGCGATCAATGGCAAAACATCATAGTATGTAAAGCAAGAGAGGTAAATGTATAGTCTGTATATAAGTCATTGTAATAATCACCACACCGTAATTAAGTGTATATACCATGTTTGTGTAGTTCTGTTAGGATTTAACATAGTGTGTACATAAATGTCATAAAAAAATTTAATTTGTTTGTCAAATAAAACTGTAAAGGGTAGCGAGAAATCAATAATAGCATATAGAAAGAAGAAAAGGAGAAGTATACGTTTAAAAAAAAACATATAAGAACATTTGCTAACTATACTCTATAGTTTCAGAACGCTGGCGGAGGGGTTCTTGTGTCTGCCGTCACCTGCGCCAACGACTGCTCCATGACCTCTGGGTGCGTAACTCAAACGCACCTCTACCTGGGCAAAACCACATCAAGTTTGTGTCGTCTCACCCCACAAGCAACACAGCTAATCAAAGCAAGCAAGAAAAAAAGATAGATAAAAAATCCAAGGATGAACAATTCATACACGGGGAAACACGGGAAAAAAAAAAATAAGCATGAGACAATGAGAAGACATCACAATACTCAACCAGGAAAACAGAGAACAGGGCGTCGAAGGCCATAGGCATACGGAACACCTCCAAAAGCAAATATATATATATATATATATATAAAAAATAAACTAATGTTCATAAACAAAGACAAGAAGAAGCAAAAGACACTAAGGCATAATGCACACAGTAGAAGGAAGAAATCTAGTGAGCATTGAGCACTCACTAGACAAGTAACAGAAATCGCCACTCGGGAAAGATTGCATTATGTTTTTGGACCAGAATAAGATTACATGAATAAGAGACTAGCCAAATCTCGCTGCCTTTCTACATAAATAATGATTGAATTATGAATATATAAATTAAATTACATATACTAATTATTAACCATTAATGCATGTAGTGATATATGCACATTTTTTAACAATAAGGAGAAATTTACCAGCAAATATCACTAAGTGCATATGTATTTTTACTAACCTACGACCGCGAATGAGTTTGATATACGATTGTTAGGTTATATAAGGAAACTCATAATATTTTGTGTGAAATCTTCTCGCGTATATTCACAGGAGTTTTAGGATAAGTTGTGAAACATGTAATATATATATTGTAGTTTTTAGGGTTTGCTTTTGAATACCCAGAGTGTATTGTAGTTAAGGTTTGTTTGTGTTTAGAGTAATCCCAAATGTTAGCAAAACATACACACATGTGTATATGTAAACAAAAGGGAAACCATTTCATTATTTATAGTATTTTGAATAACTTGTTTTTAGCTATCAGGTTAAGTTACTAGTATTAATAAGGCCACGGTGTCTATTTAGGTAGGTAATAAATGAACAATGTACATTTCACAGCACTTAAGGAGGAGAACATTTAAGGCAAAAGGCTACGACTGCAGGAGAGAAACATTGGACTCGTTTAGGCATGACATTAAAGTGCTGTGAATTATCTAAATTTTAAGTAAAAACTTGTAAAGGCACCTTGACCGTTAAATTTAGACAGGGAAAACTGGCACTTGGGGATGCTTGCTGGTGTATCGTCATCTGGCCACCTGGACGTGTCCGCGGCAGCCCGCATTTTTTTTTGGGGTGATAATATCACCCTCAGAAAAAAAAGGGGGTTGTCATGGATCATGACCACCGAAAATTGTCTTGCTCATGAGTGGCTTTCCCTGGCAGGCATTCCCCAAGAACAACAAAATACAAGGCCAGGATTCCCTGGAAATCTCCATGAGACGTCATGTTTTGTGTAGGAGGGGCTAGAAATAGGCCTTGCCTCAAGACATGATCGAACATGTACAATATTCTGCTGATCCAGCAGTTGACTCCGTCAGCAAAAAAAATGAGTATAAATATGAGTAGAATGTATACATGTCACCTTACAACGAGAGAGCAGCATGGGTGCAGATGTAACGGCACCATCGGCTAGCGTGTTCCACCTCTAAACGCTAGCAGATACGATTTAAAGAGAAAGATCAATAACGTTGTAACGCGTCAAGTATACAAGTTGTGTATTTAAATAGTTAAAATTGCGGTCACTAATATTTGGAGAGTAAAATAAAGAATGGAACAATAGTCATTTTGGATCTTATTGAAATCTACTTAGCAAAACGTACCTTTCACTGGGTCACGTTTAATAACAAGACAATAAGGAGCACACATTAATCAGCGGTTCATATAGAAGTGAGATCCCAGCGGATCGTCAATCCTCCCTCAAGCAAAGCGAACATCCCAGTACAGACAACGGCCAGGCCTCCTGCCTCATTCCAGGGAGAAATACCATCCGATCTGTAAAACGGTGAGTAGGGTCTTACTGCACATAGCATCCACTTTTCTGAGGAGCGAAAAACTGCTCCTTTCTGAAATGTGCATTGCTGGGTAAGTTGTGACTTAACTTTGGGATGGTGTGTCTTTCTAATTTTCTGTATTATATGAACTTGAAATTGGCAGGACTAACAAAATGAATGGAAAAAAAATCATGTAATGTTATATAGATATATGAGGATCAAAGCTATTGACTTGAGTGATATTGTTGAAATGTGAACCGGGAATTGTCTGGAAATTGTGTTTCATGTTACTATGTCTCAGCCTAAGTATGCTGCAATGTTTTATTGGCAACTTGTATAAAAAGCTTGGACGGGGACCAAAAATCAAGTTGATTTCATTTTTATTTATTTTATTTCATTTTTTCTGGGGGGGAATGAGGGGGGGCTGTTTGATGATTTTTTCCTGCTTGATAATCTGCCGTGCATTCAAATGGGTAGCCCGAAAAAATTGGTAATATGGTAGCAATATTACCGCGGAGGGGCTGAAGTTTCAAACAAATTAAGATTTGGGCCTGAAACAAATAATGGTCTCAGTTTTTCATACCCTCTGTCCCATAGTAAATGGTAACCACTTACATATACAAAAAGTGGCAAATGTGAAATGGCATTATGCAAATATGAGAAAACTCTGAGTCTTACAATCACAAAAACACCACATTCAGATTTTTAATTACAAACATAGATATTTAAGCCCAGAATACCTAATTAATATACATAGCCATTTCATTACAATAGACAAGCACTAGGCATTTCTTCCTCACAAATTATTGACTTATCAATATTTTATTTGATGCATGTAGAAAGCAGTCTTTTGTCAGGGGCAAAACACAAACCATTGCCTTGTTATCTCCCCCAGTTTAACTGAATTATTTAACTTGATGTTCACAAAATAGGGAGATAACCTGATCTCCTACGGCTCTTAACCAATCAGAATTAAGAATGAACAGCAAACTGGGGAAAAAAAAGTTATCCATCATTTATAACCCATACAATTGTAACCCGTAACCAGTTCACAATTCACAATGCACTCCCTTTTCCTTCTGAATTGTAGGTTGCATGGAAAAGGATAATATGTTTAGACAGCCATTAATGTATGTTGCATTGTTAAACAGGATAATAACTTCAATAATTACTTTGAGCTTTCAATAGTCTTGTAATACGAGTCGTATCTTGATCACAATCATGTTGTCATGGGTCATCACTGTTAATGCGGGGAAAGTCTGGAGTGGTACAACCTACCTCACCCCCCTTGTGCTACATTGTTACATATACTAAGAAGCTTCCTGGATTCGTTTTTCTAATCTGGATTGTAAAAGCCGCTTTGGTAACTCTGAAGTTACCCTAACGAATGAATCAAATTCTTGTTGTTGATTTTTTTTTAAATTTGTGGGACTAAAATTCATGGTTTAGTAGGTCATTGTCAAGCAAAGGTGTGTATTGAACGCCAGTAGGCGAAACCCTCCCCGCCCCCCTAGGGAATTTCGCACACTATACTTTTCTGAAAGTGTGATGTCTTAGGAGTATTTTGCCACTTGTTTGCCAAAGATCTAGTGGAGCGTTAATGAGTAACTATATTTTTAATAAGTATACCCTTTTATTACACTGTCCCTCCCCCCACTGTCCCCTCCCCCACTGTCCCCCCCCCCCCCCACTGTCCCCACCCCCCACTGTCCCCCCCCCACTGTCCCCCCCCACTGTCCCCTTCCCCACTGTCTCCTCCCCCACTGTCCCCTCCCCCACTGTCCCCTGTTAAATACAGAGTATTTATTAAAAGTCCTTGACACAGCATAAAACTGCACACTTTATTTTCCCACCATATTTGTACACTCCTTTGCACATGCTCAGAGGTGACCTCCTTGCATATTAATTACCTGGTTAATTAATAGCCTTGTTACCAGGCACTACAAATATTAAACATTAATTATACTTTCTTTTCTTTTCTATCTAAATGGAAAATGCACAAAACTAAAATTATTTAAACAGAATCCTAAAATTGTATTTATGGTTATAAATCAAATATAAATTTCAATTGAAATATAAAACCTAT
>CM032665.1:26430575-26457101 GCA_019095985.1 Streblospio benedicti
GATCACACTTGTTACCATCAAATCTATACTTGTTGGTTTCGTTACAATACGGAACTGCAATATAACAAACAAAGAAACACATATAAAAGTTTCATGTGAAAGTAATTGAAACTCCCATACATAACAGATAAAACTCGGGCAATATATAAAATGAAACTACATACGTTGTGTTGTTGTAGTTGTAGTTGTAGGTGGTGCTAAAAGAAAAGAATTAAAACACTAAATTTATATTTAGAGACTAATAAATCAACAAACAAATCATTGATTACACAACCTACTGTCTTATAACATACATTATATAGACCTAAATGCCAAAATTGAGGAGACATTATGTAAAAGGTGTGCTGTGATTATTATTGGGATTCCCCACTACCGATAAGTAGCATAACAGCAACATTTCCTCCCATACATAGGTGACCGCTCTCTAGCTCTACATTATCGATGAGTGAACACATTGTAGCAGCAGCAGCAGTGGCAGCAGTGGCAGCAGTGGCAGCAGTGGCAGCAGTGGCAGCAGTGGCAGCAGTGGCAGCAGTGGCAGCAGCAGCAGCAGCAGCAGCAGCAGCATTCGTATTTAGGGGCAGTACTGAAAACTGGTGGGGAATCTTTGGAAATATATTATGCTTACTTGTTGTAGTTGTAGTGATGCATTCATAGTCTGAAACAAGACAGTGATACAATCAGAAGGTGAAACACACAGCTTGCCCAATTGTATACAAGAACAATTGCATAAAGTATGATATACACACCAGAGCACGCTCTTATAGACAGATCGCACAGTGCATAATTATCTCCAATAGCTTCAACCTCAATCATTATCGACGACACGTCCACAAATACATCCATTTCATCAAGTTGCGGGAATACCACATTTCCAGGAGATACCACAAAAACGAAGTGCTTGTTATTCAAAAGAGTTACGAGAACTGACGCCAGCGACATTTTCCGTCTTTCTCAAGATTTACATAGTCATCATGCACACACTA
This sequence comes from Streblospio benedicti, assembly GCA_019095985.1. NCBI lineage: Eukaryota > Metazoa > Annelida > Polychaeta > Spionida > Spionidae > Streblospio > Streblospio benedicti. The sequence goes on from CM032665.1 coordinate 26,431,562, forward strand.
GAAACTCGTTATCTTGATATTTCGAAATTTCTCTTAACCCAAAGTTAATCTCATTTCCATTTATCAGTATGAGATTTGGTCCATTGGTTATCTGGAATACTGGACATATAGAAAATTTTCTTGCTTTGTCTACATATTCAAGATAGTAAGTTCTACTGTACTTGTAATTGTAAAGGTCACGCTTGGTATCATATAGGGGTAAACCATGGGCAGTGGGCCCCGATGGGCCTGGAGAAGGGTCATATTTGGTCTCATCTGGCTAATTGGGGTCTCGTTCAATACGATGCTGTTTTGATATCCTACCGGTTTGCATTAAGCCACAAAAGTTCAAACCTGCATTGATACTCCCACATGCAGGACCACCCCTAGCACAGTCACAGCAAAGGTTCATTTCACTTAACGCTGGCAACTTCTGGCCGGAAGCAATGCTTCCCGGCGTTAATCTGACCTATAAGGGCAAAATCAGCCTCTCCCCGGAATCACGTCGCTTGAGGCATCCTTCAAATGGTCAAGCAGCTTGCACATTAAACTCTTGACCATTGACTTAGTACTCTATCATCTATCACATACACATTTTTTAAGATAATTTTACCTCCACACCACTGCTACCTTCTACACAAAGATTGTGCTGATGTTGAAGTTATTTTTTGACACATTATGATTGCTCAAAGTGCTTAACTCATAATTAACATAGGTTGGCGCGGCTCCTAAACTACTAAGCACTTTCGGTATTAAATGTAAAGTTAAGGAAACCAAAATCTAACAGTACGGTCTCAATCATACATTATTTATTTTCAGGGCACTAACGGCACCCATGATTTTGAAGCAGTGGTTGGGTTTTAGCTAATCTGCGTGACTTTGTTAACTTTGCTGGCATGAAGTGGAGACTATGCTCAAGTTCCACCCATCGATGACCTACTGGTCTTGTTAACTTGGCCCGTTATGTAATGATTGCTCATTAAACAGTTTTCACGAGAGATGTTTAATAAAGCTGGCTATGCTCAGTCTTCAGAAGCTTCTAGATTTTAAAATGATGAACATGCATAAAGCCATGACTCTGCAAACAAACACTAGATTCGTCCTGGGTATTTGACTGTCGCAAACGACAGAGCTCCTTCTTGCACTCCCATTAGACTGGTTGATTTTATCTGTTTGCTGTGGTTTATTGACTGTGGTGTTCACTTAATCGCATAGTTCGGGCTGCATAATAGGATCCGAGACCGAGGCTCCTCAGGTTTCCCTTTAAGCTGATGAACCCTACTTCGACCTGATATCGGCCCTTTCTCTTCCTCAGGTCCATCGCAATCTTACGCCACCCCCTCGGCCTTCCCAGTTAAGCCTACCCATTATTGGAGGCAATGAGATGCTGTGTCGGGGCCCTCTTACCTCGTTCATTTCATAAGTTGTAATACCATCTGCATTGTATTTTAGCTCACAAAGTGATCTTAAGCAGTCAGCAGAAGTCCTCACTTTGCCCTCCGCCTGTGAGAGATGATATGCAGCCTCTCTCTGAATGGGCGAGCCGCCAAGCAGCATTTTCTTTCAGCACCTTCCCAGTGCCGGTACCTCTCCTGCATCAGCCTAGCAAAACATATGGTTGGATTGTTTCTTCACTGCACCCTTGGTGTGTATTAACAATTTGAGCCAAGCTTTGCAGAAATCATCCCCTCGTTCTTTTGTCCACTATGTTAATGAACATGGTCATGAAACTATATAAGCAGCATAGGGTCCCCCATCGCTAACTCCTTCCACTTGGTCAAATGCCTCCACAAGGGCTCTGGAAGACTCATCTATGGATGTGGTTGAACTACTGGCATTGCTTGAAGATGATGCCAGACGCTGTCAGCTCTCCACATGCTTCATCTTTCTTTTCCCTCAGTTCCTCCAGGTACGCATCACTCTCTTCTATGTGGTATCAACATCTTCTTCAAGCTTTTTGATGGATCTTGTCAGGACCTCTTCCAATTCATTAAATTTTGCTTTATTTCTGTATTACTCTCATCACTTCTTCTTTTTGTTCTTATCTGATATTAAACTTCTAATTTTTTCCACACTGTCTAGTTATGGCTGACTTTGGCTTGGCCCTTTGCACCTTTAAGAGCCTTTATGTCCCTTCTCCCTGCCATCTCACTTTATTCTTTGTATTTTGTATTCACTTCTCACTTTCCTCTCACACTTCTGTTTTGATTCAGCAATAATAATTATCACTTTGTTGGCTAGTATTTTATCACTGCTGTCTCCCCCACCGTCAGCAACAAAGTGTTGTGTGTTTTTGGTTTTCTTATTTATACTTGGTTCACAGTCTACCAACGCACCTTCTAAGCCTCCTTATCCAATTGGTGTGACTAAAAATTTAAAATAAACAATTTCAATGACTGTACTACTTCATATAATATACTTAACTACATCTTTGCTGAAACCTTTACATTTTACATTCACAATAACTTTGAAATACACCACCTCTAACTCAAATGTAATATACACAAGAAATCCTCATTAACATAATAATAAATTTCACAAACAACATCGTGTAAACACTTCATCAGGCACCCCTAGGGTGAAAAACACAATAGTTATTCCTCTGTAGATTATATTGATTCTATCCCCGATACTCCCATCTCCTATCTCTACTTTATCATACAAAAAATATTTGAATCTCTTGTTTCCAATCCGACCACTGGTCACACCACTACCTGTGATTCTTGAATGAGGCCTGGAATCTCTTCTCTGGCACACTAAAATAGACAAGTGAATATGGCAATGTCACGATAACAAACTTATTAAAACCTAAAACCTACTAAATCATGGTGACGGATGATATATGCATGTGAATGCACCCAAGCCAATACAAAGAGCTCCTGTATCACGTGTGCGTTGATGGAAACCGTTCCCGTCCTGTGCACACAGCCATGATTATAGTGACCGACATTGTATTGATCATGCGACCACTTCTGGCCTGGTCAAAATATCCTCGATCTGGTGAATGTCAGGGCGGGTTTAGGTGTGAGCCGAAAACAGCACCAAGCACACTCCACTGCACAACAACAATGCAATAGAACTTTAAAGAATAGCAGAACGCAATATTGATGACGTCATGTTTATAACAGATCGTCGCTGTAATAAAAACGAAGTTTTTTTTTATTAAACTTAATATTGCTATGATGAGAATGAACGGTATAATCTTATCAGTACAAATATTGTTGCATTTTACTTTCCATAACTATAGTGATATAGTCTTTACATAAAAGACGAGTTGCAGCCAATTACAAGGGTGCTTTCAAATACGTATACTTCATAGTGCCGTTACCACCGTTTGTGTAGAAGTTTCAATAATGTAAGAAATAAGTTCGATACCTTTGTAAAGCTAGTTTTGCATTGGCAAGGCTTCAATGACATGACACCAGCAAAAGCCTTTCAAAAAACAAAATGACTGTTTAGGGAAACTAATCGTGGAGCTAACGTGACTGACAACACGTCACGTGTCACTTCCGGGAAAGCGTGTGACGCATCATGTGGTTCGCGCGTGCGCAGTGTCAGTCACGTGACTTCCGCCCCGTAAACAAGTAGTTATTGATCGCGGCAGCCAATGTTTACACACATTCACGGTGCTTTACGGACCTTACCTTTCACAAAATACGGAGGGCATTAACAACTTTAGACTACAAGAGAACCTGCGTTATGGCGGTGAATTTGCTTCATTTGTGAATAGTTTCTACTACAGGAGTCATTTTCAAACATTAGGTATTGTATTAGGTACATCTTAAGTTCTGTAATAGACTATACACCCATTATAAAAACAGTCTACTTCTTTTCAATGACATCAAGAGTAGAAACTTCTCACGAAAACACAGAGAATGTACAAGAGGGGAAACTGTCAAACAAAATGTAAATCTTGGTCAATGTCCTGTTTGTGTACTCCTTGGCTTTAGTTCCTTTACGTACATAAACTCCCCTCGCAGCTGTTACATACATGGAACGGCGTTTCATGGGGCTTCGCTTTTTTCCGCGTTCACTGACCCAAGTGTCCAGGTTGGACATGTTATTTATGTCATTTTCAACTGACAGTATTCTCTCAATCCTGGCAATAGATTGTTGTATTTCAACAGACCATGTATTTTCTGGTATTTCATTCCTTTTTATACTTGATACATTCCCCTTTTTTGGCTATAGTCAGTTAGATTATCTATTTGCCTTTCACACCAAAGATCAATATGAAAATTACACACAAGCACAGAGTGATCAAGTTTGCTGAGCATATTATCAAGCACGGGTATATTAGTGGAAGGCCTTGTGTAACAAGAAATGAGTTCGTGTGCATGGAACGAAAACAGATGCCGACATGCATCATTTTAATCTTTATCATTATTTTCCATGTAATTGCATCGGATCCAGAAGTATCCGATAACCCGAAGAGGGTTATCGTCCCTCTTCAAAGAGGGGTGATACCATGGTTATCATGCTTGTACTCAGCCGGACTACTTTTTCAAATCTTTTAAAACATTGTTGTAATTATTTAGAAAATAATGATAAATACAAAGCCGTGTTCGTTGTGTAACATGAATTATTTTATCAGGTGAGTTCAGGTGCACCCCATGACGTCACTGCGGCGGCGGCAGGTGGTTCATTGACGGGATAACGGATAATTAATCCCCAGCAGGTGTCCTTGCGCGGCTCGGCGGGGAACGGGGACAGGCGGAGAATATGTGACTAGTAAAATAAACATTTTTTATGGCTTTGACTTCGGTAAAAGAAGATGTAACATGAAGTTGAAGATACACATATCACATTTCATTATTTTAAATGGTGTATTTCTTTCCTATTCATATGCAGCAAAAAAGTGTATAACTTTGTCATTTTGACTTAATATGAAAACCTATCTGTCTCTCGGGTTGAAACAGATGAGATCCGGAAGACATTAAATGCTGCTCCCTCCCCGTCCGTCCCTCCATCCTCCATACCTCTCACACAGATGCCCGCTATTGATCTTATGTGTTTTGTATATCATAACAGGTATCCGCCAATAGTTATAGTTTCACAGGAGACCTCTCAAACGTGCTTGTTGCAAGAGTATACATGGGTTATTTCTGGTCATTCCTGATGCATGAGGGGGTCATATAGCAAAACTGTGATTGGTGATTTGCACTAGATCTTCAACGTGAAATGTGAATTGCATGTATTTAAGTATGTGAAATGTGATGAAAATGTGATGCAACCTATTCAGTTACATTCTTGGGGATTCCCAGTGCTTGTGTGATATATGTTTGAATGGATTTCATCCTCACCCTTCTTGGCCTCCTGCCTTGGGATGCTATCATCCATCATTCTGGTATACATGACCCTTCCGCCCTCAGTGCCAGTTCGACTCCCGCCACAGCCACTTGATATAGTCAAATCCAATTTCAGGGTTGTCGCGTCAAGCAGCGGATACCTGTCTTCCCGTCCATATCTATCGGCAAGGCGGCCGGCAAAAACACGCCTGAGAAATCACGCGAACGGTAACTGCTGCCTAAGTATAAAAATTGTAGCATGTCAAAACTTAATGAAATTGGTAACTGGTATATAGCATGTTCATGGTGGGTTTGTTGGGATGTTGGTGAATGGATTTCATCAAAAATATACATTACACCTTTCCGGCCTCATGCGCGCCTGGTCGCCGGCAAGCTATCAAAATCACTTGTTCCTTGATATAAAATGAAATACATCCAACTTGGGGTAACGTTGCTCCGCCGCCTCACAGACACGCACCTCACACAGTGTGAATATTCGCATGGTCAAAACTTTAATACCCTGTTTACGAACCATAACTCAGTCCGTTTTGTGCCAATTTCAGCTCTCGCTCGCGTGACCACACATTGTGCATTGACTTACAGCATCCATATTTCGGTTTGGTATGGGGCGACGTTTGGTTGTCATGGATTTGCTGTTCAAAAAGACATTGTGCCTCGATAGGTAAAAGTCATATTTGTAACATTGTAAATGCTGCAATTGATGGTTTGCATGCCTCCACAAGCATGTCAAAACTATAATGAAATCACAACCTCCGACTTTGATTTTTTTTAAACATCCATCCATTTGCGCCATCTGGCTTCTCTCACCAGTCCTCCTTCAGTATGAAAAACACACACACTTCAAACAATGTGAATATATAGCCGCGGCTAAATTGTTTGTCCCGGTTTTGTGCTGGTCCGAAGCCTGTAATTAGCAGGTGTTGTTTCCATCACGTGACCACCCATTGCGGCATGTTTTCCGGACGCTTCTATAGCATCAAACGAAAGCGTCAGTTTGTCCCGGATTGTATGGGCTTTCATTTAGGATTGTGCAACCATATGAGAAATGATCAATTGATGATCAATAAGTGGACCAATGACCTGGTGTAAATTGTTAAGTCGTGAGAGCAATCCCCATTGTCATGATTTTGCTGTTTAAAAAGTGAACGGCCGTGCAGGTGATACGGAGCTGTGTTTAATTGCTTTAGGGATGAGTTTGCTCAACACCCACCACCAGACCCAACCGGGAATCAACCCACGACCTTCTGGTCACGAGTCCAACTCCCTATCCACTCGGCCTCAGAAGCACATAGGTTTCCTTCCATGTATTGTCTCATTTGTAGCATTTGATTTGTAATAAATAAAACAACTCAAATCCCTCTCAATATTCAGTCCATAGCAGTATGTTCCAAGGCTATGAGTTGCTCTATGTAAACTCAATTGGCACTGATAGCAGGACTTGTACTAACAACCCCATGCCCCCATGCTCGCAAGACCAAAATAATACGACATCCCAAGCAAGTTATGACCATCCCGTATCCAAATAACTCAAACAAGAAAAGCTTTCTATTTTATTCTTTCTATCTTTTTTTGTTTTTTGTCTTTCCAGGGAAAATGCTAAAATGCCAGTTCCACAGATTGCCTATGCAGTTCGGCGATTGCGGGTTAGAGCGCCGTAAACTGACATCTGCATAAATCCTGCCGAGATGTAACAAGTTGACATGAGCTGCTAATCCGATAATCCGCCATCAGATTATCTCCAGGCGCGAGCAATTACTGTAGACATCCCGTGTATTCGGGCAGTTGAGACTTGGGGGAGGGTGTGCATAGGCAGATCCAGGGGTGGGGGGGGGAGGCGCACCCCTTTTCCCACCAAAATACTTCATTTTCATAGGGTTTTTCAAGAAACCCCTTTTCCTTAAGTGCGCCCATCCACCTTTTCCAAAAACCTGGATCTGCCACTAGTGTGGAGGGGCCTGGGGTCGAACTACAGGGTGATCAACCTCTTTTATGAGGGGCAAACATACCTATTTTGATATGTGAGAATGGCCCTTGATTTTTTATGAGAAATGAAAATGGGGGCCAGTTTCCTTTGTAAATTGTGAGTAATTTAAAAATTTAGAAATTGTGAAATGAGAATGGTTAGACAATTAGTGAGGATGGCCCTGTGTTTTTGCTGAAACTTCTTCCCTCTTTTATGTCAAACGTCATTTTCTGTGAGATATGTTTCAGTAACAACAATCTTCTTTTTTCAACAACATCAACAACAAACACGAAGACACAGGCATATCAATTGACTGGGACCTGGCCTCTGAAATTGGAGCTTTATTTCAATGTCAATGTTCACTGGGGTGCTCTTCCATGCTATTTTAAGTATTATCAATAATTTGCATGACCTTGCACCTTGAAACCTCATGAGACAGATTTAACAACTGGTTCTTTAGGCAGGACAAATGTACTGAGGGTTTTGGGACTGGTCTGTTGTCTGCATTGTGTGTATATGTCACATCATTTGTAAGGCCGTGTGTGCGCATGTTCTGGTGTATGTATAAAAAAGCAAATGTCAGAAAACTACAAACAGCGTATAATCGAATAAACAAAACATGCACCATTTGCATGTTTAAGAGCATTTGCGTCCCAGCTATTTTGGGACATGAACCTGAATATAGGGTGAAAAAATAGGCAGCCACGACTATTGAAGCCAAAACAATGCACTTCACACAGGGCCCAAAAACATGTCATAATTAGTTGTATACTGATGAGCTTATTTTGACACCTCAAACACTATTGTTGGTTCATTAATAGCTAAGCTACGATGGTTTAAACAAACAAAATATACGGGATCGGTGTTAAGTGCTCTACAGAAGTCTAGTGTTTTGGCTTCAACATTCATGGTTGTCAGGTCTGGTGGTGGGTGTTGCGCAAACTCATCCCTAAAGGAGTTGCACACTGCTCCATGGCACCTACACGTTAATTAGGTACAGGTAATTGGGCTGAAAGAGTGAGTGAGTGAGTGAGTGATTATGTGAGTGATTAGCATTGTGGTTGTCTGAACACATTACAGCGCATGTTGATTTCACCCGCAAAGTGTCAGCTGCGCCCTCTAGCCATTATCGAGGGGGGTTGTATATAGCCTTGATGAAAATCCATTCACCAACATTTTTTCTTAAATCACCAGTCACCAATACATTTATTATCATTCACCAATCCCCAGGAATTGTAACTGAATAGGTTCCATTACATTTCACACACTTAGATACAGGCAATTCACCATTCACGCTCAATATTTAAGGGATATCACCAATCACAGCCTTTGTAATAGTTACCAATAATAGGTTCCATCACATTTCACACACTTAAATACAGGCATTTCACCATTCAGGCTCAAGATTTAGGGCAAATCACCAATCACATTTTTTGCTATATGACCCCGTGTTCAGTGCAGAAAGAGCGGATGCCTTCGTCCACTCGTGCGGAAGGGTGTGGGCAGGGGCTGCGTGTGGCGAGGATTGTACATGCCAAGTCTGAGCGAAATGCAGACATATTATGCAGATGCAGCAGTCGCGTACACTGTAAACAACAGCGCCCCAGTGATGGACTGCGTGCGTGCACTACTGAAACTGTTGTTTATCGAAACTGACGTAATGTTAAACCAACGCATTCGGTGGATTAGGTCATAAATCGAACAGAATATTACACTTATCGTTGACATTTTGCAAAGAATGCTTATACCGTAGAACCTATAATTATGACCACCTCTCTATTGAGATCACATCTATAATAAGACCAATTTTCACGGTCCCAAATTTTCATAAATCTACCAGAATGAACATCTGTAAAGAGACCGCCTCTATTGAGACCACCTAACACTGGTCCAAAAGGTGGTCCTAATAGAGAGATTCTACTGTATGTGCATATGCTCCATGGCTTTGTTACAGTCGTTTTGGGGCCATCAGGTATGAGTATTTCGTAGTGAAAATACACCTGAAAGTCATAGGATCTCCACGGGATTTTACTGCTAACCTCGCTTAGCCTCGTTTTCGTGTATATTATGAATATTTATGAGCATCTCATTAAGACCCGTCTATATATCACATAGCCAAGTTTTAGAAAATAATTGCAATCCACTTTGACTACCACATGATTATAGACGAGAGACAATTATAAACGTAAATTGCAAATTGTGTCTTGTCAAATTGGAAATTGAGCCCAACACTGATTTGTATAATGATTTCATAACTGCATTTTAATACTGTATATACGTGTTTATTTGTTACATGGACATGTTTCATGTCTGATTTAATAAATAATTTGATTTGATTGATTTGAATTGATATGATCTTCTCGCCGTGTTGTTAGGTCCACGTATTACAACATATCACATTTCTTCAGTTCATGCACTGTGTGGAAGCAAAGAGAGTAACTCGCTTTACTCTCGTCACGAACCGAACTAAACCAAAATGGCGGGAGGTTAACAGATATATTTTTAGCATCTTTATACCATGGCAACCATTATTACTAATGAGACGTGATCATGTTTTGTTTAAATTTAATACTCTTTGGCTGGATCCAAACTATTGTGTGATTTAATCGGTCGAATTAATATTCTGGGGAACATTTTGTTTTCTACATGAGACGGGTGGCTTTATTTTAATGTCAAGCCATGATGCGGGTAACCATATATATTTGATGAGAGTAAACTCGAATCATATGTACACGATTTGTGTGGTTGAACATCAATATAATAATGCTATGTTCAAATGCAACGTTTAAGGAACTTTGCAACCACCTATACTCCTTTGCAGAGTGCGGATATGGCAAATAAAGATGTGATAGAGTCTAGATCTAGTGACAATTCTAGTGTTATTGAAACAAAATTCAGTGACAGAGACTTGAAATATTTGAAAGGCTGTGGACTCAAACTCACGATCTGCTGTTCATACCAGACCAGTCTATATGTATGGAGGCGGCTGTGCTACCATTGCACCAACCTTTCCTATGCCTATCAAGTGCTTTCACAGGCTGCCTGTATCTATTGCGCAATCGTCTCTCTGCCACTTGGCGCTATATATAGCTAGTCAGCCTTCATCGCTGAACAGCCTCTATATCACTGAAACCTGTTTTGCTGGGTACCTTGTTAACCTGACAGGATACATTGTGTCCGGGCCATTTTTTTAAAAAATTATGATATATAAAACAAAAGCCAGTCTTCTCTAATCCCATCCTGTCACTTTTAAACACATGTAGCCTAAATTTCAGTTTACATAAGCATGTATAAAATATTTAGATTTAGTTTGGAAATTACGGCAAAAGTGATTCTACACCCACAATTAGGCTCATGATAAGTTGATTAACCTAACCTGCCTCTGGAGGTCCATTAACCAGCACCAGGTGGACTCGCTTTACTATAATCATTAGACATTGATGGCTGCAGAGTATTCTCACAAACACAGAAAGAGCAACATATCCGCTCAGGATGAGATAGGTGAACCATGTGTGTAAAAATCAACATGTATAAGCCCATAACAAATTGTAATTAGGACTATTGAATTTCTAATGCGACTTCATTCATAATTCATTGTGCCCATCCACCCTCTACATTTACATTGTTTCAACCTCTCAATTATATCTATATTCTTTCATCTAACAATTTTCATGCATGCATAGTTCGGTTCGTGACGAGGAGGGTAAAGCGATTTACTCTCTTTGCTTCCACGCAGTGTTCATGGTATATGCATATTTTTCACACAAATAAACATGTTGGTACACCTGACGAGTCACATGTTGTTAAATGGTAATTTATTCTTCGGAAGTTTGGGTGTGGTTGCTCAGTATAAAAGTCAATGCTCCATTTATGATAATGTCTCATCTCAGAAGCTCATCCGAAGTCCAACACAATGGGTGGGGTTTCTGACAAGATCATTGTGCTATTTGCGATTGTTATCTTATTTACTGGATTTCATGTGTTGTGTCTACCAGATTCTAACCATCCTGATTATGGTTATGCTCGTCTTCGATATCAGTACATTATCGGCTGCACAAAGGACAGATCTTCTATAATGTTACTTCACAGAGACACTTGGCTCAAATCTTTGTACAATGCACTTCTGAAACCTGCAATACATTCCAAGGCATTGTTTGAAATTATGACTCACATTTGGAATGTTTCAAAATCAGAGACACAGGAATGCAAAACGGATACTAAACAATATGATCGCAAGCAACCGTGTGGTGTGATTAACCAGAAAGCTACAGCAAATCAACCATTCAGGTGGACACTGGAAGTAAAAAAGGGATTTGTTGTTAACGTGACAGTGTTCAATTCATCTATTGATTATTCCTCTAGATGCAAAGGGGCACGAGTAGAACTTTCAAATCCTACAAAAAGTGAGTCTCATCTACTCTGTGGTCAAATGTTTCACGAAGAATGGTTTTCAATGGATCATAAAGTGTACATTGACGTGAACGGGACATACAATGTTTTAACTCTGCAAGTTGTGTATCAACAACAGCCAAAAGGATACACGAACGAAATTTTTCTTTTTACCATTAAAAACCTTGATAGGTCATTCTTTTGCGACAAAATAGTGATTGATTGGCGGTACCAAGAAGAAGTGTTTTACCACCAGGTATGTATCTGCTTTCATGGCTTTCCACTAACTCTCTTGTCACTTTACAGTTGGTCTCACTTGCATCTACATACAACCAATAGATGTCAGCGGCACACTGGTCCAAAGCAGACCTCGTATGGGCCTCGTGTGTTTTCGTAGATTTTATAGAATATTTGAATAGTTGTATCATCATGCACATATGCGATACATAATATGCTTAAATAATACATTTGAAACGGCCTGTAGTCACCAGTGTCAACGCCATGCTTTAATACATTTGAAAGCCGCGTCCCACTGGGGTTCAGCTGATAAAAATCCGTCGGACAGCTAAGCATCTGCCGACTACGCCGACCCTACGTCGACCTGACGTTCGTTTTACGCTGCACGTGCGTGTGACTCCCGTGTGACGCTCACTGCCCGTACGCTGGCAAAATATTTCTAGCAAGATTATCAATCGGTCCATTGTTTTACGCTCCCAATACTTTGGGCTGCTCAAAACATCGAAAGCGTATAGGCATAACATCGAAAGCGTATAGGCATACACCGATCGATAATCCATTGATTTTTTACGTTGACCATACACCAAACATACGTCAAACTTACGTCAAACATGCGCCTAACATGCGCCGAATACTGGGAGCAGATGCTCGGCAGATAAAAACGGTGGCGTAAGCTGGGCGCACCATGAGCGCACGATGGCGTACATTCAGCAGGCATTCAACGTATTGTATACGTATGTTCAGCGGATAGCAGACAGTGAACACAAGGTCAACGTAACCCCGACGCACGTCACACCCAGACTTTTTGGTCGTGCGTCGGTTGTGCGTCAGGGTTACGCTGACCTTGCTTTCACTGTCTGCTTTTCTTACGCCGGGTTTGCGCCGGCTGTGAGTTGACTTTGCACTGGGGAAAAAGAATTATTTAATGCCAAAAGGGGTTATCTATCAGCGGATGCACGACGTATACATTTTTTGGCCTGGAAATCCCTAGAATTTATGCGTCGACTATACGTCAAAACTAGTGGGACGTGGCCTTAATGTAAGCTTCTTAGGCCTAAGCTGGGGTCTCATTATGATGAAGAAAGGCCACGTCCCACTAGTTTCTGCGTATGGTCGACTCATAAATTCTAGGCATTTCCTGGCAAAAGTTTTACATGTCGAGCATCTGGTGATAGATAACCCCTTTTGGCATTATTTTTTCCCCCAGCGCATAGTCAACTCACAGCTGGCGCAAGGCAGGCGCAAAGCTGGCGTAAGAAAAGCAGACAGTTAACGCAAGCTCAGCGTAACCGAGACGCACAGCCGACGCACAAAAAAAAGTCAAATTGTACAGCGAGCGGATCCCGGGCGCCTGCGTGGTGTTCGCACCGTGTGCGCCTGGTTGGTGTTCACACCCGGGAAGGAAGTTTTACAACACTCCTTGGTAACTGCCTTTCAATAGGATCATCAATAAGTTAGGACTTCAACATGAGTGAATATGTTACATTTGGTGGACTTCGCACCAGCTCTCCTTTTATCTTCCCCGGAGCGCTCCGATCGTCGTTGTCTTCTGCCACCATTGTGCATCCACCAGACGATGCTGCACCCCCAGTATCTTGTCAGGACAGTGAACTTTTACTTACTTTTGTGTGAGATCTTGTGTGTAGTGACTATGACTTATTCGTTCGTTATTTGTACTTTGTTGTGTACATTCACATTTATTTTCATTTCATTTATTTGCAAGCTTCTTGCTCCTGTGATTTGTGATTCATGTGTTGAAATACATTTGATAATTGGGCACTTGTTTGTTCCACATTGATTTGTACATTTGGTGCCTCTACTGTGTATGTTTGGTCGTCTGGCACTTGTGAAATCAATTGTTGCTACGTGCATTTTAAATGGCAATAAACTTGATCATTGTAGTTTTCACTATTTCTAACCATCTTTTTACAGAATAAAACATATAAATCAAAATTAAGAATTTACAGATTAGAAACTATAAAAGATTGAATACAAACACAAACTTAGAAAACAAATTTAAGTTATTTTGTCAATAAACTTTTATTTGGAAATAAACTGTTTCTTTCATTTCAACAAAAAATGTTTGCTCCTTCACGGGACCTTCAGAATCGGCGCCAGTGACTAATCCACCTATTTTGTCACTTCGGTCGAACGTGAAGGGACAAAACTTTTTGTTTGTAGTAATGTCACAAATATAAACCTGAATGGATATCCCTACTACTAATAATAGTCTACATAAAGATAATTAAATTAATATTGCAACAAAGTTATTACTGTACAACTATAAATGTTTGCACACGGTTTAATTTGCGAATTTCATGGACAGGTGCAAAACCGCAAATTGAAATAGTCAATCACAAAGTTTAGTAGCCAGGGAATATTCTAGTTTTATAGTATTTCAACGTTTTCTTACACCAGAAATACATGCACTTTAAAATAAATAGCAGCATTAATTATCATGTGTAAAGGAACAAGGTTTCACTGAACTAACTAATATCAGAAAATTATGTGTTTGGTACTATTTTTCTTTTGTGGGGAGGCGGGGGGGCAATTCAAAAGTGCAATAAATCTATTTTTAAAATACTGAAAACACCTATTTGACCAGAGTAAATTTATTCACTTAACATTATCAGGCTATACATTAACAGAAACATGCATCACATTAAAAATAGGACTGGTTGCAGTACTGAATTACAAATGATTATTACATAAATTAACGATTGTCAATCCAATGAACTCAGTTTAACGTAAGTATATAAAAGTCACAACGCCTTTCCACAATCATCATTGCCTTGGTAGATGTAGCGTGAGCATGACAGTTCGCTTCTGCCAGGGCACTGAACCAGCTGCAGAGTTGCACCAGTGCTTGAGTAGGTTCCTATGTGCCTTGCCTTCCCTTGAAGCTCTATTAGGTCTTTGCACATTGCGGTAGAGTGGGTCTTCAAGGTTCTGTCCCTGTCTCCCCTCACAGGGGAAGATCTGTTGGTTGGGACAGTCGTGATCCAGTAGGCGGTTTTTGAGGGTTGGGTACTGTGTCCTCATCAGGTTGTGAAGGACGCAGCACGTGTTCACGATGAGTCATACTGTGCCAGGATCATGGCACATGATTGTCAGCAGCACACAGAATCGGTTGACGAGTATGACAAAGGCATTCTCGACCACTCTCCTGGCCCTTGGCAGACGCTAGTTGAAGATGCTTGGTTAGGTTCCTGCTGCACGGCTTCATACAGTAGGGTTGCAGGGCAAAGCATCATCCCTGACTATGAACATCTTCATCATTTCAGAAAATGATCAGCCATTTATGTCATAATCGTGTAGACCAGCACGTAGATCACTGCGGTTGTAGATGTGGGCATCCGATGAAAAGCTGTTAGCTGTGACAGCGATGTAGGCGCTCACCAAGTCAAAAGTATGAGTAAAGTACTCTGAGCCACAGTGAAATTGAGCCCTTATTGTCTCATGAGGAAACCATCTGATACCAGTAGCCAGGGCTCGCCAGCCTTCCTCTGTGTCGGGTAGAGTCAACATCTCGTCTGTATACTCTGCTAGAATGGCAGTGCACACATCTTTCACAACTTTGCTCATGCTGTTAGTTGCAACACTCCAGCTGTAGGACATGTCTTTGTACTTGGAACCCGAAGCTATGTGGCGCAGAGTGAGGGCAAGCTTCAGACCTGGTTCTAGGAGCAGGCGCCAGTTTGTGGTAATCTTCGTCAGGCATCCTGCAAGGCGTTCACTCAGCTCATAATACATTTCTGGTGGCATTCTGAGGAAGTTGATGAATGATGAGGAGTCCTCGTTGCGGAGTTCTACCATCAGGTTGTGGTATATGCCCTGGTCCGGTCTTCACTGGATCCACTGGTGTACCCACATGCGCTTTCTTCATGGTCGTCTTCTTCTTCATCTTTGTACTTCCAGCATGACCACTTGTGCTTGCAAAAGCTGCTGCGGGTGAAGCAGGACCTGTCCAGATCTGCTTCATCTTGAAGGTTCATGGACTAAAGTGCTGGTCTACATGAATGGCATCAATGTTGCCTCTTCAGTGGCAAGCTTCAGGCTGACAAGATGTATGGAGCATCACCCAATTTATTGCTCTCGTCAATAGAATGCCAAGCTAACACCAATCATCTGACATTCAGACGCTTTCTTGTTGCTAATCATCTGCTAATCATCTGCCAAACATCCGCAGTTATGCGCCAAATGGGCGCCGAGTAGGCGATACCCGCTAAACATACGTCTATGATGTGTTGAACACCTGCTGAATGTATGCCATCGTACGCTCAAGGTGCGGCAAGCTTACACCAAGGTTATCATCTGCCGAGCATCTGCCCACCATCCGCTACCAATACGCTGCATATGCTCAGCGCATGTGTAACGTATGTTCAGCGCATACAGGGTGTATGCCCCATGTAAAAAAATCAATGGATTATCGATTGGCGTATGCCGTTTATGCTTTCGATGAGTTGAGCAGCCCAAAGTATTGGGAGGATAAAAGAACGGACCTATCGATAATCTTCCTAGAAATATTTGGCAGCAAGCATCACACGACAGTCGCACGCACATAAAGCGGAAAAGGAACGCTGGTTCAGCCTAGGGTCGGCGTAGTCAGCAGAAGCTTAGCGTAGATGAAAAAATCTGGCTCTCCGACGGATATCTATCAGCTGGGCATAAATTCCCAGTAAGTTCCCAGTGCGCCGGAACCAGTGGGACGCGTCTTTAAAAAGGAACACGTCGTTTGTACTTTGTAATAAAATGTATATGGTTTATGATTATATTTCAAAGAAAGCCCATCCATAGCCCGAATTGCATGCATGAGCGAATCTTTTCAAGCCTTTTGGTTTGCAGGCGCGTGGTGTATGAAATACAGACAGCATGGTTAATAGGCATCTTTCGAGGTAAATTTTCAATAAGGTCATCTTAAACATGCATCTGATTGGTTTTGTAAATATAACCAGAGCAAATGTAAGCTATTGGCCAACATTAGAAACCCGAACGTGTCACTGTTGTCATTTATGTTTAAATTTTGGGGTTAACTGTCTCTGGCCTACAAATACTAGTCTGATTGGTCATTTGATAAGTCACATTGGATGGCACATTAGTTACAGTTCAAACAAGAAGAAGTTATCAATATCAAACAAAAAAATCCTCTAACGTTCATTATTTATGACACATTCTTTTATTTCATTCACGTGGTTGATGAAGGAAATGGCACACGTAGAAAATATTATAGCCCAAAAATTGCATGTCCAGTGGTAGAAGTTGTGCAAATGATGTTGATTCAGTTTAACCAGAAGACCATGGGTTCGATAACCAGCCGCAAAATATACGCTCCAGTTATGTTTAACGTTGCAAAACGTTACCACACACCTAAAATGGACCTGGTGACGCAAAATATAATGCTTCTGCCTGTATAACCAGAGCAAATGAGACGATTTTGAATGTGCAGAAGAGTGTATTTTGTTTGGTTAAACGGTATCAGATATGTTTACTCTTGTCATTCAATGTTTAGTACTTAGTGTCATTTCGAGGTTGGGCGTGGGTGTTCTGCCCTCCAATATTGACTGGTCTGGGTGGTTCATTTGATAATGGATCACTTCTGGATGGTTCACGATGGTACCATAAATTGCGATGCAATCTGAAGCAATGAAAGACGAAACAAGAAGCATCCGTTCTAACAGTTCAGAGGTTCACGCTTTCCTAAACCATTAAGAGGAATATTAAGTTATTACAGTTGTTATACACTAAGCTCAATTAGGGCTAATGATATTCCTGTGTTTCATCACATTGCAAACCACAAATGCGCACACCACATTAGACCACAAGGCACCCGAAGATCAAAGAAAGATGTCTGCATATGTAAAGGCTTCACATTCTACAGATGTGTTGCCAATATTCTACTCATACACAACCCACACAAATGCAGCAGTAAACTTACATATTATAATTCAGTTTTAGACATCATGCACTCGAGGCTACCCTCTGCTGTATGAGTATGCTTGATGCGCACCTAAATGACACCCAATTTACTTCACTTGCTGTTAGAGGACAACCAGACATTGATTATGTGCTTCCGTGACCTAGTGGATAGGGTGTCGAACTCGTCACCGGAAGGTCATGGGCTCGATGCCTGGTCGGGTCTGGTGGTAAGTGTTGAGCAAACTTACCTCTAAAAGGTTGTTCCGTGGTACCTATATGTTAAATAGATACAGGTCAGGCGAGTGAACTCAAATGTGAGAGATTAGCACGTCTGCACTACAGGGAGTTTAGAAGGATATAGTGTGACAAGGATGCAAATGACCTTGTGTAGATATAGAGTCGTCTGATCCTTCGGGGAAGAAGACCAGAAACCAGACACTTACATTTTTATTTTATTTATTTACCAAGGGCTGAATATGTCACGTAGATTTATAAGAAGTACAGTGAAACTTGTCCCTCTGATCGTGCATGTGATTTGAACGTAGAATTGTTATGTAGAGACTATGTGTCGAGCATGTCAATTCATCCTATTATCCATGGGTATGTCAAATACTATTGGACTACGAATTAAGATTGAAACCTTTGTGTCACAGTAAGATGTCGACATACGGCAGCCTCACTGCTTAAGGTGCCTTCTATGTAGCCGGTGATGAGGATTACCATCGCCGGCAACAGAATTTACATAAAGCCTAGACGTTCTTTCAATACTATGCTATCCATATCGCAATGCGATTCATTTTCACCCGCGGCATCTAGAGCTTTATAGAGTTTCAATTGTCTTAAAGCTGTTGTCGGGACGGCTATGTAGAGGTCATTTGTTTTAGGGTCTACAGCTAGGGGTTTGCATTTTGAGTACTCAATCATGAGCGCTTTATTGCTCATTGTGGTAAATCGTTTTAGCGCAACCATGGGATCTGAAGACATTTGATGGAGCTTGTGTAAATCATACTTGCCCAGGAGAAGGACATTTGTTCGTTCCACCCTCATGGCCATATATCCCCTCAAAGAATTCAGAACGAGCTCAGCTAGAAATCTGCGCCCAGGGTTATCAGCTATCATTTTCATGTCGACAACCCTCATTGGCGGTGTAGCACTCAGTGTACAGACGTGAATTTTCAAAAAAAGTATTTACGTAACAGAAGAACAACGAGTAGTGAGAAAACTGGTTGAGAGGCGCGTACCTTTTTACCATTTCAGGTGCGTGTAATGTGTCAGGGACGCGTGGCGTGGCGGTTTAAAGTGGCATGGGGGGCGTGTGGTCAGACCTATCGGCGAGGCTGTCGGCCGAAGTGTGTCCACTGCTTAACAGCAGCGTGCGCTTCCCACACGTGTGGCTAAGGGACAATCAAGTCCATTGTAATGTATCAACTGAAAATGACTTCCAAGACACTATATATACATACACTGAATTGTACATTTGTTTAAAAAGACATGACCTGGTACAACATGTAAAACATAAGGGTGAACAAATCCTTGAAAATACGGAAGGATATAGAAGGTATACCTGTATTAAGAATAGAAGGTATACCTGTATTAATTATTTCCCAGCTTTCAGACTCATGTTGTCCGCCTCCAACAACAGACACGGTCATACTTACCAGACAGGACAATGCCATGTTCATAGTTTTTAACAGTAGTCTTGCTCTGTATGGTGGATCTATGCCTATAGATGTGGCTATGACTTGAAA
Organism: Streblospio benedicti; assembly: GCA_019095985.1. Taxonomy (NCBI): domain Eukaryota; kingdom Metazoa; phylum Annelida; class Polychaeta; order Spionida; family Spionidae; genus Streblospio; species Streblospio benedicti. Next base: position 26,451,103 of record CM032665.1, read on the forward strand.
CAATGGCACGTTCACATCCAAAGTACGATTTTAATCTTTTCTAACTTCACTTTTCATGACGGCGACATTCCTGAACTTATAAATCTATGTACAATTTTTGCATAGAATAGAGTATAACAAAATCGGGTATTTTTTTGAAACATCGTTCATCTTACATAATTATCCACGTGCAACAGACTTAATTTTGAAGTTATGGGCGTGTAGAGATTTTCTTTGGACTCCAGCTCATATTACAATAACAATTACATATGGGTTGACATTAATATATTTAGTGACGGAACCACAGTATTATATGATGCAAAAACATTAGATAAATCACCTTATAAAGTGGAAGATGGTATTTATTATTTATCACTAGACACAGCAATTTTGTCTTTTGGGACTATTTTGGCCAGGATAAACGGTATCTATATGAGCGAATTTTCTATGACACCTTTTTCCAAAAATCAGTATGTTGGTCGTTATGACAGTGAAACAGAACAGTTTGAATTAAATGATGTTCCGTATGCACCATATTCAACTGTTATTGCACCTCTAAATATTTCAGGATATGAGGCTAAATCGCTATGTAAAATACGTAATGGAAGTCTTGCATCTACTACCGATAACATGAGAAGGTATGTGATTTTTGATATGTCTCAACTTGGAGAATGGCCCTATCATAACTTATCTCACCTACCTATTCTCAATCTACTAGAACACCATATACTCGGGAGTTTTGTAGATTTCGATATGAACGTACAGTTTAACGAATTAAGAACAAGTACATGTCAGTCCGTTCAAAATTTCAAGCATTATTATAATTCATACGAATTTGTAAGAACATGTATAGACAATACATGTTATGAAACAAATATCATCCATAGTGAACACTTTGCATGGATTCTTGAGATGAACGAAGAACTTTTTTGTAAAAACAACATATTCTTCAATTTCTATGGAATCAATTACAATTCTGATTTTTCTGGTCTGTTTCTCGTGATTATAAATTCCCTGGATTCATTCTTCATTATAGTTCCAAGCCAGTTTGTGCTATATAACGTGGGTGTTATTTGTTATATCAAACATGTGAAGACTTACATTAAGCCCAAAGCATCAAACCACCCACTATTTAAAGTTAACGACACAAATATTTGGTCCGGATTTAATGTAAACCATTTTGTTGTAAAGCACTCCTCCAGATTTTACCAGTGTTCTGACTTAACATTCATTTTGGACCACCACGTTTGTGATGGAGAGACTGACTGTCCTGGAGGGGATGATGAGAAAGGCTGTATTCATAGCTGTAATATCGGCCGGGAGCACAGGATGAATAGCACTGCAAATCTCTTGGACTGTCCAAGACATTTGTGTTCAAAAGAGAAACATTACTTTCCATGCGTCACTAAAGGCTGCATCCCAGCGTCTAAAATCTGCGACTGTCGCGATGACTGTCCAGATGGGTCTGATGAAGCAGAAAGTATTTGTCCCACTGAAGCTGAAATGTGTCAACAGAACAGAACATTTGCCGCTGGACTAAACTTCACAATTCATGTTCCATTAACTGAAAACTACAAGAATAACCATAAAAAATTTTGTAGCTCTGATTTTAGGTCACTCGAGATTCATGCTGCATGTACCGGTAGACGTCAATGTGACGACACAAATCTTTGCTGAACGTATAAAAATAATGTCATTGCATGAAATATGTGATGGTCATGAGGACTGTCAAACTGGAGAAGATGAATCGATAGATTGTGAAGCAATCTCTATATCACCATCATTTCGTTGCTGCAAGGAGCATAAGTTTGTTAACTTTTTTCACCTACTAGATGGCAATGTGGAATGTCCTGATAGTCTTGATGATGAACTTGCTAAGTTTTTTGGAATTTGTCCAAACTCCTGTTCCTGTAAAGGTTTCTCTGTTGTATGCTATGGTGCTTTTGAAAATCTCCCTATTTATTCCAAGGCTGTGAGTATTTTGAATGTTAACATCAATTTGATTGACTTCTTTGTGGAATTAGAGTCACTTGCATTCATTGTAATGTTAAAGATAATTGAATGTTCACTTAATACAATTCCAAGAAACACACTTGCTACGATGGTCCGCTTGCGGATTCTTGATTTATCTGATAATTATATTAAACACATTAATCAAAATGATTTTGAAAGTCTAAACATTGTTTCCTTAAATCTAGAAAATAACCCCCTTTGTTTAACATCTTGGAATGCATTCGATACTTTCTATTCTTTGACAAACCTAACACTTTTTCTTCTCAGTAATGAATCAACGTGCATTCCATTTGATATTGATTTAGAATCTAATCAATTTCAAGAGGTTATTGTCAACCACAAAGAAATATGCTGTTTTTTCCCAGCTGGTATATGCCATGAGTTTGCTGATTTGAATACTCCTACAGATTGCAAACGGATCATTGACACAATGAATGTGAAAGTCGTTGGTGTCTTACAACTATCTCTCATCGCACTGGTTAATGTTGCTTCCCTGTATTCTTTACTAGTGATGAAGAAAAGAAAACGAAATGTCTTGGTTATGCTAAGATGCGCGTTATGTGTAGCTGACGGTTTCATGGTGTGCTATTACATCATGGTATTGACTGGTGATTTCCTCTGGGTGAATGTGGGTCAAATTGCTGTATTCTGGAGGCACTCATTACTGTGCAAATGTGCAGCTGGTTTCCAGCTAGTTTGTTTGGACTTGTCACTAGTTTGCTCTCTGGCCATGAAAATTTACAGCTGCATGAAAATTACAAAGGCACAAAAACAACTTTCGTCGACCACATCTCTCCTCATAGTTATTATGAGTGGCATTTTAGTGTCCGCATTGACGACTTTATTTCTAATGATCATCTATCCAGTTCCAATCAAGAATTTTACATGTTCAGTCATGTCTAATGAGATACCAGTATATCATGCTATTATGCTTGCAATTAAATGTGTTGCAATTGAAATATGTTACTTCTTTGTTGATTCCTATCTCCTGTATTTCATAAATGATGTTCAGAGATCTGTTGCTTCTCACACAAGGAGGCAAACATCAATTCGTGTATATGCACGAACCTTTTTGCTGATGTCTCTTGCTAATACAGCGTCTAATATGATAGCATTGACTTTTAGCATCATATCCATGGTAGGCCTCCCCTCAGTTGAAGATACAATTGTTTTTACATTACTGTCAATTACCTCTATTCTTAATCCAATTGTCACATTAAAAGGTTTCATGACAAATACTCTCAGATGGAATGCTGGTACTTACATAAAAGAAATCATTCAATTGGTAAAATCAAAAACCAGTGATAAAAAGAAGTAGTCTTCGAAAACTAAATCTATCCGAATAAAATCCCTAAAAATGCACTGCATAACAGGCCAGTCCTCTGGGGGTGGAGATGGTGGAAGGAATGTGAATGATTTCGGGGGTGGAGGTGGGTTAGGGGTAAGCTAAACCGCTATTTTGATTGACCTTGTTAATGTACATGTGTAAACAAAGTGAAACGGGGCACGCGGCCTTCCGTCAGGTAGCGCACACTCGACGTGATAAAGCGAGTTTCAGAGACATGCACAATGCATCCTGCCAAGATTACAACATGCCCAATGCGCATAAGTGACCTAGGCTAGTAAAGGCTAATAAGCTAATAATAGTATCAAGGCGGGAAAGTGGCATTGTGTAAGATTGATACAGGTGCGAACCAAAGTGTGTGTACTGTGTCTAGGAGGATTGGTGCAGTGGTAGCACGTCCGCCCATGACATATGACTGGTTTGAATCATGGACGGGAGGCCGTGAGTTCGAATCCACGATCTTCCAAATAACTTTACCTTGTCTCTGGAATTTCGTTACATATGGTGGAAGGTAACTGGCCCGGGTGCTTCGTTGAAGCCTCCGGGTGGGTCCCTGTAAGTAACCCATCGGGCTTACCGAATCAAAGGTCCTGAATAGTGGAATTAGCATAGTATCATGTATACTGAAACTGTACAACTAAGTGGAATTAGCCTAGTATCATGAAAGAATATGATACGGTACAACTAAGTCCAATTAGCCTAGTATCATGTATACTGATGCGGTACAACTAAGTCCATTGGTCCTGAGTGAATTGGTCAAAGTCCTGAATAGTGGGGGGGGGGGCTACCGCCTGGGTAATTTCGAACTCAAGATAGTTGGGTGTGTGTGATCCGACCTGTGATCTGACCTCGTGACCCTGGTTCACTGAAGGTATAGAACTTCCTATCTCTCTCTCCAAAGCAGCCAGTAGCAAGGTGATGGCGACTCTGGGTGGTAACGAATCATCGAGTGCCTGGATCCCTTGTGGATAGCTGGAATCTGTACCCAAACGACTCGGGAGCACCTCGGCAGTGCGCCCGAAAGCATACCCCGAGGTTCTCGTGTTCCCGTGTTGTATAGAAAGTGAGATCGTCATCGGCCTTGTGGCTGGTTGTAGAGGAGAACGGAGTTGGGGGAGTCTGTAAACAAAGTGAAATGGGGCATGCGGCCTTCCGTCACTTAACGCACACTTGACGTGATAAAGCGAGTTTCAGAGACATGCACAATGCATCCTGCCAAGATTACAACCTGCCCGACACGCATAAGTGACCTAGGTTAGTAAAGGCTAATAAGCTAATAATAGTATCAAGGCGGGAAAGTGACATTGTGTAAGATTGATACAGGTGCGAACCAAAGGATGTGTACTGTGTCTAGGAGGATTGGTGCAGTGGTAGCACGTCCGCCCATGACATATGACTGGTCTGAATCATGGACGGGAGGCCGTGAGTTTGATTGCACGATCTTCCAAATAACTTTACCTTGTCTCTGGAATTTCGTAACACATGTACTATATCCATACTCGGCAAACAGTTGGCACAATGGTTGACCACATGCCTTAACTGCTTAATAAAAATAACAATACCTGCTGCTGGTTTGAGGGTCACAAGCCTTTACTCTTAGATTGCATAGGAGAATTTCGTTGGTAAATAGTGCAGTGTCAGTAGATTTGAACTGTCCCAAATACAGAGGTGTTGAACACCATTTGGGCGCAACTATAGTGTCCACCGTCCACGTGAGACAGGTGTCCACTATACACAGTTTCTATTTATGTATGCTATATATAGGAAGTTGAAACAGTAGAAGTGAAAATTGTCTACATAAGACGGGTCTCCACTATTCGGTGGTGTCTTCAGGGACAGGTTCCATTGTGTATATTGGCTGATTGCATGTAAGCAGAAAAAACCTGAGCTCGTTTTAACAAAAAGGCTAACCAAGGTTCCTGCATAGATATAAAACTTATTGCTTTGTTCAATTCTAATCTGTAATAAACTTTCAGTTCTCTATAGCAAGTACTATGCCAACACTATATTGACATAGCTAAACATCCATTGGTGTAAACTTTGCATTCAGCAATGATAGCGGTATAAACGCTACCAGCTGGTGTCGCCTTCCACCTGAATCACGTGACAGTTTCATCTCTCATATTCACCCCCAGACATTAGGCATGAATTTTTTTAATTTTGGGAGCGCAATTAATTCACATGAAGCACATGACATTCAATGACAGCCAAACTCCAACCAAACTGTCTAAACTCCTTTACAATGCATGTAGATGAATTTCCATATTGTCAGTTTAATTATATAGCAAATAAGGTTTGTATACGATTGTAGCTTTCTCATTGTGAGGGTGTAGTAAATTTCGAGAATCTACAAGTATTGATAAATATAGATTTTAATGTGTATTTTTTTAATGAGTGAATGGTTTTTGATGCTATTAATAGCAATGAAATGCATTATATTAATCAATTCTACTCTCACTGTTCTGCCAAGCAATCTTCTACCACTGTATTGACATAGCTGAAGAGACATCTTCCATTTGACTATACCAAGCGGCCCGCTGCTTGGGATGATGGTATCATTCTGGTCTCACAACGTTGGGGTCGTGAGTTCGAGTCCCGTCAGGGCCACTTGATCATGTAGTCAAATGGAAGCTTATGGTTGAAAAACCTGTCTTCAGCTACG
>CM032665.1:26457201-26479261 GCA_019095985.1 Streblospio benedicti
AATCATGGACGGGAGGCCGTGAGTTTGATTGCACGATCTTCCAAATAACTTTACCTTGTCTCTGGAATTTCGTAACACATGTACTATATCCATACCCGGCAAACAGTTGGCACAATGGTTGACCACATGCCTTAACTGCTTAATAAAAATAACAATACCTGCTGCTGGTTTGAGGGTCACAAGCCTTTACTCTTAGATTGCATAGGAGAATTTCGTTGGTAAATAGTGCAGTGTCAGTAGATTTGAACTGTCCCAAATTGAAACAGTAGAAGTGAAAATTGTCTACATAAGACGGGTCTCCACTATTCGGTGGTGTCTTCAGGGACAGGTTCCATTGTGTATATTGGCTGATTGCGTGTAAGCAGAAAAAAAACTGAGCTTCGCTTTTTACAAAGGCTAACCAAGGGGCTGCATAGATATAAAACTTATTGCTTTGTTCAATTCTAATCTCCCCCTCTTTCAGTTCTCTATAGCAAGTACTATGCCACCACTATATTGACATAGCTAAACATCCATTGGTGTAAACTTTGCATTCAGCAATGATAGCGGTATGAACGTTACCAACTGGTGTCGCCTTCCACCTGAATCACGTGACAGTTTCATCTCTCATATTCACCCCCAGACACTATTTGTAAGTACCGTCAATCTCGTTTTCTTGTGTAATTATTACCTTATATGGTCATAGGTTTGATCAAGTTTTACTATTAACTTATACACAAAAATACAATTATTACGACACTCCTTCATGCAAAAGTAAATAATCTTCAAGATTAAATATACTTTTAGTAAAAGGAATTCGTCATTTACTTAACAAAATACGTTAGAACCTGCTTAATCGATGTACGGTGTTTACCCATTTTGTGATGAACAGGAAATGAACTACAAAAGCGGCATGTACGGTACTTACCCCTGTGCTTAGAATGATATCATAATTCCTAGCAAGCGAGATGTTTACAAAGGTTACACGGAATGCACATAGTGGTATACACCGTCGACAGGGCTTAAAAGTCCGCGTAACTACATTAGACCAAATTGCCTTACCACGCGTTACCATGCATCACAATGCCGGAGGATGGTAAAAAATAAGACATTTCATGGTACCAGGAAAAAGCGGGTACGGCGCCTGGCTTCCAACGGCACCTACAACGGCATAGCAAAACGTGAGTAGACCAAGAATATGTTTTGGGCGGCATGGGACGGCGTGTGGTGTCGTTTTACATCACTCCCGGTGCCTGCCTGATGCCGCCTGGTGCCGCCTGGTGTCGCCTGGTGCCGTTTTGCATGACGCCTACCATGCACCCAATCAATACCGATCAATAATCCCCATGCCGTGGGTTTTGGCGGCATATGCCCACTTCTACTTCGAAGTCGCAAATGGCGCGCCAAACGTCACTTAACGGCGCCAGTTTTATGACGCATCAGGTATAATCATTCCATACCGTTCATTGCATCAGGTTCCTAGAAATACATTTTTTTGGACTTTGTCGTTTTTCTCACTGAAATGACCATGACGCACACTGCCGCAGGTCCAATGTAGGAGTAACAAAACTGTACATCGATTCGAAGGTTCCATCGCTATCTATCACCAGACTACTGTGCATATCTTTTCAAATTCAATGGTGTAATAAACATATCGTATCATGTATGTCCAAGTGTTATTATTAATGTAATGTGTGCTTTAATCGTTCAGGGCAATGCTTCCAACCCTATGACCATATAAGATAATGTTTAACGAGTTTAACCGTACTTACAACAGTGAACTTACACTCACAGCAGTTACTTCTATTTGTAATTAGCCATGATTTTTTATAATTTTGGTAGCGCAATTAATTCACATGAAGCACATAATATTCAATGGTGGGAACGCTCCTACCAAAATGTCTAAACTCATTTATAATGAATGTAGATGAATTTTCATATTGTCAGTTTATTTATATGGCAAATAAGGTTTGTATACGATTGTAGCTTTCACATTGTGACAGTGTAGTAAATGTGGAGAGTCTATAAGTATTGATAAACATAGATTTCAATTTGTCTTTATTTGAATGAGTGACTGGTTTGTTAGCAATAAAATATGTTATACTAATCGTTTATATTTGTATAGCATAAAGTGTTGAGAAACAAGCAGTTTGTGTAGATCCATACAGATGGGGTTGTGCTCTTCATTTTATATTCCATTGAATAATGTTTATGATTAGGACGTGTTATTTCGGGACACGTCAGAGGGTTATATTGTATGTATTATTTTCTTTCATTGGAGGGTGTTAAATAAAATTACATTGTGTAGTGGGAATGTCATTATTTGCCAGTGTATTAAGCAATATGTTGCCGGAAATTGTTGTTCTTGAACATTAGTCATTGCTTGTGTGTATAATACTGTGCCCATTATGTAAATTTGTACATAGTTCTTGCATATATAATTCATTGTCGATGGCACTATTAGTATTGTCATAATCTATTCGTGTATGTTGTTAGAATAATGGAATAAAACTAACAAAAATATTAAGGAATCATAAATATATGTTGGTGAAATGTTTGTACATCATGTGAAGACATACAGAAAAATATATTTTATTTTATTTATTTATTTATTTATTTATGTATTTATTTATTTATTTGATTCAGACATACACTAATAATTTATCTTTGGAAAATAAACCAAAATTTATGTTTGAAAATTGCACTCGTAATACTGCAAAATACGTTGTAAATTGTTTCAATAGAAGGAAGGAGGTTATATTTTCAAAATGATGACATGTATATAATCGCACCAAATATATGTAAATTTAATAGGTGACTCTATAAGCCCATAGGGCTGGGTCATATAGTATAGTATTATATATAGATGTAAACATGTTATTTGTTTCATATAATATATTAACGTATATGTCAATGCACATTTATGTAAATGGCATTGTCAATAAAATAAATTTATTAAAACTAAATACTAAGTAATAAAAAATAAATACTTATAAAACATAATAAAACATGTAACATAGTTACAGCAGTGGCACCTTGTGCAGAGTGGGTTCTGTGAACATGTATGAATAGAATCAATATAATTGATTTTCAATACATAATATCTATTTTTCTAGCATGAGTTTGTACTACAAAAGATGTCTGAACAATTGGTTGCATATTCTTATCTTGGAAGAGAAATTGAATGTGTTATTATTGCAATTATAAAGTTTAAAGATTTTAACTTTGAACTTGAATCATTGTTAATAGATTCCACATATAATGTATTGAAAATTGATTATATTGATAGATTATATTATGAACTATGATTTTTGTCACTTTATATATCTACTACGTTTATTTATATTAATGCATTTTTATTGATATTATCATGTCATATAGTTCTATGTAAACAATTGTGTATACACAATCAATAAAATTAAATTTAGAAAAATGAATAAAAAATGTATTAATAGAATCTGTTTCAAATAAAGTATAAAGTCTCTTGTTTTCTGTTTTATTTTTGTTCATCAGCAACTAACTTCTTTTGTAAAAAGTGAAATAGTTTTTTGTTGATTTTTCAGTCATTAAAATACAAAAATGTCACTTTTTATGAAGTAAAAAATAATGTATCACTATATCAGGGTAGATAATGTTTGGATGTCAAGTTTTATTTCAAATACAAGTTCGTGCAAATTAAAAGATACACTGTGTAAGTAGATTGTTGAAATCCATAAAAACATAATGGGAGGTGGGTATATGAAATCAAATTAGACTATTTTACACAATAAAGGAAAGGCAGCATACTATTTGTAGTACTTTATTTTGAGTTTGAATGGGATTATAGTTGCATTGCAAGCGCCTAGATTTTATACGTGAATATTGTTTTTGCTCATTACTCAAAAACTATTTTACAAAAAAAAAAAAATGAAAACGGTTTTGAAAAGAGCGATGCAAGACCTTTCCAATGATATCTTTAATTCAATTCAATTTCTTCATTTCATTTCAGTAAAAACACATTAAAAATGCATCTCATGTAAATTTTACTGGACCAGATACGTTCAGAAATAAAAAAAAATAGACTACTTCACACAATAAAGGAAAAGCAGCGCACTGTTTGTGCCTAGACTTACTACGCACGAATATTCATAACTCAAAAACTATTTGGCCAAAAAATTATTTGGAAAACAGTTTTGAAAAGAGCGTCGCAAGACCTTTCCAATTATATTTTACTAGAATAGATACACTAAGAAATAAAATAAAAAAATGATCATCGAAACCGCATATATTTTCGGACCCGTGTAGGTCAGGAAAGTAATTTCGATGTAAACATTCCTGCAACACCAACATCAAAATCGTCTTTGTCAGTTTCTGGCAATTCTAGACTAAAACTACTTTAAATATTAAAGGTCATTTTCCCGTATCATTTATCGTATGCCATCCATGGAAAAACCTTTCCTGATAGTATTTTCTGTCAACCAGTCTGTTGAAATACATCCATGTACGAAAACATGGTCCTATCTTAAAAGTAAGTGAGTGACGACAGTCTGACCACAACTGATTCCACTTCAACATTCGGCACTGCCTGACTCTAGCTTAGCCTGCTGCATCCGTTGCGGAATGAAAGAAAACTTGAATGATTTTCTCGGAAGTGCATGTAATCATCATATTTGTAATTTCATTGGAAAATACAGGTGCCGCCGGGTTTTTCTGCTCTTTTATGGGAATTAATTATTTGACAGAGGTGGTTCTTCTTATTTTTTTTCAATAATGCTGGTATTCCACTTTAATTGCACTTACAGTTTAAGCCACAATCCGATAATCACGAATGTTATTCAACTGCCAGGTCCAGGTTTGTGTGTGTGGGGGGGGGGCATATGCCATGGGAAGGTTCTGTTATGGCATGATAGACGCCAATGCCACAACTGCTCGTAGAACCATGCTGTCTGTTGTATTTCTCAGAACCTACTATACTGTAACAGTAAGTTGTCAGGAATTAAAATATGACTGTCAGACTGGAGCTTAAAAATGGATGTGAATGACGGCCAACACATAAATAATACTGCTGATTATATGGAAATGCCAAGGATAGTGGTATCTTTGGATGTCCAGGGTAATCACTTCTGATTGATCACAGAGGGCTGGCAGTCACTATTAAAGATTAGCTAGAAAAGGATTCGTGGCACAGGTCTTCACTACTACACTGAGGTCAAACGATGCCTATGTGCATCATGGTAAACACGGGTGCAATTTATAAATACACTAGCTGTTTACCCGGCGGTGCTCGGGTTGAAACAGATGAGATCCGGAACACATTAAATGCTTCTCCCTCCCCATCCTTCTTCCTGTCCCACATCCCTGGAACCAGTTCTCGTCAGTATACAGGTCTGTGATAGATTGGATACACCTCCATCACCGTCCTACCATCGTCATATGTCACAGCCAATTACACACTAAATGTACTAAATATGGCAATGATTGATCCCTCTAATATCCCTCCCCCAGCTACTGCTACCCATGGCAAACACGTTCAGAGCAGATTAAATGTCCCACTCATCATTACCCTTCCTTCCACCGCCACCGCCACCCCCCTCTTCTCTCCCAACCCGCTCATCCCCATCCCCATCTAAACGGTCCATAATTAATGCACCCCCTTCCTGCTGCTGCTCTGGTTGAAATGAATGAGATCTGTAACATATTAAATGCTCGTCCCTTCCCATTCTTTCTCCTGTCCCACATCCCTCACACCAGCTCCCTGCACTATAGAGCTCTGGGAAAGATTAAATACATGTCCACCACCTTCCTCCCACAGTCATATGTGACAGCCATACACACACCACATGTATGTGGCAATGCTTTATCCCTCTAATATCCCTCCCTCCAGCTACTCCTACCCCTGGTAAACACGTGCAGACCATTAAATGTGCATCTCAATCACCCCCTTTCAGCTGCTCCTCGGTTTGAATTTGATGAGATTTGGAACATATAAAATGCTCCTCCCTGCCTCACCACCAGCCATGCCTCCCCCCCCCCCCACTTCCACCCCCTTGCCATATGGACACACATACCCTTTCTGCCAACACCCCTCCTCAAAACAGGTTCGGAGCAGATAAAATGCACCTCAATCACCATCATCACCCTTCCCAGCTCCCTCTTGTATGAATACTTACGTACGTTTGACATATACAAACGTTTAACGTATTACGTACGTTTAACAAACATGGCCCTGTAAGCAAACTTTCTGTAAAAATTCTTTTTTCTTGCTTTTATCATTAAAACCAATTTATTTAGTTTGAAATGTGACATTATAACGACCACCATGTTGTCCTGATTGTACATACATAATTTGGAATGTGTACGTCTTGTGGTTAAAGAGCCTTTTGTGACGCAAAAAATCGCCTCTTCCTTTATATATATAGACTAGCTGTTTACCCGGCGTTGCTCGGGTTGAAACAGATGAGATCCGGAACAGATTAAATGCTCCTACTTCCCCATCCTTCCTCCTGTCCCACATCCCTCGAACCAGTTCTCGTCAGTATACAGGTCTGTGACAGATTAAATACACCTCCATCACAGTCCTCCCATCGTCATATGTCACAGCCATTTACACACTAAATGTACTAAATATGGCAATGATTGATCCCTCTAATATCCCTCCCCAGCTACTGCTACCCATGGTTAACACGTGCGGAGCAGATTAAATGTCCCACTCATCCCTACCCTTCCTTCCACCGCCACCCCCCTCTTCTCTCCCCAACCCTCTCTACCCCATCCCCATCCAAAGAGGTTCATAATTAATGCACACCCTTCTTGCTGCTGCTCTGGTTGAAACGGATAATATCTGGAACAGATTAAATGCTCCTCCCTTCCCATTCTTTCCCCTGTCCCACTTCCCTCACACCAGCTCCCGTCACTTTACAGGTCTGGGAAAGATTAAATACGCCCCCATCACCTTCCTCCCACAGTCATATGTGACAGCCATACACACACGACATGTATGTGACAATGCTTGATCCATCTAATATCCCTCCCTCCAGCTACTCCTACCCCTGGTAAACACGTGCAGACCATTATAAATGTGCATCTCAATCATCTCCTTTCTGCTGCTGCTCGGGTTGAAATTGATGAGATCTGGAACATATTAAATGCTCCACCACCAGCCATGTCCGCCCCCCCCCCCGCCATATTGACACACACACCCTTTCTGCCAACATCCCTCATCAAAACAGGTTCGGAGCAGATAAAATGCGTCTCCATCACCATCCCCAGCCTTGCCAGCTCCCTCATTGTATGACATATACAAACGTTTAACGTAATACGTAGCTTTAACAAACATGGCCCTGTAAGCAACCTTTCTAAAAAAATCTTTTTTCTTGTTTTTATCATTAAAACCAATTTATTTGGTTTGAAATGTGACATTATAACGACCACCAAGTTGTCCTGAATGTACATACATAATTTGAAGTGTGTACGTCTTCTGGTTAAAAAGCCTTTTGTGACGCAAAAAATCGCCTCTTCCTTTATATATATAGATATACGCATATAATACAAAAATGATAATATCAATAATGTAGTCATACAGTCAATGATGTAATAATGTAATGATGTATATATAGTTTTAACAACTGGTTGTACACAATAATATTGATGTGGGTACATTGTGTGGAGCATACATAGTAAAGGATGGTGGGATGGAAGCAGAGATAATTGAGTGGTGTATGAATATATGTGTACGTGTGATGCACTCTGAGGATCAGAGGTTCAGAAATGAACATTATTCATTCTGAACCTCTGATCCTCAGAGTGGTGTGATGAAGATATGTCTCTCAAAGCAAGGAGTAGTGGAAGTCCTTGATATATTGTGATGTAGAGATGGGTTAACATTTGAATTTGCATTGATAATTGGTTTTATGTGATACTATATTTTTTTGAACTATTCTTTTGAATTTGATACAGATACTTTTGATATTGACCCATGTTAAAGGAATGAATAATAATATCTATAAAAATGGACCAATAGGCGTTTAATGATTTTGACCATATTAGATAGTAGGCAGCAGAAGTAGAACATAGAATAGAATAACATGCGACCATATGCTGCATACTGAATTTAAAGAATCTTGTGTATTTGGTTACAAATTATTGATATTAGCATTCCCCGTCTCCTACGGAGACATAACGCAAGCAGCAACAGATAAACATAACACACGCAAACTATTTTGTGTATGATGGAAACGAAAATGTGAAAAACGCTGTCTAGATTCGTCTGTCTCACTCAAAGAGGATCATCAACACGACCCGTGAGGTACAATACCCGTGGTATTATACCCGTGGACGATAATGGAAGATATTAAAGAAATACCGTGTAGAACAACTCACACAGCACTTTGGGGTGAAGTTATATATCGTAAACTAATGTTCCTATGATGATAATTTGATTACACATCATTTTATCGCCTGTGCAGTAGACATAGTCCTCTATTTTATGATAATAATATTAGATAAAACACAAATTAATGAATTCTGTACACAGGCATGTGAAAACACAATGCAATTGGCTAAAGCATTGGAAACACACGCCGCAACGGAGTAACATAACGCACGCAGCAACAATGACCGGAAGTGAGTCGTAGAAAAAAAATCATTTGTACTTGATTTTTGATGGTAAGTCAGTTTTCTCTTCAATACTGATGAAAGCAAGCGCACGAAGAACAAATAAACCTGTAAAAGGTGATTTCCCATAAAGTGCAACATTCAAAATGCGTGAAAGCGCCACAGGAAAGTGATTGCAGGCGAATTTAAAAAAAAAAAAAAAAAAACATGGCCACGCTCATCTCTTCATAATTATATATAGATTGTAATAGGGCCACGGTTGAATTATTTGCCCCGCTTCAGCAGTTGAAGCAAAGTCTTGTTTCTGTATGTTTCATTCGTATGTCTCTAACTATCGATGTATGTCGCTGGACAAGCTAGTGGGTTTACCGATGAACCGATTTTATTTTGCCAATTAGAGCGTGCTTTCCACACGGGCATTTATGCTTCATTTTGTACAATCATATTAGTATTGAATGCACAATGACAAATCAATAATACAGCAGCAGCAAAAGTCTACATGGCGCTGTTTGTAGTGAGCGGCTGTAAAATCAATGTGCAGCAAGACGTAGCCAGTGTCATTGCGTCGCTTCAGCTCAGCTGCTGAAGCAAGCATTGTGTTTGGTTCGTTTGTAACTAACTATGTAACTAACTAACTAACTAACTAACTATGTATGTCTCCGGACAAGCTAGCGGGCGTACCGATGAACCGATTTCGTTCAAACTTTACACAACTATGAGGTTTGAGCCGACACCAAAGTGATTCGATTTTGGGCAATCTGCCAATTAAACTGTGGTTTCTAGAAGCCCATTCATGATATTCTTACTGATATTCAATGCAATTAAGGCACCAAGAAAAATCCATATTCCAACCCAAGCAGCAAATATTGATTATTGGGTTTGAAACTGATATTGATTAGTATCTGTTATTCAAACAGTACTATTGTATTGCAACACAAATATCTTTTACCTGGGTATATTGATTCTCATTCATTCTGATGTTTTCTCCTCAAATTATTCATTCAAATTATTCATTTCTTGATTGTAAAGTATACATCATTTCAGTATATATCTTAATTGCCCATAAGCCAACGTCGTTCTAGCGACGCAGTGTTCTTTGAACACTTTTGATCTAGTTGTTATTAGACTGTGGCTCAATGATTCATAAACAATCGTTCATGAATGACATTACAATTTTGAGCTTTTCTGACCGCCTTTTGCCCCAGGGCATCATGCATCATGTATAATCTTCCTTCACCCTCCTGCCCCAATATAACACACCATCTTTTGATCGACCAATCACTGCCGCTTTGAAATTACTACTGATGTTGTAAGTATAAAAAGTTCTTTTGACTAGAAAATCAACGAAAACTATTTCACTTTTTACAAAAGATGTTGATTGCTGATGAACAAAAATAAAATAGAAAAAGACACTTTTTACTTTATTTGAACCAGATTCTATTGATACGTTTTTTAATTATTTTTCTACACTTAATTTTATTCATTGCGTATATAGAATTGTTTCCATAGAATTAATTATTAATTATATAACATGATAATACCAATAATAATGTGATAAATACTATATATATATATATATATATATATATATATATATATATATATATATATATATATATATATATATATATATATATATATATATATATATATAATCATATATATATATAGATAATCAGTTTGATATATAGTGCTCGACTTGTTATAGGAGCTATTTATAATTAATTAATTGAACAAGATCTAGTCCATTTTGGATTTGTTTATTTGGTACATCAATGTTTCATGCTTATTGCACTCATCAGCCAAATGGTTATTATATAGCTCTAACATAAATACATCTTATGTTTAGTTATATTGTTGCCTTTGCATTAGTTGGTTTTATACTATGGAGGTTTTAACAGTACACAAATTGATTGGACTGCGATGATACATACTTAATATTCTATATTATAAAGTTTTTTTCGATTAGATGATAATCATTATCATAAATGGAGCATTGACTTTTTTTACTGAGTAACCACACCCAGTCTTACAAAGAATTAATTCACATTTAACAACATGTGACTGGTCAGGTTTACTAACATTTTTATTTGTGTGAAAAAAATGCATATTCCGTGGACAGTGCGTGGAAGCAAAGAGAGTAACTCGCTTTACCCTCGGCATGAACAGACAACAGGATATGTTTTTGCCTTGCTTCAGCTTACCTGCTGAAGCAAGCATTGTGTTTTGTTTGTTTGTTACTAACTAACTGACTGACTGGCTGGCCGGCTGGCTGGCTGGATGGCTGGCTGGCTGGCTGACTGACTAACTGACTGACTGACTGACTGACTGACTGACTGACTGGCTGGCTGGCTGACTGACTGACTGACTAACTAACTGACTGACTGACTGACTGACTGACTGACTGACTGACTGACTTAGTTACTTACTTACTGACTATCTAACCGACTGACTAACTGACTGACTGACAGATTGACTGACTCACTGACTCACTGACTGACTGACTCACTCAATGACTCACTGACTCACTCACTCACTGACTCACTCACTGAAAGAAGAAAAAAGAAATAACAGCCAGTATGCTTATTGTTATGCAAATTCATGTGGATGCTTTAAAAATAAAACATTGATTTGCATAATGATTTTATAACTGCATGTTAATACTGTATACATACGTGTTTATTTGTTATATGGACACGTTTCATGTCTGATTTAATAAATAATTTGGTTTGATTGAATTGATTTGATATTATCCTCTTGCAGTGTTGTTAGATCCACGTATTACATTATATCACATTTCTTCACTTCATGCACTGTGTGGAAGCAAAGAGAGTAACTCGCTTTACTCTCGTCACAAACTGAACTAAATCAAAATGGCGGGAGGTTAAGACATATAAGTTTTTAGCTTCTTTATACCAAGGCAACCACTATTACTAATGAGACGTGATCATGTTTTGTTAAAAGTTGATACTCTTAGGCCGGATCCAAACTATTGTGGTATTTAATCAGTCGAATTAATATTCTGTGGAACATTTTGTCTTCTACATGAGGCAACTGGCTTTATTTTAATGTCAAGCCATGACGCGGGTAACCATATATATTTGATGAGAGTAAACTTGAATTATATATACATTTTAAGATGATTTGTGTGGTTGAAGATCAATATAATAATGTTATGTTCAAATGCAGGGAACTGTGCGACCACCTAAACTCCTTTGCAGAGTGCGGATATGGCAAACAAAGATGTGATAGAATCTAGATCTAGTGACAATTCTAGTGTTATTGAAATGAAACTCAGTGACAGAGACTCGAAAGATTTGAAAGGCCGTGGACTCAAACTCACAATCTGCCGTTCATACCAGACCAGTCTATATGTATGGGGGCGGCTGTGCTACCGTTGCACCAACCTTTCCTATGCCTATCAAGTGCTTTCACAGGCTGGCTGTATCTATTGCGTAATCGTCTGTCTGCCACTTGGCGCTATATATAGCTAGTCAGCCTTCATCGCTAATATAGCCTCTATATCACTGAAACCTGTTTTGCTGAGTACGCTGCTAACCTGACAGGATGCATTGTGTCTGGGCCACTTTCTTGACATTATGATATATAAAACAAAAGCCAGTCTTCTCGCATCCCCTTCTGTCACTTTTAAACACGTGTAGCCTAAATTGCAGTTTACATAAGCATCTGTAAAATACTTAGATTTAGTTTGGAAATTATGGCAAAAGTGATTCCACACCCACAATTAAGCTCATGATCAGTTGGTTAACCTAGCCTGCCTCTGGAGGTCCATTAACCAGCACCAGGTGGAATCGCTTTGCTATAATCATTAGAAATTGATGGCTTCAGAGTATTCTCACAAACACAGAAAAAGCAACATATGCTCTCAGGATGAGGTATGTGAACCATGTGTGTGAAAACCCACCAAATGTAAAAGCCCACCACAAATTGTAATTAGGACAATTGAATTTCTAATGCGACTGTTCATTCATAATTCATTGTGCCCATCCACCCTCTACCTTTATATATATATATTGTTTATAACCTATATATATATATATATATATATATATATATATATATATTTATATATATATATATATATATTCTTTCATCTAACAATTTTCATGCATGCATGCATGCGCATGCATGCATGGTTCTGTTCGTGACGAGGGTAAAGCGAGTTACTCTCTTTGCTTCCACACAGTGTTCATGGTATAATATTTTTCATACAAATAAACATGTTGGTACACCTGACCAGTCACATGTTGTTAAATGTGAATTAATTCTTCGCAGTTTGGGTGTGGTTGCTCAGTATAAAAGTCAATGCTCCTTGTATGATAATGTCTCATCTCAGAAGCTCATCCGAAGTCCAACACAATGGGTGGGGTTTCTGACAAGATCATTGTGCGATTTGCAATTGTTATCTTGATTACTGGATTTCATGTATTGTGTCTACCAGCTTCTAACAATCCTGATAATGGTTACATCATTGGCTGCACAAAGGACAGATCTTCTATAATGTTACTTCACAGAGACACTTGGCTCAAATCTTTGTACAATGCACTTCTGAAACCTGCAATACATTCCAAGACAATGATTGAAATTATGACTCACATTTGGAATGTTTCAAAATCAGAGACACAGGAATGCAAAACGGATACTAAACAATATGATCGCAAGCAACCGTGTGGTGTGATTAACCAGAGATCTATAGCAAATCAACCATTCAGTTGGACACTTGAAGTAAAAAAGGGATTTGTTGTTAATGTGACAGTGTTCAATTCGTTTATTGATTATTCTTCTAGATGCAAAAGGGCATGGGTAAAACTTTCAAATCCTACAAAAAAAAATTCTCATCTACTCTGTGGTCAAATGTTTCACGAAGAATGGTTTTCAATGGATCATAAAGTGTACATTGACGTGAACAGGAAATACAATGTTTTAACTCTGCAAATTGTGTATCAACAACAGTCAAAAGGATACACCAAGAAGATTGTTCGTTTTAACAATAAATTCCTTGATATGTCATTTTTGTGTGACAAAATAGTGATTGATTGGCGGTACCGAAAACAAGCTTTTGACCACCAGGTATGTATCTGTCTATAAGTTAAGGTGGACTAGTGGTAATAGTGTGACAAAACAAAGAGTTAATGTTTAGGCCATCCAGTGCGCAGGGATTATAGCATCCCTGCAAGGGTTAAAGTAGTTTTAAAGTTAGATTTCCTAATGGTTTAAACATGCCTGGTTACCCTTTTTGCATTTGGCAGTCACTAAAGTGCTATTAAATAAACAATAAAAGAAACAGAAAGTAGTTTTTATCTAATGCATTTATCATTATGAAGACTTTTATTTGTAAAATAATCAAGTGAAATCCTGTCTCTTTGATACAACCTGACGTCACGCATTTGCATATAATATACACGCATGCCCTTTGGTGCAATTTCATAGTTCCGATGCCCCGCCCCTTTCTCTGGATTTGGTTATACTACCACGTGGGTCTCAAACTCTCCCCCGGGAAACCACACCATAGGGACTCTTCCCCGCCGGGGGGACCAGTTACTGGGCATCCGCGGTCGGGTTTTGCCCCCTCTCCAGGCCAGGAGCGTGGACGGCAGGGAAGCGTTAGCTGCTTACCCTACGTACACCAAGTTGAAAGTTCTGCACCAGGACGGGTTAGCGCAGCCCACCCTGCCATGCAGAAGACAGATAACGTCGTGTGTAAGACCGCGGCGCCACCACCTACCAGAGTTGCCACGAGAGGCTACCTGGACCTGGAAGACAGACACAGGGAGAAGTCACAAAAGAGAAAGGAGCTGATCCCACGGAACCAGCAGGAGGAGGATCCAACGAGCATTCTCCAAGCATCAACGCACATGGGGGGGGGGGGGGGCGCTAAATTAAAGTGGTCCTTCTCATGCCAACTGGGAAACAGAATTGTTTCCTGGTCGTGCATCTGCTACAGAAACGTGGGATTGGCTCACTGCAGGAAGCGAGTGAGAAGCGGCGCATTGTTAGCCATACCGAGCTGCGACGCCAGGCACAACACGCACGCCGCCGAACAAAAAAGGAGAGGTTACAGGTTGCAGACGAGCTGCCTCCTGACTCTCGCACGACAATGGGTACCAGTATCCAGAAAGCCGGTCCATCAGGCGAGCGGGGGGGATCACTGCCTCGCCACGACGAAAAAGAAGAGCAAAGACGGCAGCCCTCCGCGATGGATGCACTACATTCGCTGCGAGTGGAAGTATCGCATCTGGAAGCGGAGGTCAAACTCGCATGAAAAAGAAGCATGCCGCAGAGCTCTCGGCCGTGAAAGAGGCCGAGACACGAGCTGCTGCGAAATGAGCTTTTTACGTCCGCGACCCCAGCTAGCGACGAGACCCACCATATCTGTGAACTGTTCCCGCGACACGGACCATCTGCGACACCCCCGCGGATCAACACCGTTAGTGGTGAAGGGTGCCGCGGATACCAACAAGTCTCGGCTGAGTGAAACTCAGTCCAATCCACCACCAGCAACGAACCAGAATCCACTCATGAGGCGATTCTGTCAAACTCCTTGGGTTGACAGAGGAGTCAGAATGGAGGGCAGAAATTGATGCACCAAGACTGAGGTGACGCCGCCAATGCAAACAGAGGCGGATAATGATTTCACCCCGGCTGTGCCTACCAGCGTGTCCTCCAAAGACAGGATCAAGAGCTTTCACAAGTTTAGTCAGCCTGATAGAAATCAGACCTGGCCAGACTTTGTGCAACAAATGGTGGAGCTGTTACGCGGCTACCATGCGCCATCTGAAGAATGGGCAGGGTGGTTGGTGGACAGGCTAGCAGGAGAGGCTCAAGATGCGTTGCTGGACTAGACCATCCAGCAACGTAACGACTGAAAGCAGCTCATCGCGGCTCTCAATGCTCAGTTCTACGTAGAACATGAGATGAGGGTTGCGGACGAGGAGTTGCTCACCCGGAAGTAAGGCATCGAAGAGTCCGTCAAAGACTTCATTGCCGCTCTACAACTCCTGGCAAGAAAGGCCTATGGTTCTGACACCTTCAAGCGTGACGCGCCACTCATGAAGCGGCTAGAAATGGGGTTGTACTCATTGTCACTACGACATACGTACGGCGAGGTAGCATTGTATCCTGGCTTGGGTCTTGCTGTCCTCATCCAGGAACTAGTCCGTCGGGAGAGGCAGGATGATCCGGTGAAACACCAAGCTAACATCGTCCGCGAAAAGGAAGAGGCCAACCAGACTAAACCCCAGCAACCCTCCATGAGACAAATCGTGAAGGAAGTGCTGGCGGTTCAACAAGCAGCAGCAGCAGCGACGAGCACCGGTGGCAGTGGAGCCTCCAAACCCGTGCCGGGGGATACGATTCCCTCGACAGGTGCAAAGTCCCGCCAGGGAGGGCAGCACAAAGGGGGTGGAGGAGGACAGCCGGCTGCTAAAGTGGGTGATGCGAGTATCATCCACCAACTAGAGAATGTGCCCATGTGGGGTACCAGGACGCGCGGATCCTGTGCTCCAGGGCAACCAACGAACCAAAGAAAGAGTGGCTACAACTCTACCGGGCCATCAATCATCGCACACGAGGCACGAAAGGTGATCCAGGAAACTCATAAGCAAGGGCGACATGTCACAGGTGGCCCTTGCCGAGAGTGATACATGCGACACTGGAAGTTCCTCGACTTTGACCGGATTAAGTTCTGAGTCTGTTGAGAAGTCATCGTTTGCAGAGAAGAATGGTGGGACGATGCGAGGTCGTTCCACCACAGGCGGGAAAGTACTACAAACGCCAAGTGACTCCCCTGGACGATAGGTCAGTGCGGCTGACTGCCTTGCAGCCGTGAGAACCGACAGACGGAGTTGCAGTGAGTGTCATCCCACGAGGTTGTCTGACGTAAGCAACCGACTGGGAGGGATTAGCGAGGAGGGGGTGGAGTTGCAGACCGCTGCGAGTCCTGATGTGGCAACATCTGCTGAGAGGCGGGTAGCGTCGCAGACCGCCTCAAGTCCCGATGTAACAAAATCCCCAATGCCGTCATTGTCTGCCCCGCAAACCCCCCCACCACGGCCATGCTCGCGACGGAGTGTGACCCGGCGGGAACATGGCGACAATGCTCATCTTCCTGCAAAACTGGGGCGTGCGGTTCCCAGAGTGCAAACTGCATCAAGTACAAAGTGTTGCACGAAAACGAAGACTTCAGCGATGCAGTCCGGTGGTCTAGACATCCAACAAACGGGCACAGAGACAAAAACTTTACCTGTAGAGCCCGATAGCGGTGCATCTTCAGGGGGTGAGGCGGTGATGGTTGAGTCTCGGAAGACCCTTTGTGGGACCGTGGACGGAAATTGTCACACCATGACTCGCTTAACGCATTCGCACCAACCCGAGTAGTACAATATTGGCAAGAAAAACACCAGATGTCCATGCCCTACCAGGCGGGCCCATGGCACAGCCGCAGGGACTCCGCAGGGGGATGATGTATCGGTGCCACCAACAACACGAACAAAACAACACCTGCGGAACAGCTGTTGTTCCGTCGGAGACCGGCCTGTTATTCAGCTGTCAGGTCGATCTGCGAGGGGTCAAGCTGGCGATGTGTCTGGATACAGGCGCCATCCACAGCCTACTATCAAGCCCCGTGTACCACAAGATGCAGGATCACCTACCGGCACTCAAACCCACGATGCTCTTGCTGCAGGGGGCTGGGGGAGAGTCGCTGGACGTTGAAGGAACCTGTCATCTGGACATAATCGTTGATGGAGAGTCCCTCCCGATAGAGGTCTGTGTGGGGAAGTTAGAGTCTCTGGACCTACTTCTCGGCATGGGCTGGCTATGTACGTATGGAGTGGAGCTGGACTACAAAGCACGCACAATCGAGATCGGATTGTATGAATCTGAGCTTGGTAGAATGCTGGCAGCACGAAGTAATGACCTGGTGAGCTTGGACAGAACCGTGCGCATTTGACGTGCGCATTCAACCGCGGGGTGTCCAACGCATTGCCTGTCACGTCAGCTGTGTCGCCAAAGTAAGTCATCCGCGACGATGGCAGCAAACCTCTCACGGTAGAGAACCAAGGTACTTAGTACCGAAAATTTTGAAGCGGGGCTCATCATAGCCAAAATCACCGACCTACCAACTCAAGAAGAGGCACGCCTGAATGACTCCAACCGACCTTCGGGGGGAGGTGAGAGTCCTCCTGCTTGGAAAATATGGCAGATACCCGCCCACGTGGTGAGCGTCAGTGCTGTAAACTTCAAGCACGGGAGCAGGTGGACCAGCCAGCAACCTATTCCGGAAAGAAAAGATATTAAATCCCTGGAGACGTCCGGGGATTGTTCGTTGTACTACGTGGCCATAAAGATTTCGGAGCTTATGTTGCTGGCTGGACCACCTATCAAAGAGCCCTGGGCGAATGTACCAGAGTATCTGCGATGTATACTTCCAGCTGAAGGTGAGTTTACGTCAGACGAGACCCGCAAGTTGGGGGCATTGGTGATGCAGTTTCAAGACATCTTCGTTGGTTCGGGGGAAACCCTGGGCTATACGGAGATGATTCGTCACAAGATTGACATGGGAGATGCTGCACCAATCAGACAAAACTACTACAGTCGTTCTCAAAAAGAGCGTGAGTACGTAGATACCGAGTCCACAAATAGAAGCGTGTCATTTGTCTGTACCTAAAACAGGCAGGTCGCATTTCAAACTACCACAAGAACATCTTAAAGAAGATCCCACTGCTCTACTACCCTCGTCCAAACACTGACTTTCACCTACGTGTGGATGCCAGTCTGTTTGTGATAGGGGGTACGTGGAGAACAGGAGAAAGATGGCAGAGTTGTACCGCTAGGATTTGCCTCAAAAACGCTATGTAAAAGTTGTCAGGCTTACTGCACTACTAGATGGAATTCTATGCCGTAGCGTTCTTCATGCGGTACTTCAGAGACATCACATGAGGTTCAATGGTCATCATATGGACTGACCATGCCGCACTCACCTGGGTACAAAAATACCACCAGTCTGACAATATGCACATGAGATAGCTTGTTGAGATGGGGTGGTATAAACCCTGGAAAATACAGCACGTCGTGGGGAAGTTGAATGAGGTGTCAGAAGCGCTTTCCTGACTTGCAAACTGCTTTTGCAAATAGGAAGCCTTGTGAGTTAGGTAAGTGTCCTGACTGCCTCTTTCACGAAATCACAACAATGCAGAGACACAGATCCAGATGATTCAGACGAGAACACCGAGAAAGCCGGCTGCACACTTCGTGTGGTGCGCCACAACGTAAACCGACGCAGTGGCGCGACACAATGCACCCGACGCGAAGTTTGCAGGAAAGTTTGCGGCTGACGCAAACTTCGGATTGGAGTTTGCGGGCCGCGACGTGGACTCAAATGATGATGAAGAACAACCTGAGCTGGTAGATGGCATTGATTTCAATGTCTATCTCACCAGACAACTGCACAACATCCCCAAATGCAAACCCAGTGGTTAGAGCGTCCGCCTATGACATATGACTGGTCTGAATCATGTACGGGAGACCGTGAGTTCAATTCCACGATCTGCCAAATAACTTTACATAGCCTAACCGTACCAATATCCTGTCTCTCCACAACACTGTCAAAACTCACTGCACGGCATGCAGCTTTATGGCAACTGCAACTTGTGCTTTGACATGGAAATCTGCTCCTGCATCTACTCTTCACAACTTAGAGAATTTCTCTCTTTCTGCCACAGTATAACAGCCTGTAAGACCATGGCTTGGAAGCATGTCATGATCTCTTTGTATTTAGATACTGTGGCATTAATATCTGTGTATATAACTGACTTCTTACAGGACCTCATATTCACCTGATCTAATGGCACACTATTACAAACACATCAGTGTCATCGGACACTTTAATTTACCTATAAACAGCTGGTTCATTTGAAAATATGTTCAGTATATGTACAGATTTCATCACATTACATTTACTTTAGATATACAGTTACATATAGTTGCTAATATGTTACGTTAGCACATAGATATGTCTCATCTGTCATGTTTTTGAAAGTAATAATCTGCATTTACGTTACAAATACATACTTGTCAAAGCACCGATAAACATCACCAATGTTCCAACAAAACCTTCAAATTGTTGACAACTGAGGCCCAAACGTTTTGAACTGTTCCACTTAGAGGCCATTAAGCCATTATAAAATATTTGTGTGTAGATAGAGAAATTTACTTTCCATTACACATCACTATAGTGAAGGAAATGCTATCCTTGTTCTTCGCAGAGGGCCACTATGTGATGAAATCTTTAGGTACAATGAAGACAGTCCAAAGGATTCAACACAGAACAACAGGGATAAAGGAGCCAGTAGGATTTATGATCTTACCCCTGCTACTATGTTACCAGGGATGGATGTTGTGCTCTCAGTTTCAAAAAGAAGAAGCAGCTCAATGATTTTGTCATTGGCAATATCTTTGCAAAGATAGACTCCATCAATGGCAATCTGGTTGTAACAGGTAGTGATCCTCTTCCAGTGGAAATAAATGGTGCAGTATCATGTCGCATTGACTTTCCTGCCATGCATGATGAGACAGACACCATTCTCATCCATCATATAGTAGTTGCCAAACCAAACAGACCCTTTTTATATGTGATGACACTGATGTGTTTGTAATTTTGTGCCATTTTGTCAATAATGGTTTTAAATAGCAGGTAAGATCAAAGCCACAGTATCTAAATACAAAGGGATCATGAATACACTTGCTTCCAAGCCATGGGCTTAAGGCTGTGATACTGTGCCAATATGCTATGACATAGTTAAACCCACAGCTATCAACACTCTCAGGACAGGTATCCACTAGATGATCTTGGGAACATTTCCTCTTCGGTTGAGCCAGGCCACAGCATTCATGTTGGACTGTTATGGACATCTTGAATGTGAGTGAACAAGTCTTACAGAAGCAAAACAGAATATATTGTAGATATAGTAGCACATTTCCATGTTAAAGCACAAGCTGCAGTTGCCATAAAGCTGACATGCCATGTACAGAGTTTTTGCAAGTGTTGCAAAGAGACAATGGGGGCATTGTTTCAATCCCAATACTAAGCTATCAGAAGATGATAGTGATGATGATAATGATGATGATTCAGAAACTGATGAGGAAGCGATTTGAATACATTGATCTCTCAAGTGTCGATATCATGAGGTGGCTGAATGATCACTAAGTTTTGGTCACTATGACATTTTGTCATAACTAAGGAGTAAAATCTACCTTTTGACATTATTTTGATGATTTCTATCAATATTTTTCTAATGATTGATGTTAGATGTCATGCTACCTATATCTAAGATACATAGTTGAATTAATTGTAGCTGATAACCCTACAGTAGACAACAAAATCGCATTCCTAGCACCTTTATTGATGGAGATATGGGCATTTTAAGGATTTGTCGGCCATTTTGGACATTACATAATTCACCAATCTCAGTGGCTGCCATCTTAGATTTGCCTATATCTATGTAGTCAATATGCCTTTAGTTAGCTAGTTCAGATTCTATGACTCCAAAAACATGTTGTTGGACAAAAAAAATAATATTTATGGCATTAACAGTAAAAAGTTCAAGGCAATCACAGAATTCACCCATCTCTGTGGTGGCCATCTTGGATTTGCCTATATCTGTTTGATCAATGTGACTTTTATTGCTGGATTTAGATTCTATGACCCCAAAAACATATAGTTAGGCACCAAAATCACAGAGGTATCATTAATAATAAAAATGTTATAAGCGAGAATGTATTTTTACGTAATGGCGATCATGAATATTGAAAAATGTTAAAAACAAATGCACTCCAATATTGCTAGTATATCATATCAGTATATCCCATGATATGTATGTTAAAAGTCATAATCATCTATCATGTTTTATGAACATATAAGTACTCATATCTATAGACCCCATATACAGGTTAACAGAAATGCTATGGAGGTAGGGGTGGGTAAATGTACTATAACTTTTTTATAAAGAGAGCTAGAGGATTCAAATTTGATTTATATGAATTCTAGATGATTTTCCCATCAGATACATATCACATATGATACTTTTTATGTACTGTGCAATCATAGAAAAAACGTTTTCAACAAAATGTTACTGTATCTCAAATTCCATGAGATGGGCCCCCGAAAATACTCATTAATTTTTAGTTTAAACAGATTTTTCAGAATAAATCTTATATTGGTTTTGTTTTAGACACCCATAGGCATGTAGCAAATGTAATTAAATAATAATCACTGCTCTATAACATGCATTACACCATTTTCTGAGATACAGCTTATTTTTTGATAAGTAGAATTTTTCGTAGGTACCCATTTTCAATCAAGTAATACGCTTTGTTCCACCAACAGCCGCACACAAGAAATTGATTTTCATAATCTATGGATACAGCCCTCTCTAAAAATGTATAACAACCTTTTGGTACTTTTCGGGTG
>CM032665.1:26479361-26497427 GCA_019095985.1 Streblospio benedicti
TATACTGTTAATATTGTCCTGTACTATATTCTATTCAGTTTTTCTTCATTAAATGGAAAGTTCCCGTGAAAGACGGACGTTGTTCTTGTTGTGACATATTTATAGATGATTGGAAAATGGCAGAGACAAATAATTCAACACCCTACATCGTCGTTACCGGAGATGGGACAATATGGCAGGTGTCGTAGTTTCATTGCCAACAGAACGCTAGTTTAGCTTGAGAAGTGGGAATGACCACTTAATAGGAATAGCACACCCAAATCTTTTAATTCTGGGCCCCTTTTCTTGGCTAAACTCACAGCAAATAAAGGTGGACATATGCGCATACATCTGTACATGTGTGTCAATACTTTCCATTGGGGAATTGTGAATTGTACGCAGACTATGAAGTTTGTTCTAGCACAGGTGCAAAGTCCTCCCACATGTGTGGGAGGCTGTCAGTCTGATCTGAAGTTGGCCTGATAGACGTATCAGTCTACCGGTATATGAATATTGTTGAGGACATTTTAGGTCTTACATTATGAGTTGATGCGTCATATGTCTAAGAAAAAACGTTAATTCTAAGAAATGTATGAACGAAAATTTGTGTATATAAATAAAAGTTGAAACAATCTTACATTTCATCTTCAATTAATTAATATTGTGCCAGAAACCAGGGACTAATCATAAAAAATGGATTTCTGTCCAATACTCTCTATGCCAGGATCAGCATATCACAAAGTTTTATCTACAGAATTTTCTGTGCGTGCACTTCATGGGAGCTGTTCCATTCAAGTTTAGAAAGCAAAACAAGTGTACAGTGCCATCAGGCAGACTCACTCAGGCACCGTCAGGTGCCGTGACTAGCGAAGACTAGCGAGTCTTGAAAGGATAGATAAGCGCGGGGCAGACGAGGGAACGGCAGTCTGCTACGAATCAGCAAAGAATAAACACTTAACAAGCTCCTGACATTCTGTTCCCTATTACTGGTGCAGATCACAGGATTCAACCTCAACGTATATCAAAATGAACAACACCCACAAGAAAAAGAAGACAACCACAAAATAAAGAAGAAAGAAGACTAAGAAGAAAGAAGACTAAATCTAACAAACTAAGAAGAAGACAAAAATTATCACGAATTAGATATTATAAAAAATAAAAGAATCTCGCAAATATAAAGCAGACTCAATTCATCTACTCAAACACGAGCACAGACGGTAGCTGACACGCCGCTTATCTCAGCACTGGCACTAATTACCCAGAGCTGACACGCATCATGGCCGAGTCCAACTCACAGCCACACAGCTTCAATAATCCGTCCCCCACCAAAAATGATGGCGACATCACAAAAATTGCATCAAAATCTGCGAACGCAGGTAACACCAACATAAAAGCATCAGCAATTTATCGACCTCATTTAAGCCGGCAAGCGTCATCCCCGCTGCCACACCCTGCCAAATTGTATTCACAAAATGATGTAAACAACATACACAGACGTCTAGCTCACATGGAGCACTACATGGACGAAGAATACGACAACCTCACCAAACGCATGGACGAAATACAGACGCGACAGGGACTCGATGTTACACCACGTTCAAAAGTCTGATGCGATGCTACTGTCATCGAGCAAGGACCTTAAACAACTAGGAAAGCAATGCCCAATGTGGACTCAGAAATTGTGTGTTCAAACACCTGCAAAGCACTAACATTTACACCATCTTTGAGCACCATGCAGCCTCAGTGCAATGGGGAAAACTCTGCTTATGGTATGGGCTTACAGGGTACAGATTCCGTATAAATCTACCCATACAGATTTTGTACAATGCACACGCATACAGCAATATAGGTCAATATTTTGAACCAGTTTTGTCCATAATAACTCGAGTCTGAAGAAATGACATTTATTGCCACCACAATCAAATCCTACTGAGACATCTTTTACAGAACTAAGTGCTTGTGGACATACATCATTCTATCCCGTCATGTCTAGATGGAGGCATTGCATGTCTGTCCCCTCTTTCTAAATTGAGTATATCAGGCTCCGCCGGAAAGCCTCACTCCTTCCGGCTACGCCTGCTACACGCACACGCCGTCACGCTAGTGGCTAGTATATAAGCAAGGGAAAGCTTCTCTGAAGACAGTCAATAAACAGGATAGAAACTCTTCACTGGTTCTGTTATTACTTCTCACCACACACATGTCTAAATCACACATGACATAAGTGGTGGAGATGTTCTAATTTGAACTCCCCCCCCCCCCATGCCGCCCATGCATACCCCAGGATTCCGCCCCCACCTAATCCCTCCCCCTCCAGCCCCGACCTCACATGCATAGACCAAATTCCACCACAAGATCACTCCTCCCTCCAGCCCCGACCTCACGCTCATAGACCGAATTCCACCCAAAGGATCACTCCTCCCTCCAGCCCCGACCTCACATGCATAGACCGAATTCCGCCCCAAGATCACTTCCCCCCTCCGGCCCCGTCCTCCCATGAATAGGCCGACTTCCACCCCCAAAGCCACTGATAGCCATCTCCCCCAGTCAGCCCCGACCTCCCCCATAGGTTCATCTACACGCGACAGTGGATTTTTCACACATTTCGCGTCACCACAAAGCCTGCAACACGCCTTTCACTCCCCCGACGATACGCTCACCGAGAGCACACTAGATTCCACAGTCACTTTTAACCCCAAACATCTCCCGCCGTCAAACATGGCTAACGTAGACGACCTGGCCGCGCAAATGCGTGATATGACCGCCAGTTTCACGGCTCTCCAAACAAAACTTCAAAAGGAAAACAAAGCCCTATCCGACCGCTTAGTAAACGAAAAGCACTGCCCTCCAACAAAGTATAGACCGCCTGCAACGTGAACGCGACCAGGCTGCCGACGAACTAAACGCCACCAGACAGAAATTTCAAGACCTGGAGACTAAGCTAAATAACCAAAGTCTAAATAACGACGCCTCCTTTTCGAAGAGATGATAGAGCGTACAATAAACGAGGCCCCCAAGTCACACTCCCGAAATTCGATGGTTCGGTGTACAGCTCATTTGAGAAGTGGCGACGTCAGTTGGAAATCCATTTTGACTATCTAGAGTGGACGAAAGAAGACCCGCAAAGGGCCGCCGTAATACCCACCCTTCTCACTGATTTCGCGTTTGTACAATACAACACACTCGACAGCGCCACTCGGAAGAATTATGACAACACTATGACAGCACTCAACGCTGTTTTTGCAATCGACAAAAAGCCTCTATCATTCCGTAGAAATTACATAAACAGGAAGCAAAAGTACAATGAATCCGTACGTGATTTCAGCGCAGAATTAATGCAGAGATTTGCAGAATGCAATCCCCCATTAGAGACACAGGTCGATGTTTACACCAACATGCTCAATCCTCTAATAGCCGCAGAAATTCAAGACGAGGAGTACACTGACTTGAAAACCTTAGTAGCCTGCGCTGAGAAAGCTGAACACAGGCTCCGCCTCAGGAGAGAAGCCAGCCAGTCAGTTAACCATATCTCATTTGACAGGCGCAGTAGGCGGGACCAGTCGCGTGGCCGCAGCCGCGACAGACGTTCTCACTCACGTCAAGGTTATAATAACCGGTATAATCGCTCCAGATCAGACGGCAACGAGATTACAGCAGCGGTGGCACGAGCTGCCTCTAGAAGTCAGTCTCGAAATAGGTCACAGAGTAGATTTCGCAGTGAGAATCGCTATAACAGTGGATCTCGCTTCAGACAAAATAGTCATCCCCGTGAACCCCGTGACAATCAGGATCGTGGCGATAACTCCCGCCACAATAGCCATAGCAGACCCCGTGACAATCAGGATCGTGGCGATAACTCCTACCACAATAGCTACAGTAGACGACATTCACGAGACGGACGTCGTAACTCGGTCAACAACGTACAGGATTTAAACCAATAAAGGGGTCGCACCCCTCCCGTCCCAGTGTACATAACGCACCCAATAGTACATATACGGCCCCAGTAGAGATAGACCCCCCTGAATGTATATACTCCCTTCAGCCTAAAACACAAAATAGGACGCTTGACATACATTTTTATTCAGACTCCACAATTCTAGTAAACTTCTCAGAAATTAACAGACGAGTGGCGGCACTCATCGAAACCGGCGCAGCCGTATCCTGCTGCTCCGTCTCTTTCCTAGATAAAATATTGCCTTCATACAAACATCAGTTGATACCCACCACCAGAACCTTCACCACAGCTGATGGCGACTCGTTTCGACCAGTGGGCACCATCTTGTTGCATTTTGCTATAAACAAGGTGAGGTACAGCGAAACCTTTTACGTTTTCCGCCAGTTAAACCACGCCATGATCCTTGGCAAGACATTTTTACTGGTTAACAATGTTAGTTTGAAGTATCACAGGGATAATAATTCTCTGGGTGATACAATACGTGTACATGCTGTTGACCGCTGCCCAATCCTGCCAAAAACCTCTATGATAATTACAGGCAAAATATCAGACAGAGGACAACGTGTGGATATATGCACGGGCCTTGTTGGCCTCATCACGGCTTCCCAACAAAAAACCGCTTTGCCAGTAGAAGACTGCGCCGTAACCGTGTCTAACAATAAAATACCAGTCATAGTCCGCAACAATTCAGATTATGTTGCATATATACACATAGGACAACACATTGCCGAGTTCCAGCCGCTTGACTCCCAGTCTGTCGAGGCAGTCCAAGACATAACGTCCACAGCTTCACACAATCATCTGGACAGTAGAGATTCAATCGATACCCATGATGAATTTGATCTGTCGAAAGCTGACTGCTCCGATATACAGAAACAGCAGCTACTGCTTTTGCTGGAGAAACATAAGAATGCTTTTATGGATAAAAATAAGACCTTAGGGTTTTGTGATGTTGTGAAACACCGTATTTTGATGAAACCTGACGCTGAATACAAAGCCTTTTTGTTACCCACCGGACGTCAGGGAGCAAATTAACAAGCAAATCGATTACCTCTTGAACCAGGGGGTAATTGAGAGAGACAAGGAGATACTCTTTGCATCACCGCTTCTGGCCGTGAGAAAGCACTGTAAGAAGACTCAGAAACACGTCCATAAACCAGATGCCCCTGAATATAGAATGGTCCTGGACCTTCGATCGCTGAACAACCAGAGTCTATACTATAAATTCTGCATGCCTAATTTCTCTTCATTTTTGGACATCTTGGCCGAAAAGAAGCCTAAATACTTTAGTTGCCTTGATTTAGCTTCAGGATTTTCACAATTGGCCCTTGACAAAGACTCGAAGGCCCTATGTGGTTTCGACTGGGAGGGCCACAGTTACAATTATGCTCGTGTCGCTCAAGGCTTAGCGGGCGCGCCTTCAAGTTTTAGCAGAGCATTGTCTATCATCCTGAAAGATTACATTAACAAGAGTGTCTTGTTATATATTGACGACATACTCATATGCTCGCCAGATTTTGAAACCCATAAGAAAGACATCGACAACGTCCTCACAGCTTTACACAATGCAAACTTGATAATTTCTCAATCAAAATGCACGTTCGCTACCAAGGAAATAAAATACCTAGGTCACATCGTGTCGGAGTCGGGCATAACACCAGCACACGACCATACGGCCGCTTTTGCGACCTTCCCACGGCCATCCGACAAAAAATCCCTGAAATCCCTGTTGGGAGTAATCACCTATTTTCAAAGTTTCATCCCGAATAGGGCCGAATTGGTCAGGCCGCTACAGAGACTCGTCACACCCAAAGCTAAGTTTAGTTGGGATGAGGAATGTGAAGCAGCCTTCACTCAAATAAAACAGATAATGTCATCGAAACCGTTTTTACACTACCCCGACCACAACAAAGAATTCGTTTTGATGACCAACGCCAGCACGGATTCAGTCGCTGCAGGTTTGTTCAACAGGTCTGATGACGGGAATTTACTGCCCATAGCTTTCACGGGACGGGCACTGCAGAGCTCAGAAACCAGAAGGCCCATCTTTGAATTGGAAACCTTGGCAGTGGTGCACGCATTGGAGAAATTTAATCATTACCTAATGGGACGCTGTTTTATGCTTTTATGCGACAATCACAGTCTTGTGGAGGTACTAGCGAAACATAGAAGCAAGAAACGTCTGTCGGCTAAGATTGATAGGTGGATTTTGTTTATATGTAGCTTCGAGTTCGATGTAAAACACATTTCCACGAAAGCCAACTTCATTTCTGACGCATTAAGTAGACGCACTTATGAAGCCCCAACGACAGCAGATGTTTCCTACCCGAACCTAGAAAAGTTTCCCCACAGCGCTCAAATTGACGTGATAACGAGAGCTATGGCAAAAATTGACAAAGAAATCGTCTCAGCGAATGATTTCATGCCACATGTCACATCGATGCCAAAACTGTCTGCCAACAACACGGCACATAAATATGGCGAAAATGCCAAGACCGATGCTACACTAGTGCAATACAAGGACACCGTTGACATAGGTGCCAAAGACCAGTCAACAAGTGTCTCGGACGCACACGCTTCCCCACAGCAGGAAACAAACCCGGAATTTAAATGCCCAGGCATGACAAATGACCCCGATGAAGTTCCCCCCATCACGTGTCAAAACACACAGAGCAACAGCGTATTCCATTCTGACATTGATCTCAGGCAGATTGCAATAGAACAGCGAAAGCACAAGCCTTTCATGGACTTGATTAATTACTTGAAACATGACATATTGCCACCAACAAAGAAAAGGCTGAACTATTGCCTCATGAGAGAACACAGTTGCAATTTGTTTGGCGAACATGATCTTCTAGTCACATATTGCCACGCCAGGAGTCTCAACCATGGTCCACGAATTCTATTACCACAATGGTATGCAAACAAAATAATACAACTGTTTCACGTCACCTTATACCCGCATGCAGGGATATTTAAGACAACAGCCTGTATCCGGATGCACTTTGCGTGGAAAGGGTTGAATCAAGATGTGGTGAGATTTATATCAAACTGCGAAACATGCCTTCTCTCTAAGGCATCCATTAACCCAGAGAGACGCTTGCGTCAGATAATAGACGCCCCATCTAAACCCCATTCCATGGTCATTATAGACCACCTCGGCCCCTTCAAACTGGGTGCTTGTAAATCGAGATTCATATTAACAATAATCTGTCTCCTGAGTGGGTATGTCACTGCTATACCATTACGTTCCACCAGTGCAGAGGAGACTTGTAGGGTACTTTATGACCACGTTTTCACCAAATTCGGGTTTTCTCGCACGATCATTAGTGACAATGGCCCAGCCTTCATCTCATCCCTTTACAAAACAATGGCCAAAATGTTTGACATAAAATTGACATTCGCATCTTGCTACACACCTAAGAGTACAGCTAAAGTTGAGAGATCACACAGCTCATTACTCAACACACTCAAATGTTTGACCAATAACCATCCGGAAAACTGGCCACAGTTCTTGTCAGCAGCTGTGAACTGCGTGAACAACACACCAAACAGCACGACCAAAATCTCACCAAGTATGGTGGTATTCGGACAGGACACCACTGCACTGAAAAATATTAATCTTGACACGGACGAAAAGACAATACCAGACTTGATAAAAGAAATGCAGGAAGTCCAAAAGTGGGCAGCACAGCAGAGGGCGGAGTTGAAGCGCGCCGCCGACGAGCAAGCACAACAAAAATTTAACAAAGGCAGATCGCCATCTAAGTTGCACGAGGGCGCTACAGTTTACTGGCAAAAACCATCGCTACGCGACCCACATGAGAATTCAAAATTGCAACCAAACACCCGCAAATTCACCGTTTTCGATATTAGAGACAACTCATGTCAATTGCGTGACCAATCCGACAATAAAGTTTACAAATACCGTGTGTCAGTTGACCAGTTAATATTCCCCTCCCACCACGACGATAATAAATGTTAGTACACTATTCAGCTAGATAATCACGGTTGAGCCGGCTCTGTACCACGTTTGGCATGGTGAAAACAAGTCCATCACGACCCAAATTCATTTGGTTCTGGTGTTTAGCTTAACGTCAACCCCAGCCATCCTGATAGTGGATGCATCCCCCCAGGGTGCCCACCGCCCAGGCCTTCCCTTCTAATTCCTGATAGTGCACATCATCCCCCAGGGTGCCCACCGCGATTAGGCCTTCCCGGATTTCTTCGCTGCTGAGCGCTACATAACATCTGCAGTTCACTTTTTCAACCACCTGCCAAGGATACTCGCCTCAGCTTATACACCACTGATTCAAGGACCGTCACGCAGGGATTACCCAAACATATAGGCAGTTGCGCAGTGTGTAAAACACTCATCTCCTTCAAATATAAAGAAGAACGACAAATTCAACGCCACCCCATTGTAGTGAAGAGTGATCTTTGGTCCCTTGAAAACCTGCCACTGACTCTACACATAACGATCTGACTTTTCAGCAAGTCCAAACACCACCTGCCAAGGACAGTCACATTTACCACTATGATTTGACCCCTCCCCCATGTAAACCCTCCATTAAACCGACCCCCAGCTACACAGGGATTGGCCCATCACCCAAACATATAGGACCAGTGTGTAAAAACTCATCTTCTTCAAATATAAAGAAGAAGGACGTGACCCTTTTTTGTAGTGAAGAGTAAGCTGACTCTAACCGGATTACAAGTCCAAACAATGACAGTGACATTTACCATATGTTTCCCATGACCCTTTATACCCACCTTCCCACTGACAGGACCGCTAAGTGGCAATCAGTCTATTTACCGCTGACATGTATATATAAGCTGGGAGAGCAAAATATTCCTCACTCACTCCCCCGCAACCAGTCCCCGCCAACGGTCCCTACATTTTGCCAACCACTAATCGCTTGTTTGCTCCATACGCCTCACTCACCCTCCCGCCACCACACCTCGCCAACGGCCCACCACATCTCACCCAACTAATCGCTTGTTTGCTCCATGCGCGCGAACATGATTTCCCCCAAGGTCACGGTTTGGTTGATAACCATGGCCTGTCTTCGGCTGCAGCTACCAGCAGCACAATACGCACACAGGGTATCAGCAGGCGTACTGTTTGAAGAACAAACTCGAACAATACGCAAATATTCGGGTTTACACCGACTGAATTTTGCTTTGAAAATCCCACAATTCAACAAGATTACGCGCCTCGCTAAGACCATCACAGACATACATTATTGTCATACGTTCCATTTTATGGAACATGAATGCAATTACACCTTGGCCTCATTTCACTCCGAGCAGCACTACCTCTTCAATTTAATACGCCAATACAATTCAGAAATAGACTTGCTGGATGGTGATCTATCAGCCCTGACCATTCAGACTTCCTCAAAAAAGGCGCTGCTAGACATTTCTGGTTTCCTAGGAAGCTTGTTTGGGACCGCCTCCCAGGCACAAATTAAGGAGCTGGAAGGTAAGTTATTCAATACAGCCATGTACGCAAAACATAATTATGACAATATTGCATCCCCTTCGAGTTTCTGACCACTTTCAAAAACAACACATACGCCAATTTCAGAGACATTCAAGCACACGTCAGCGCGACCAACACCGCCTTGCTAGCCTCAATCAAACGTATGGATAACTTGACCACTGCCGTGTCTGCTATGATGAAACATATGGACCAAATAGACGACAATCTCTTAATCGTCAGGTCCCACGACCAACTTATCACCACCACCCAAAGGCTAATTCAACAGGTGTACACAATGTCAAACGCCCTAACGGACCTTAAAATTTTTAGGGAACAAATTCAGCTATTGTTACAAGGCCGTCTACTACCACACAAGCTGGTAACTCTATCGACAATAGACTCGGCGGTCAAGAGGCTCAGCTTGTCACTTGAAAAAGCACAATCTATCCCCCTACCAGCAAAGAATAACAACCGATACTTTTATAATTACGCACATGCCATTGGATATGTAGCACATGATGCGTTGATCATGACCATAGAAATACCTGTATTTGCCCGGATCACGCCGTTAATGTACATAAAATAACGGCCTATCCAATACCATTGCACACAATGCAGGGAAATGATCCAAATAACACGTCTTTGCTTAAAGTGGATAAATCTTTTATAGCGTTCTCACGGGATAAACACACATTCGGGTACCTCTCCCAGGCAGAATACTCTGCATGTGAGCATACGGATTTCGTCTGTCCGTATCCATCATACATGTATTCCCATAAGACTATGGATTGCATATTTAATATTATGGTAAACCATAACATTCTGCCGACATGTGAATTCTTAACAAAAACGACTGCTCCATATCCAAATATATTGCAAGTAGACCATTCTAAATATTTACTACAGAACCTGAAAGCCCAATAAGAGTTACATGCGAAAACAAGGCCGACACTTTTCACAAAATAAACTCACACGTCATTCTCTCCTTGTCCTATGGTTGCTCTCTACATAACGCCACAATTTCCATTGTTCCCCGCCCAGGAAATTGCGACAATATATCCCAATCAGTCCAGCTAAATTACCCCATTAACATTGCCCAATTTCATGCCATAAAAATACCGGGACTGACCACGAATGTCACAAATGCAAGACAAGTTGTTCACAGTGAGCCTAAGCTCTATGACTCCATAAAATCAAAATTGTCAGACAGCTATGTCAAAGCAGACGCCCCACTGAAATTTGATAACACCAACGATTTGGAGCCTGCACTGTTCACACTGAAATTCGAGACGGATCTATCGGAAATTGTAACCTCAGTAGCGCTGATAATCTGGAACACATGCTTAACCTTGGCTGTCCTAGCCCTGTTCCTCAAATTTAAAACAGCAACTATGCTAGCGCCGCAGCCACTAGTGCGGGCAAAGCTGAGGCATACGTCATTAGTAACGTAACACCATCAACACCAACGGATCCCAGTAACCACCCATGCGGACACCATTGCAAAAATGTCTGGTTTGTCATCACCAGCGTAGTGTTAACCCTCTCTGTGGTAAATATTCCATAGCCCCTTTGGTGTCAGCGCATGTTAAGAAACCAAAAGCGCCTAATCAAGAAGCAGCATTGTATGTAAAAAAATATTCAACTCCAGTAATACATGCCTCGGGATTTGAAATCCCCATGAACAATTCCATTGTATTGACCCTCTATTTAACGACCACCTGCCTTACGCGACTAACGACTATCAATTTGGGTGCATAATTGGTTCAAACTACTCCCGATAACGATAACGACTTTCCCCAGTTAAGCAGTCGTCATTTTAACTGCTTGTATCCCGCCACGTGACCTCAAAAAGGTCATGGTCGTTACTATGTAAACACATCGCCAGTTAGCCAGGTGCAGTTAAGAAATGGGTTTTATTTAACTCTTTTGTCTGTGACTGTTTACCTAGACATTTGCCTCCTGATACTTGTAAGATAATTAAGAGATAAATGAAGCAGGCTTTGTTCCCATTCACTTGTTAGTACTTGTTCTAACTTCCCATGCTATGACTCCAGTATGAGGTGCTTGCATCTCCTCGGTTAAGTGAAACAAAGCAGGCTAATTAGATAAAGTGGTGACAACTTTCTATTGGCTTGTCCAGCTTTCTTTGTCAGTAAAGTGGTATAAATTACATTGAGACAATGACATCACTTAGTTACTTACTGGATATTCTTCATGATACAGGACATAGCTATCTAAGTTATCTAAATATTGTATTGATTATGGCTACAGCAAAAGAAAAGTGTTGACTTTGGAGCAAAGAGTTGAAGCAATTAGATTACTAGACAGTGGAAAAGCTGCTTACAAAATTGCTGCTGATTTTGGAGTTGGCAAAACTCAAATCCAGAATTTGAGGAAGCGCAAAGCAGAACTTTTGAGTGACTATGAGCAAAATGTTCCAGGAACAACAAAACGGAGACGCATGGTAACGGGGAATGAAGAAATCAATGAGTTGTGTCTGAAATGGTTTAGGGATGCTGTGGGGAGGAGGATAAATGTGACGGGACCCTTATTGAAGGAAAAGGCTCTAAAATTTGCCAAGGATTTAGGCAATGAGAGTTTTAAGGCCTCAAATGGCTGGTTGGAAAGTTTTCTAGGGAGAAACAACATCAAATTCGGGACAATGAGTGGAGAGCGTGGAGATGTAAACAACAAAACTGTTGATGACTGGAATGTCAAATTACCCAACATTTGTGAGAATTTTCATCCAAAAGACATTTTTAATATGGATGAAACTGGACTTTTCTTCAAAGACACTTCAAAAAAGACATTTCATTTCAGTGGAGAGGATTGTGCTGGTGGCAAAATGTCTAAGGAAAGAATTACAGTAAGTTTATGTGCAAGCATGTTGGGAGAAAAGATCACACCTTTAGTCATAGGTAAATCACGGAAACCGTGCTGCTTCAGCAATATTGAGCCTAGTACTTTACCAGTCATTTACCGCAACAACGAGAAGGCTTGGATGACAAGCAATCTTTACGAAGAGTACCTAAACACGATAAACAAGAAAATGAAAAGACAAAAAAGAAACATTCTACTCTTTGTAGACAATGCCCCACCTCATCCAGATATGAAATTCTCTAACATTACAGTTAAATTCTTGCCACCAAACACCACCTCTAAGACACAACCAATGGATCAAGGAATCATCCAGGCAACAAAGTTGAAATTTAGAAAAAGACAGCTAACCCATATGGTTAGCCAGATGGACAAGCAGCCATCCGCTTGTGGATCCGAGTTATTGAAACAAATTTCGGTGTTGGACGCAATTTACTGGATATCTAGTGCTTGGGAAGAGGTAGAGAAGACCACAATAATGAAATGTTTCAAGAGATGTGGTTTTCAAATGGATCAAGAAATGAATGAGGAAGAGGATGATGAAGACATTCCTCTTGCTGTGCTGAAAAGATCAAAGGAAATATTTGGATATGAATTTAGGGAACTAATAGAGGTAGACAAAGATATCTGTACTACGGATAACTCTAATATTAACTGGGATAAATCTGCAGCTGAGATTTTAAAAGAGAAGGAAGACTCTAGTGTGGATGAGGATGATAATGATGAAGATGCAATTGAGGAAAGTGCAAAGACAATTAGCAAATCGGAAGCTAGCGATATGATTTTCAACCTGAAACAATATGCTAAGCAGACTGGATCATCAAAATTTTTTGAATTTATTACAAAGGCTGAAGATGAAATTAACGCATCAGCCTTTAAATGTGCCAAACAGACTGTAATTTCAGAATTTTTTAAAAGGCATTAGCATACACCATCTGATATGGCCTTTAAAATGTGATTAACACTTAATGTGATGCCAGATTTTTATTCCATTCACATGTAATTACATGTGTACTTATATTATTCATATAATTGATTATGTAGATATAGTAAATAAAAAATAAATCAAATTCATATAAATAGTGTTTTTTGTCATTAGCCTTACATTAAGCAATGCAAACTTTAGCTTAAAAATGGTAAACAAGTCGGATTTTGAACCTGTATTAAGTGACCACCTGTAGTATGTGACTTTTTTGGCCATCCCAATGAGAGGTCACTTAAGACAGGTTTGACTGTACCATACACTGCCACCTCATCTGATCATCACCATCATGACTTATATGCTGAGGTCTCTCTCTGTCCAATGTAGCAGCCACAGGGTCCTGTGGGCGCTGACCGAGCCTGGCCCAACCAGTCGATAGAGCCCCACCACGGGGGATAAGGTATCTGTTCTGTCCCCTGCAAGTCTCCAGGTCAGACGTTGCCTGGCCTCAGCCCTGACCGAAAAACATAAGTCCTCGGTGACGACGATTTAAATTTGGGGGCTTTTCGTTTCAATTTAAAAACCCGTAATTGCCCCCAAAAAAAACCCGTGTGTCAAATGACAAGTTAATTTTCCCCCTCCCACCAAAACGATAAAAAATGTTAGCACTATTCAGCTAGATAATCACGTTGACCGGCTCTTACCACTTTTGGGCATGGTAAAAAAGTCATCACGACCCAAATTCATTTGGTTCTGGTGTTTACTTACGTCAACCCTTCGGGGATGCAACCCCAATCCAGACCTGATATGCCAAACTCCTGAGCTCCACCACGCAGCCTCTCTAAACACGAATACAGTCACGTTAATTACTAACAAATATTTATGTACGCATTATAGCCCTGATTTTATTCCCCCCAAATCAGCAGTATACACGTACCCCTTTAAAGGGAAAACAATCATGTTCACCCCTCAATGTCTTCTCCCATACAGCCAAACCATATACTAAATACCAAGATGTTAAGTGCACATCCAGCTTAAAACCCTAATGTGCCATCTACCCTTAATAAAGGGGTGTGCATAGTGGGAAATTTCCTCACAGTCGTGTATGACAAATTTGACATATTTTGTTGTCCTCACTTTCCTTCCACACTGAAAATTGATACACAATAATGTAATAGGTTATGGATTGTCAAGTGATTTATCCATTTAGTTTACATTACATAAGTATGCCATATCGCCACGCCCCAATTACCACCGCCCAGCGGCACCGCCATGGTTAGTCTAACTGCCACCGGTTCCGCATTCTTGTATGCCCAGTTCCGCCACGCTGCTGGCGCTATATAACGATCTTCAATTCACTTTACAGCCACTTCTCACTTACGACTTCTGCCGTTTACTTCCACTGCTACCCACCACCTGCCAGCCAATACTCGTGTCTGCTCACCTCGATTAAACACCACTACTGATCCAACCGGCCACAGCATTACTGTAAATCTCCCCCCATGGCTAAACCAACCACCAGCTACAAAGGGATTGGCCAATCACCCAAACATATAGGCAGTTGGCAGTGTGCCAAGACACTCATCTTCTTCAAATATAAAGAAGAACTCAACAAGTTCAACGCTGACCCATACATTGTAATAGAGTGTATTTTTGTCCCTTGAAAAAACCTGCCTTGCGCGATTCTACACCGGACTACAAAACACAAACAATTACAGTGACATTTACTCCTGTTCCTCCTGACCCCTGTACTACCTCTCCCACTGACCAATCACGAGCAGGACCACTAGGTCAACCTGGCAATCAGTCCATTTTACACCGCTGACATGGTAGCTACGTATATATAAGCTGAAAAAGAGCACGATATCCCTCACTCACCCCCCCCGCAACCAGTCCCCGCCACAGTGCCTACATTATGCCAACCACTAATCACTTGTTTGCTCCATACGCCTCACCTCACCCTCCGCCACCACACCTCGCCAACGGCCCACAACATCCCACCCAACTAATCGCTTGTCTGCTCCATGCGAACATATTGATTTCCCCCAAGGTCACGGTTTGGTTGATAACCATGGCCTGCCTTCGGATGCAGCTACCAGCAGCACAATACGCACACAGGGAATCAGCGGGCGCACTGTTTGAAGAACAAACTCGAACAATACGCAAATATTCGGGTTTACGCCGACTGAATTTTGCTTTGAAAATCCCACAATTCAACAAGATTACACGCCTAGCTAAGACCATCACAGATATACATTATTGTCACACGTTCGGTTTCATGGAACATGAATGCAATTACACCTTGGCCTCATTTCACCCGAGCAGCGCTACCTCCTTCGATTTAATACGTCAGTACAATTCGGAAATAGACTTGTCGGATAATGATCTGTCAGCCCTGACCATTCAGACTTCCTCAAAAAAGAGTGCTGCTAGACATTTCTGGTTTCAAAGGAAGCTGGTTTGGGACTGCCTCCCAGGCACAAATTAAGGAGCTGGAAGGTAAAGTTATTCAATACAGCGATTTATGCGCAAAACATAATCATGACAATGTTGCGTCCGTCTTTGAGTTCCTGACCACTTTCAAAAACAACACATATGCCAATTTCAGAGACATTCAAAGCACACGTCAGCGCGACCAACACCCGCCTTGCTAGCCTCGATCAAACGTGTGGATAAACTTGACCACTGCCGTATCTGCTATGATGAAACACATGGACCAAATTGACGACAATCTCTTAATGCGTCAGGTCCCACGACCAACTAG
Source organism: Streblospio benedicti (assembly GCA_019095985.1). Classification (NCBI taxonomy): domain Eukaryota; kingdom Metazoa; phylum Annelida; class Polychaeta; order Spionida; family Spionidae; genus Streblospio; species Streblospio benedicti. Next base: position 26,495,344 of record CM032665.1, read on the forward strand.
TCACCACCACCCAAGGCTAATTCAACAGGTGTACCTGTGTCAAACGCCCTAACGGACCTTAAAATTCTTAGGGAACAAATTCAGCTATTGTTTACAAGGCCGTCTACCACACAAGCTGGTAACTCTATTCGACCATTGACTCGGCGGATCTATCGGAAATTGTGACCTCAGTAGCGCTGATAATCTGGAACACATGCTTAACCTTTGCTGTCTTAACCCTGTTCCTCAAATTTAAAAACAGCCACTATGCTAGCACTCTCGCAGCCACTAGTGCGGGCAAGGCTGAGGCATCGTCATTAGTAACGTAACACCACCAACACCAACGGATCCCCTAACTTTCCCATGTGGACACCATTGCAAAAAAATTGATCGTCATCACCAGCTGAGTGTTAACCCTCTCTGTGTTAAAGATATTCACAGCCCCTCTAGTGTGTCAGCGCGTAAAAAAACCAAAAGCGTAAGAAGCAGCATTGTGCATTCAACTCCAGTAATAATATTCAACATCCCATTGATGACATGAGATATGCGCTATCCCCTCCTTTGTTTCATGGTTCGATTATTGCCAACGATAAACATAAATTGGATAAAAGCAGCTGAGCTTCACTTACAAGCTTCCCGCGCCAGCTACTCCCCTCCCGAGATCCGTGCGCATTCGTCCATACCAGCCTAGTGCTTCATTCAATTAATACCTCCCCATATATACAACCTTTTGTACTGTTCAGGCCTGTGAAGACCCAAAATACTACTTGTTCGAAAAGATCACTGCCCAGCCTCGTCTAATAACACTAACGAATGAAAGAAAACAACAACACAGCTGTTATTATGCACGATATCCCCGTTTTTATTCCCCCAAGTCAACAATATACAACAAGTTTATGTACATCTATCTTCAACTATTTATTTCATTGTACAATCAATGTCTTTAAATCAAATAATATATTCCACTCATATTTCATAAACTATAAACAAAACTACAGGTATAATGTGTCACTCATATATCCTCATGCCAAAAACAGAATATGTTTTAACATAAAAAATATACACAATAGATAAAAAACCTGTACACTACTAACTACTAATTAACATCACTAAATAATCCATAAACAATATCATGTTCACAAAAATAAATGTCATTATCAGAATCTGTGGTGACTAGTCCATCACTAACATCATTTACATTATGGCCCACATATAGTCCCTTAAATCTGATGGTTCCTTGCTTCAAAGCTTCTCCATGCCAGCTTTCAAAATGTTCTAAGTCCTACATCTACAACCTGCAGTACACGCATGTATTAAAATGGAGGCCCCATTGGCCTATGCCCTCTCAAACTAGGGGTAATGCCATCTTCTCCAAAGATGAAGCGGCCATGCCGGAATGTCTGAAGTCAACGCCTGGGCACATCACCTGAAACCTAAACATTTAGCGATATTAAATTATCATATATAACCCAAGTAACATCGCTATCGTGAGCTTACAATGCTATGCTTAATTATGATTAAGTATGCAACATCTATGTGTATAGTGTTGGAGATTAAGGCAAAGACCAATTATTCTCAAAACACGCCGCTAAGTAGGCGCTCATTAAAGTATTACATTTGTGTGTCACGTATTGGACACACCGAGTATGACATTAACCGATTTACTACAACCTACATATTAAACACCACATGCCCCGTTCAAATACAAGGGAACCAATGCATATGTTAATCGATTCATTTTTGGACATAGTATCATCGTTAACGTCATTATCTCCATAGCCATCGCTACGTATGCTGTCTCCATCATCGCTGTTATCATTATCATGACTTAATTACTATGACTTACGTTTCCGGGTCGGGAGTTGACCCCGGGCGTCCAGAAACGTCATCTCGTACTGCTCTGTCGAGGTCTCTTCACGGTCCAGCGTATCAGCCACAGGGTCCTGACCGCAGGCTTTGGAATCAGGCCGATAGAGCCCCCCAGCCACGACCATGGCTCACTGGGAGCCGCCAACGCTGATACAGGGACTGCCCCCCGCATTAAAGCCTCTGAAGCTCCATCTCCAGGTCAGTCGCGCTCATCTCTGTCAGCCTAGCAAACTCCT
>CM032665.1:26502487-26517581 GCA_019095985.1 Streblospio benedicti
TCACCTTTACCTTTGTAAAGGTTTAGTATGAAACTTTCATCACTGTCAGATGGTATATGGCCTTCTACTACTATGATATTAAATAACTAGTTGTGTGAAGACTGTAAAACATCTTGGACCTGCTGTCTTCAGCATTTCTGCCACTATAGCAGAAGGCCCAGCAGCTTTCCTGGACTTGGAGAGTCTCACTGTTTCAATGCCCATCTCAGAGACACTCAACAGGGCGTAACTTTGACAATAAATTTGGGTCCAAAGGAAACTCCTCATTGAGAAGTCTCTCATAGTGCTGTTTCTGCGCAAACATCTTTGCCTCATCATCCATTGCAATCTCCCCAAGATCGTTTCACACACACTTGTCACCAGTCACATCTTGATTGTGTCTTCACATTTGCTTTTGCAATGCGATAGATGTTATCCTTGCTCTCTATGGTATTCTGCAGTTCATGCATCTGCCAGTTCTTTAGCCAAATAGATTACATGTTTTGCTCGTGTTTTGGCTGCTAATACACATTTTTATCAATCCCAGTCGTCTTCCATACTTCAACCATCTCCTCTTTTCCCATATTGCTGAACTCCCTTCATTATTCCACCACCAAGTGTGCTTCCTAGGGGGCCCTTTCTTTGACCAACCACATATTTTCTCTGTTGTTCAAGTAACCCCTTTTTCAGGTTCAGCCATGACTTCCACAGAATCTGTCAGACTGACTGTCTGGAGGACCTCATTCATTTCACTTGAAAAATCTGTTTTGCATGTCTGGTCTTTGAGCTTTCAAATACGCAGCTTTGTCGGGCCGACGAAGCTCTTGAGATAAGAGCTAAAGAGATAAACAGTGAGTGGTGCCGACCTGTCTGCTGTGGACACTCATGCCTCCCCGATATATCATAGAGAAAGTGACTGTCTGCTTTATGTTAAAAAACGCTAGTGAAAAAACTTGAATTGTATCAAGCTCATGAGTGTAATTTGTGAAAATGGAGTAATTTCCATGTCCACCTTTGCAGACAGGGAAAGTCTTGTGGTGACACTTACCCTAATATCATTTATAAAGTCCATCTTCGCTTTCCCCATATATCATATATAAAGTGAACCTCTGTTTATGTCGGAAAAATGTAGTGAAAAGGCTTGAAGTTTTTTTCAGGCGATAAAATAATGAAATTTGTAACAGAAATAATTGTGGTTTGAACTTTAATTCTATTGACACCTGTTTTTAGTGGACAGTTAATTTCTGAAGTTATCGGCAAAAGACATCTATCTTGTGTCCACTCGTGCAAACATTCTAGTTGAAAAAACTAAATTTGATCAGACTCCAAAAAGGTGGAATTGAAAAAGCTAGCTGTTATTGTGTTGCAGACAGCGACAGTGAGGACCTGCTGTCCACGTGGTACGGTGCCGGAGACGACAGCAGTGACCACTGGTACGGGGGACACCCCCCCCGCAAACAGCCCAGCTCCCAGGCAAAGGCCAACTTTCAGTCAAGCAAGCGCAAAAAGAGCAAAGAAAAATTGATTGGCATGAGTCAGGTATGCTTTTTTTTATTTCACATTTATTTAAGCAAGGATTCTGTACCTGCCTAATAAAGAACAATAAAACAATACAACATTTATATAGCGCTACTACTTCTCAAACAGGAATTTAAGTGCGCTGTACAGAAATAAAAAATAAAAATAACCATAATAATAATTTCACATTAACTCCCAAAAGCAGTGGTAAAAAGAAATGTTTTTACATTGTCCTTAAAAGCTTGATAAGTTTCTTTTGACTTTATATGTGTGGGTAATGAATTCCCACAGTTTCAGCCTTGCCACACTAAAAAATAATAGAATAAGTTAAAATAGCAGATTAAACAAGATATGACAGATGAATCATATTCTAATAATAAATGAATTTGCAGTTTGTAATTTGACTGTTCACTATGTTGTGCAGACGTCTCCTCTGCGTCTGTCCCCACTGGTTGTGGCCTACGGCAGATGCGCACCAGGTCACCCGAAGACAGGTGAGCCTCTTTTCCTGGAACTAACGCCATGTTTTCCTGGAACTCACTCTACCGTATTCGTTCCAATATGCGCACCTGTCCTATTAAGCATAACCCCTCTGTTTACGCAAATTAAATTAAATAACTCTTGCTTTTTTTGCGAAGATTTCATTTACCTGGTACTACTGTGCCAATTTGCAAGAGAGTGGATTATCATAATTTATTAATTTATGTGACTTAATTCTTGATTTAACGTTGTCGTGCCTTTTTATAGGTAGCTCGCATGAACATATATGCTGTCCGTTACTATTTAATGTCTATCGTTCTTATTTGTGTTATAAGCATGTAAAAGTGCGAACTGAGAGTCTACAAATCTTTGACAATCCTCGATTGATCACTTGACCTAATTCCAATCCTGGGATTAAAAGGCCTGTGATTGGTCACATTTTTAGTGAGCAATAGTTATGCTTAAGAGGTCATATCCTGACATTCTACTCAGAGTGCCAACTACAAAATATGATTTACGACTGGGAACGTCCGTTTGAGTGAATTTCCCATATGAGAAGTTTGCATCTTTTCGAGCTTGGAAAAAGCACGCAAATTAGTAGAGATCCCTGTCAAAGCTTGATGAATACGAGAGTGACAAGAGACATGGTTAGAACTTTATCACAATGTTATGTTGCAGGAAAATTCATTGTGGAGCAGCAGTTAGGGAATTTGAATAATTTTTGTATACACTTTAGATATAGCTTGATGTTGCCGATTAAAGCCATGTTTGATGGATGGTCTATTTCTTCTTCGCTATGATGCCATATGTGTAAAACTTGGTCAGTTAATCTTATTTATCACATACCGCCATGGATACACCCATGTGCTTTTAGGTTGAAAATTTGTTAATTTAGGGCTTGGATGTTTTTACATGAACATCGGAACCTCAATAGTCTTTGTTGTAGTCCAAATATTAGGGGTGGGCCTTTACGTGAGGGTGGGCCCTTTGATGGTTGTGTATAATGAATAGATTCTTTTTCCCTTGTAGATTCCTGTGAAGACCCACAGTGGGTGTGGCAAAAGGAGGCTGGATTTCTGTGAGGAAAATGCAGAGACATCGACACATGTATGTGGTATTTAGTGATGTCAGAATTAATTAGATTAGTGATGTCAGAATTAAATTAGTGATGTCAGAATTAAATCAAACACTCATAGATTGCTATTTTTACCATGCATTCGCTTATAGATAGCTACAATGTTTTTTTATGCTGAAAGGAACCTAAAGATAGAAAATATTCATTAACTTTTATGCAGTTTTTCATTACTTTTTTTTATATATATAAATATTTGGACCGTCTGCAAGTTAATGCATGGTAAGAAAAATAGAAATAAATTGAGACTGCATGCAGCAACAACATTATTAGAAATAAAACTACTGATTTCTGAAACTTGCTCATTCAGATGTTTCCTAAAACACCTGCTGTATTTTTTCCGTGAGAGTCACTTGAAAATATTAGAGAAGAGCAATGTTTAGAATTTGAGGCACATATCTTGGTGTCCCACTGTAACGAATGAGTTTGCAAATAGGTTTATATATACAAGATTTTTGAAATATGGTATGCAGCATGTGGTCGCATTTTCTTTTGTTCTCCGATCTACTTTTGTTCTCTGATCTACTTTTGCTGCTTTATCGCGATCTAAATCAAAATGAAATCAAATTTATGTTGGTCCAAATTTATTTACTCAACATGTTTCGACACCACCAGTGTCCTTTTCAAATTAAATTAAAGTTTTCCAAATATCAGTTCCAAAAACATAGAATATTCCAAAACCAAATATCAATGACAATCATATTTTAAACCATCTCTATACCAAAATATTTTTGATTGGCATTGATATTTGGTTTTGGAATATTCTATGTTTTTGGAACTGATGTTTGGAAAATTTTAATTTAATTTGAAAAGGACACTGGTGGTGTCGAAACATGATAAATAAATAAATTTGGACCAACATAAATTTGATTTTATTTAGATTTAGACCGCGATAAAGCAGCAAAAGTAGAACAGAGAACAAAAGGAAATACAAATAGGTTTGTTAAGTATTCTTGGAATTTATTGTCAATAGTGTATTGGTTTCTTTTACGGCTGTATTATTAATAATATGAAAAGTTTTTGTTCTAAAGTTTAATTTTGATCTCAATTTTATTCATTAAATGTTTTCGAGCTCCTGAAGGCTCCTTTTCAAAATAAAACACCAAAAGAAATGAAGAACAGGTAAAATTTTTACAGTGTATGATCATCAGTTTAACAATATACATTACCTACTTCAGATTTCTTTATTCGCCATATTTTGGACTTTTTAGATATTCACATCACACGTCATAACCTTTTAAATTTTAGCAAAAGTAAGAGTTCTTCAGAGAACAAAATTATCATACTTACAAATAGGCAAAATATGCGGAGATTCTTATTTTCAGTGAGCAGAGCTCATAATATTTTTGCTATTTTGTAAAGAAATAGCCATAAACCATAGGTTTTGCTGGCAAAACATTAACATTTGACAACTTAATCTCATGCTGCAGTGGACGATTGTAAAAAATACCATTCTCTGAGAAGAGCATTCTACATGCGGTGAAATTGTTAATGATTGGACATACGTTTCATTCACAAAATGAAATTTCAGTCCTGTTTTTTGTGATGGGTAGTTACTTGCTGCCAAATCTTTTGACATGTAGACTCGGATATTCCTGACACTTTCCTTTTATTCTATATTAAAGTTTTTAATATTATAGATGACTCCCATTTCATAGATTATCGTTGAAATCTACATTTTCAATGACAAAAGTCTAAAAACACCTCTATAAATTTTGATTAGCTGCATGTGAGTTTTGCAAGAAACAGGTTAAGGCTACATTTTAAACACGAAATATAATGAAGGAATAAATTATTTTTCCTAGGTCAGGGTTCAAGAAACTAATGAGTTGTTTTACAAATAGATAGCAAAATGACTTAATCTTTTTACACTAAAGCTTATGGGGTTTTTGACAACAAATTATGATTTACAAATGTACAAAACATGTTTCATCTCTAAGATATGTCTTCTTTCAAAAAAAAATTAATATTTATTTACTATAAAAGTGGTTTATAGCGAAATATTCTTATAACAGATTATGATACACCATTCAACATGTATATGGAGATTTAATTCAATTTATTCACAGGAAGAACACCAGACGCAGTTCTCAACCCAGAAATGAGTCATCAAACAAGATCTGCCATTGAATTGGACCAAACATCTGATAAATAAAACCTACTGAAGACAAAACAGGTTCAAACTTTGGGTCAAAGAATGCAAACATTTTAAAGAATTTCGATGATGTGAAAAAAAAGTTAAAAGGCTTTTACTTTCAAGAAAAAACAAACTCCATGTCCAATAAATGAAAAAACAGCTTCCAAGAAACCCATCAAAGGTAAAGTTGGTTCAGAGTTGAAAGCATTTTGATCTGCCTAAATAAAAAATTGTGTATGCTGTATTGAATGAAAGATTTAAGTGACTGAAAATCCATTTTAAACTTACACCTCTATATTTTGAGCATTGCCCATCTGCTTCGTTGGAGACAGTTATCACTAGGTGGCAGCATGTTACAATGTCCGAGAATATTACCGGTAACACACATAGTAAATTTAAAATGGATTATCTCAAAGTCGGTAATATAATTTTATAAATAGTGATCTATTAATTAAATTAAATTACTGTTTCAGATAAAAGCAAAATGCAACCGACATGTGCAGATGACGCTTCTCCCCCGAGGTCCACAGGCAACATGGGGCCACAGTCTCGTGAACAGAGCAAAGTCACACCAAGGTCACAGATATATGACAAAGAAAAATCAAGTTCTCAGCCATCCACTCACGAAGCAATAACTTCACAGGGCTCGATAGAAACACCAAATTCAGCGGCTTCAGCCAAAGCAAATTCACAGGCGTTGCTAAAAGATGAACCGACAGCAGAAACTTCTTCAGAAGATGAGCACAGTTCACAGATGGCTGTAAAAGTTAAACAGATTGTGCAACAAATTTTACAGACTCCTATAAAGGATGAACTGATGAAATATATCCGGTCATGTGCACAAGCAAACTTGGCAAGGTCACAAGTTTCTTCAAGTGATCGAGTGAATTCTGCATCAGGCAAAGAAGAATCTCGTGCGCAGACTAGTGTACAAGATGTTTGTGCAAGAGATAATTTGAGTTCACCAAAATCAAAAGAAGACACAGCATCTGTGAAACCTCAAAAAAAGGTGAAGTGTTTGTTTCAAGTAATATTTGTGGTTACCATCGTAGTAAGTGATGTAAAATCAGTAGGACGGTGTTATCTCTAATGATTATCTAGAATTTTCTGTTATCTCAAATTTAGTTTCATTTCATTTCAACCACATGATAAACAGATATCTGTTGGTTATTTCCAGTATTTTACTGTTATCCCCTCAGATCGAAGATGAAAGTTTCTGATTAATATGATATGCAGTATTGGATGTATTGCTAGTGCTAACCATTGGGTTAAGCCATTGATCTTACAAAATTTGAACTTGGTGCACAAGATTTTGCTTGTGCATTTTGGTTAATTATACTGTTAATAGTGATACAAAATAGATGTATAGATGTGCTTCCGTGGTTGAGTGGATAGGAAGTTTCGACTCATGACCAGAACATCGTGGGTTCGATTCCCAGTTTGGTCTGGTGGTGGATGTTGATTAAACTCATCCCTAAAAGGTTGCACACTGCTCCGTGGTTAGATAGGTACAGGAAAGCGAACACTAGTGTGAGTGATAATCATGTTTGTACTGTGCTGTATGCTCCCCAGGGAGTTGAGAAAGATACAGTGTGACAAGGAGTCGGTAGAGCGTTCTGCTATAAGTATTTGTAGTTTATGTTTATCAGCTAACTGGGATGACGAAGATATTTGTGAGTTTTGAGTTCTCTATTTTAATTGAACAACCAGCCAAAGATGGCGAACTTCCTGGTAGACTCGTTCACTGGAGTTCACAATGACATCAATAATTAGTTTGCATTATGACATATTATGACATTTACATTTGGTTTATTTAGCCTGTATCTGCTATTGTTGTGTTCCAGGGCCCCCGTTTCCCGGGCTGTGGCTGGTTGGGGAAGAGAAGGTTCAGGATCACAGCCCCACGGTATGTCAGTCGATCAGTTATCGGTGCTTTCAAGTCCTTGTAAAAATTGGAATTAGGGGATTTGAGTATTAATAATATGATAATAAAAATGATAATGTTAAACTTATAAAGCGCCTTTTACAAAAGGCTCAAAGGATTCTGTACATTCCTGCAAAAAAAGTACAATAATGACAGGTGAATAATAATAGTACACAATCAGCTGCATGAAATCCTTAAACAATTCACCGTTCATAGGCTAAATTGAACAAACGTGTTTTTAATCAATTTTTACCTATTATTACCTATTGGATCAGTGATTTTTCTTGATGAAAGCAATGTAAATATTTTTTTGAATGATGGATACAAATACAAGAGAAGCTTAAAATTGCTTAGCTATATTGAGGATTTTTTTTACAAAAATCAAATAGTACCATGTGGAACCAAAATTTTGCAAGTATTAGAAAATCAATATGTCAAAAACCTTCCACAAAAGGTATAAATGTTTGCAAGCTTTAATATTTGAGCTGCAGCAGGTCCTCTCATATTTATTTAATATACATCAAAACACTGACAATTCTTTCTACCTGCTTTATTATCCAACGAGTCCTAAATATTATACTTTAGGAATTTTTAAAATATTTCGGACTCGTTGGATAATAAAGCAGGTAGAAAGAATTGTCAGTGTTTTGATGTATATTAAATAAGGTCAAAAATGGTATGAATATAACATTTTCATTGGATCATTTGACCATGTAGCATGCCGTGCTGCTGCCTGGTGATGGAGGTAAACACTAACCCCATGCAGCGTTTTAATTATGTACACTTCTACGTACTAACGAAAGTGATTCTTATCATTAAGAAGAATTCTTATAGCTTCTGGATTCGTCATACTGGATAAGTAACATTGTGTCAGTGACATAGAAACTGTCATGTTCACCTCGCACTTGCGACGAAGAGGAAACCTGGACTGAATCTGAACCAGGGCAAGGCCCCCCCCTCCATCCTGACGAGACTTCTTAGTCACGCGAGAAATTCCATCTTACATGACACAGCGCCACCTTCAGTGCAGAAGAGCCAGTAGAAGTGGGTCCACGAAATGGCGCAAGTGCGAGGTAAACATGACAGTTTCTGTGTCACTAACACAATGTTAGTTATCCAGTAAAAAGAGATTCTTGGCGTTGCGGTCACCATCGCGGGACCTCGACCGAGGTGACACTAGATGTTGACATCCCAGTGGCATGTGGGAAGAGGCTCCTGCTTGAGGCTGAGCTTGGGCTTGTGCTGCACGATCTTGATTTTTTGTTTGTTTTTGTTGTTTTTTTGGTTTCTCCTGCCTTATAATTGAAAAACAAAGTCCTATTTTTAGTGAAGAATCAAATTTAAATTTATTTAGACATGTTTCGACATCTCTAGTGTCCTTCTCAACTTAATTAAAAAAAATATAGAATATTACAAAATTAAACAACAATGCCAATCATAGTTTGTACCATCTCTATAAAAATATCATATTATACTAAATTATTCTAAATTATACCAGTATGATTGGCATTGTTGTTTAATTTTGTAATATTCTATATTTTTTAAATTAAGTTGAGAAGGACACTAGAGATGTCGAAACATGTCTACTAAATAAATTTAAATTTGATTCTTCACTAAAAATAGGACTTTGTTTTTCAATTATAAGGCAGGAGAAACCAAAAAAACAACAAAAACAAACAAAAAATCAAGATCGTGCAGCACAAGCCCAAGCTCAGCCTCAAGCAGGAGCCTCTTCCCACATGCCACTGGGATGTCAACATCTAGTGTCACCTCGGTCGAGGTCCCGCGATGGTGACCGCAACGCCAAGAATCTCTTTTTACTGAATAACTAACATTGTGTTAGTGATACAGAATGTTTACCTCGCACTTGCGATGTTTCGTGAACTCGCGTCCACTTCTACTGGCTCTTCTGCACTGTGTCATGGGAGATGGAATTTCTCACGTGACTAAGAAGTCTCGTCAGGATGGGGGAGAGGGGGAGGGGGGGACAGCCTTGCCCTGGTTCAGATTCAGTCCAGGTTTCCTCTTTCAAATCTAAAGAGCCAGTTTCTCAGTGCAGAAGAGCCAATGTGAGTTATCCAGTATGACGAATCCAGAAGCGATAAGAGTTCTTCTCAAGGATAAGAACCTCTTTCGTTAGTACGTAGAAGTGTACATAATTAAAACGCTGCATGGAGTTAGTGTTTACCTCCACCACCAGGCGGCAGCACGGCATGCTACATGGTCACATGATCCAATGAAAATGATTTATTCATACTTTTTTTTTCCTTATTTAATATACATCAAAACACTGGCAATTCTTTCTACCTGCTTTATTATCCAACCAGTCCAAAATATTTTAAAAATTCCTAAAGTATAATATTTAGGACTCGTTGGCTAGTAAAGCAGGTAGAAAGAATTGTCAGTGTTTTGATGTATATTAAATAAGGTCAAAAATGGTATGAATATAATTTTTTCGTTGGATCATGTGACCTTGTAGCATGCTGTGCTGCCGCCTGGTGGTGGAGGTAAACACTAACCCCATGCAGCGTTTTAATTATGTACACTTCTACGTACTAACGAAATCATTAAGAAGAATTCTTATAGCTTCTGGATTCGTCATACTGGATAAGTAACATTGTGTCAGTGACATAGAAACTGTCATGTTCACCTCGCACTTGCGACGAAGAGGAAACCTGGACTGAATCTGAACCAGGGCAAGGCCCCCCCCTCCATCCTGACGAGACTTCTTAGTCACGCGAGAAATTCCATCTTACATGACACAGCGCCACCTTCAGTGCAGAAGAGCCAGTAGAAGTGGGTCCACGAAATGGCGCAAGTGCGAGGTAAACATGACAGTTTCTGTGTCACTAACACAATGTTAGTTATCCAGTAAAAAGAGATTCTTGGCGTTGCGGTCACCATCGCGGGACCTCGACCGAGGTGACACTAGATGTTGACATCCCAGTGGCATGTGGGAAGAGGCTCCTGCTTGAGGCTGAGCTTGGGCTTGTGCTGCACGATCTTGATTTTTTGTTTGTTTTTGTTGTTTTTTTGGTTTCTCCTGCCTTATAATTGAAAAACAAAGTCCTATTTTTAGTGAAGAATCAAATTTAAATTTATTTAGACATGTTTCGACATCTCTAGTGTCCTTCTCAACTTAATTAAAAAAAATATAGAATATTACAAAATTAAACAACAATGCCAATCATAGTTTGTACCATCTCTATAAAAATATCATATTATACTAAATTATTCTAAATTATACCAGTATGATTGGCATTGTTGTTTAATTTTGTAATATTCTATATTTTTTAAATTAAGTTGAGAAGGACACTAGAGATGTCGAAACATGTCTACTAAATAAATTTAAATTTGATTCTTCACTAAAAATAGGACTTTGTTTTTCGATTATAAGGCAGCAGAAACAGAAAAAAAAAAATGCGACCACATGCTGCATACCATATGTCACAAATCTTGTCTACAATCTTGATTGTTTCTACAATCTTGTGACTGTGATTTTCACATCTAATGTCACTTCGGCCCCGCAATAGTGACGGCACTGTCAAGAAGTCATTTGATTAGTAAGTTTAAAGTAGTAGTATACTTAATTAAAAAGCTGAATGGATATTGTTACTACTAACAATTGTCTTACACAAAGATACTAACTCCTTTATTTTTGCTCTAGCAACAGGGGTTCAAATTAGACATTACACCAAGAAAACATTAAAAGATAATTGAAGTACGAAATTAAAATAAGCAAATCCAGTATAGTCAATCTACATGTTAAGAGGTAATGTGAAAATCCAATGTCTGCTATTGCTAAATAATTGTCATGTACTTTTCTGAACCCTTGTAAAATGTGACTACTTGTGAAATTTGTTTGCTTAACTTTTATTTTGTAACCAGCTATGAAATCTTAAGCAATGAAATTGCCACAAAAATGTTTTGAAGTGAGTTAATCACATAAGTAGGAAGTTCGCACGTCGTCACCTATATATTGTTTATTTTTTCCTCCATTTCATTTCACGTCCAGGCATAAAAACTTGCTAATCATGGATTCGTCTCTCGACATCTATGAATCAGTTTCATTATTGTCCAATCAAAATATTGTGATTTTTAAGTGCTTAATGTAACCTATTTCTGCAATCAAGGTATTTAATCTGTTGCTTTTGATATTAATAAATATATGTTACTGTTTTTTAAGTAAGTGTTTTTGATTTTCATGAACCATAATCTGTTAAGTCGTCATCAGTTACCGGATACAACCATCAAAACACTTGCCTTGCATCCGTCCACCAACCACTTTTCAAAATACAGTCAAATGCCCAAGCAAAGTTCTACATCAGCTAAATTGCTCATGGGCGGTTTGATGGTCAAATACGGTAATTGATCAGAATAATCTTACACCACAATAACATAAGACAGTTAATATACTTAGAAGTGATGAATGGTAAAGTGGACAAAAATGAATGTCTATAAGGCATAATATATTTAATTTTGATTGATGTGAGAGGTTTTGAAAATGGCAACAGAAGTTACTGAATCTGTCGGCAGGTAGAATGTTATTTTTGTTGTGAAAGATCAACTGATCATGTTTAGATAAATCTCCTGTTTATGCATGAGGCTATTTTGGAATTGCTCATGAAATGAGATTTGTTCTTTTGTGGCCGAGTGTATAGTTAGTCAGACTTAGGATGTGGGTTTGATTCCCTGCCAAGTGTGGTGGTGTGTGTTGAGCAAACCCATCTCCAACAGGTTGCACAGTGCTTTGTGGCACCTACCCAGTGAATAAGTACAGGTCAGGCAACGCTAATGTTATGGCACAAATACTATGTGCTGGATGCCACCCAAGGAGTTGAGAAAAGATATAAGGTCAGGCATTGCTACAGCAATAATTCATGAATTGCGACAGTAAATTAGCACTTTTTTTGCAGGTGTTGTGGTGGACGATGGTTTCCATCACCTAACTCAGCTGGATCAGCAAGCTCATCAAACAGTTTTGTCTGCTGGCAAGTTGAAAACTGGGTATGGCTTTTAAAGTATTAAGATGACTCTCAATAGAGGTGGTCTCTATAGAGGTAACCCATACTCTACTGGTGATTTCATTGGTTTAACAGAAAAACACACGCCCATGAATAAATCCGATTTGACAGTTTTAGATTCGAGACCGTGAACTTTTCTGGAGCCTTCGTAAACACCAATGATATATTTGTTATAGATCTATCTATAGATCTAAACATAATGTAAACCTGATAAACATAAATAGATATTGAACGTTTTACTTGATTTGCTTATTTATTCATTTTATTTAAGATTTAGATTCACAAAATATCATTTCATAATTTACATAAATTTACATGTGTGTTCAGAATCGTATCGGCATTCTTATTTTCAGCAATTGGTAACGAAATTATGGTCTAATTTCTCTAGAATATTCTGCAAACATCGAGCTGGTTCAGTCAGCCCTTGATTCAAAATGACTATCGAATGCTGTCATTTTAAAAGTTGTGATTTTGGCACTTCAAGTCATCGTACAGTAATATTATTGCTCGTGGCTATCAAAAACGCATTAGCAGAACAAAAAAAATCATAGGAACACTTACATTGCAGGATATCCAATATTGATGTTCAGAACATGCAAAAACATGACAGCTTTGACATTCTCCACTTCGGCCTTGAATATCCATTCATACACGATGCTAGTAGACCTGTCCTGCGGTAGATCGTTAGAAAATCTGTTTATGTAATATCCGATGTGTGAATTTGTGTTCGAAAACTCATTGTAAAGATGATTATCAATTATTTATAAAAATATTATACAAATGGTTTGTTTCTTACCACGCCATTTGCATATCCCATAATTTCAAAGTGATCTCGTTTCTCATTGGTTGTACAGTAAACAGGTGCACATGGGAGCCTTTATCATACACTGCGATATTGTAAACACCAATTACGTAGCTGCGGGCAATGTACACTAGCTACTGTAACCTTCATCAAGTACACGAACTGCATAGATGTGTGAAAAAAGATCTCAAGGCTGTTTCTTTGGGACTATCTGCTGATGACGTCATTTAAAAAAAATCAAACCTCCTCAGTTCCATTACAGAGAGTGGGGGATTCCCTTCAAAATGGTATATAATATGTGGGGTCAATTTTCATAGACATGTGAGTATTTGGTGAGGTAAATTGTCACATAAATTGGAATGCTGATGCGCAAAAAAATGTTCTTCCAAATGATAGGAAAATTATATCAATACCCTGCTTATTTGCCACACAATTTACATCGGTATGTAAAGTTTATTCGCTTTAATTTGACATACAGGATTAACACGTGAATTGGTCAGTTCTTCTGTATGAAAAGTTGATTGAAAGAGAGGGTGATTTTCGCATAAAAAAGTCGTAGTTGACTCTGATCTGGTAGAATACGTGTTAATGTTGGTCTCTTTATAGTATGAGAAATTGGGACCATCAGAAATTGTCTTTTGATAGAGATGGTCTCAATAGAGAGGTGGTTTCATTGGAGTTTCTACTGTACAAGATTTATTAAATTGTATCCTGTAATTGGTAATCCTCTAGATACTAAAACGACGTGTGCTCTAAACACTTGGACTATTTATCTACGCCTGCTATTTTTACTAGTGATGTTGAAAACGTCTTAAGTATTGTTAACAGTTACAGGGCAAATATCCTTTGGCAACCTGCTAATTTTTAGACCTTGTTTTGTCAATTTGAATGTTAATCTCTCTCCGTCTATTGCCCACGCAGAGCCCTGGCCAGTAGTACCCCTGACTACCCCATCACAGTCACCTCTTCAACAGATACAAAGCACATCAAGAACTCTCATGGCGAACGTGGTCCACAACCTGCCAGTATGAAAATAACAAGTAAGAGTTTAATTCATCTGTAATATGTTTTTAATCTGTTGTTTTAACTTATTCTGTTATTATTTTTATGAGGCGCGTGCCTGTTGTCATTGTGATGTTTTTAAGGACCACATTGTAAATAAGGAATGCTTTATGTACACTTTCATGTGATATCCAAGGACCGTCATGTGACAGTCATGATCTGTGATTCGGAGGCAGATCCAGGTTTTCGGAAAAGGGGGGCGCACTTAAGGAAAAGAGGGGGCGTACTTACGGGATTTCATGAAAAACCCTATGAAAATGAAGTATTTTGGTGGGAAAAGGGGAGGCGCGCGCCCCCTGCGCACACCTCCCCTGGATCTGCCTTTGCTGTGATTATATGTGATATATATTATACAGTACACCCTCGTTTAACCGGACAGCTGATTTTGGGAAGCTGGAATGATATTCGGGAAATCGATATATCCGGATGATTGAGGGGAGGGGTGGGCGAATGTAAGTAACCATGTATCATCGTATGTATACGACCACGAGTGACAATGGACGATAATAGGGAGATTTTCACGAAATACCTTGTAGAACGACTCCTCCATCACTTTGAGTTGACATTGTATATTGTAAAACAATATTCCTACAAAGACAATTTGATAGAACCTCATTTTATAGCCTGTGCATTGGACACACAGCTATATTTTGTGATAATATGCGTTAAAACATGCTTCCGTAATACTAGTTCGTTGTGTACTAATGGCGTGGTTATTGTGGTTAATAACACGCATCAAATGCCGCGTGATTGTCCTTTGTCGTACACCCATATTCCTGCATGTATAGTGATAATTCAATTGAACATTATTTGATATTTATTGTGCAAGTAACAAAGCTATATTTTGCGATGACTGTAATTAAAACACACCATGATTTTGTTCGTTACTGACCAGAACAAAGCAATGGGGATAGTCTCAATCAACCAGTGCTGTTGTGGTGTCAGTGCCTTTTTGACCAGTGCGTTGTGTTCCAGACATCTTCATCTGCTCCCATGAATAAGTAAAAGACAATAGTTCGAGTCCATACTCTATCTC
>CM032665.1:26526579-26575453 GCA_019095985.1 Streblospio benedicti
TTTTTCAAAGAAAAATGTTTCTTAAAAGTTCGATTCCCCTTTTTATTTTCCTTATGCGAATCAACTTATTTAGCCTTTCCCCCCATGGGGGCTTGTGCAGAAACTGCTGTCATAAATACTTAATGGTACACGAAATGATGACGTATTTCTGACATCGAACAAACTAATTATTGCGCCATCTCATTGGCTAACAGATGGCGCAACTACCAATAATATTTAACGTTTCATTCGACTGACGACGCCGCTAATTTATTGCGCCATCTCATTGGCTAACAGATGGCGCAACTACCAATAATATTTAACGTTTCATTCGACTGACGACGCTAATCAATGGCTCATTATCATAATTTATGCATATGTATGCAGGTTGCAGAGAATCAGCCTTAATCAATCGCGCATGGCTGTTGCATATTGTTAACATAGCCCTTTCGATAAAACGATATGTTAGCAGACAGGTAGGGCGATAATAAAGAGCAATTTTGTCGCCTTGATCTGGGGAGTAATCGATAGATTTCTTAAAATATTTACAATATTATGGTCTCAAAGTGTGATAATAAGAATCACCATCAATACTTTGAATAATGGAACCTTTTAAGTGCAATCGGCTGGTGCAGGTAACAATATATTTTGATTTTTTTATGTAGTTGAACTTTATTCTGCTGGTGTACCCTGATTTCCGGGTAAAACGCAGTATGTTGCTTTATTACTAGTGAAAATACAGCGTTTAAAGTATGCAATCACGGTCTCATTTTCTCCTATGAAGTTAGAATTGGCCACGAACAAATGCAGAATAAAATACATATATCACAACAACGACATTACTATATTTATTTCTTAGTGATGATAAAGATTAAATGTTGTAAAATTAAAGAACTGCCAATTTTTTCGGTCCCTGACGTGTAATTCAATACGATTTCCACCAAAAAACAAAAATCTCGAAAATCCCGTCTAATAGAAACATATATAAATCTACGTTGAAGCAACCTCTCTACCCTCCGCCCCCCCCCAACCTCACTAATACAATCATTTAGCACGAACAAAGTTCGTTTGCTAAATTTCATGGGGTATTCCCCCCCAGCACCCGCACCCTGCAGTGCCTAGTGATGGGGAATCGGCTAGAAAACAAGAATCGATTAATCGGAATAATCGAACACCTTTCCGATCGATTAATCGATTAATAATCAAAATGGATTCAAATCGATAAACTCTAACAAAATATATTCAGTTTTCTTTTTTATTGAACTTTATGCAATCACAAGTCCACTGCAATATCAAAAAAAAGTTCAATATGCAATCACAAGTCCACTTAAACTACTATCAAAAATGCAAACACAAGTCCAATATATCAAAAAGCAATAATAGTCTGCACACTAAAAGTTCAAGTGTTCAACTACTCCACCTGTCTTTGACACTTTTTGAAACTTTAACAATATGCACTAATCACAAGTCCACTACAAGTCCACTGCATCACTGCATCATGTCTAGAAGCAAAAGGTTATTTTTGAAAGAAAATTTAATTACCAATACGACAAGTTCTTGTTCAAAAACACAAGCAAGTCAATGTTCTATGGACTCAGTCTGCATCTCTTTTTACTCACAATTTGACCACACAAACTGAAGACCCTCTCAGATGAAACTGAGGATCCAGGAATTGCTAAATATTTTTTAGCTGCTTTGCTTATCCAGGGAAAGAAGCATTCATTTTTTTCCACCACTCTAGGGTACTAAGACCTCTATCCACCTCTGCTATATTTGATGCTTTGTACCTCTGAACTTCATATTCAGCAGTTGACTCTGGGATTGCATCACTTTGCCCAGTGCACACTACATCATCGAGCCAATCTTCTGTGTCAGCTGATTTTATTTTTTTATTTTCAGTTTTTATAACTGTTTTCTTTTGTAGACTTGGTAGACTTGGTAAAGGTTGTGGATCTGCAGGATCTGGACCAGTAGGCTCCTTTTCTTTTTTAATTTTCACATCAGGTTCTATCTTGCACACTTCTTCCCTCAAGTACTTTTAACCCAATTCTCTTAGATCTGGTACAAAAGCAAGGTCTTTGGTGAAAGGGTTCATTATGCATCCAAGAATTGTAATTCTATCAGTGGTAGCTCTTAGATTTATTTGATTTCTCATCTTGTCCTTCATGTTTCTTTTTACAGGAACGTCTTCATCAGAAATTTCAACAACTTTCAGCAATTTTGTAATTATTGGAAGAATTTTATGCATGGTGGGTATCTTATCAGCACACAATATAGTAGTAGCCTTCTCAAATGGGGATAACAGAGATTTTCTTGGTCACCACCAAAAATAACCTTTTGCTTCTCAATCAGCAGGTCCGTGATGCTTGATGATTGGTGGAAAAATGTAACTAGCTTTCTGGCTTTACCAAGTAATCTATTTACTTCTGCAAGACCAAGAGCATTTTTGACAATTAAATTAATTCGTTGCCCATAGCATCCAAATCTCTCCAAGTCGAGTATTTCATATGCTTTCTTTTCATTAGCAGCATTATCAGTTGTGGCAATAGGTACTGGTAACTGCCACTTTGCTTCCGCAGTGGCCCTTTCAGCTGTGCCAAGAACTGCATTTTTTAAAACCATTACATGTTTTATGTGTTTCCCAGAGGTGTGACTGCCTTTCTCACACGTCTTTTTTAGCAGTTGTAGATATAGCGAGCTGTTTGCCAAGAACTGCATTTTTAAAAAACCTGTTACATGTTTCAAAAATGAAATGGATCGTTTCATCAATGAAATGGATCGTGGTTGTAAAATACGATTCTGTATTTAAACTGGTCCAACCATCGTGAGTTATTGAAATGTATTGTGCTGACTTAATATCTTTCTTTATCATTTCATCTATTTCGTTTTTCTTATGTCGCAACTTGTTCATTACAGTACTTCTGGAGGGAACTTTGTATCTTGCATCAAGTTTTGCAATAAACTCTATAAATAGTGGATTATCGACTACACTTACAGGGATTACTTTGCCAGCAATGAATTTTACTAATCATACTTATTTTTCCATTGATGGAGTGCATTATGTTTGGCTGCAGTGGCTTTTTAGATTCTGAGGCAGATGTGACACCTTCATGTTCTGTTTCAATATGTTTCCAAAAATTCGTAGTATTTCCTGAAAGAGAACGAGACCATAATAAGAACCACAAAATAACAACAGACCAAAATTCATATACAATATTAAAAATAATTCAGAATCAAACGTTGCCTTACCCTTGTTGGTATATTTCTTATGGCATATCCTGCACACTGCTGCAGACATATCTAGAGTTTGCTTTGATATAGGGCCATCTTTAGTTTTCACAAAGCAAAAAACTCCCACACCTTCGATTTAGTTTTTCCTGGATAGCTGTATAATGTTTCAATATTATCATTCCCATTTGTGTCGTTCATGCTCCCCGCCATTTTGTAAAACTCTATTCGCATTGGTTCACGCACCACGTGAACATCCTACAACCAATTCGAATCGACAGCGTGCGAGAATTTATTGCGTTTAGACTTTAACAAGATCGCACGTTGGCAGGAACTAGCATAGGCGGAAACTGTTATTGGTGCGAGTAAAGCTCTAATTTATTGAAAAATACGATGTCTAGCGATGAATCGATTCTGGTAAATTGGAATCGATTATCGGATCGTATCACCGTGAACGACGATTCATCGATTATCGGCGATAATCGTTTCATCACTAGCGGTGCCTACGACAAATTAAGAACTTGAAAGACCTAAAATAGTTCTTTGTTTTTAAAATGTCCAATAAGAATCATTTCATGACTTTCGAAACTCACCCCAGTTCTGTGGCAATATAATTTGATAAGAACTATAGTGATATGACGCTGATTTTGCGAGGTGTCAAAACTGTGCATTAGGTAATATGTGAAATAAAATGGTGCGGAATAAAAAAATCAACAAATTTGTCATGGATTTTTTAAACAATAAAAGGACAACCATCTTTTTGGGTAGGTCTAATAAAATTTAGAAGATGGGTTTGACAGAAAAATACACCCACAGGAATCCCACTAACTAGATGTTTCAAGGTGATTATGCCCTGTTAATTTTGCTGTAATTTATTCACTAGATTGCAGAAAAATGCATCACATTTTCAAAAAAATTCAGGGATATCCCCCTAGCCCCCCGCGAGGAAAGGGGGTGTCCCCCCTCCCGCACCCTCCCCCCGAGGTGATTACGATTACTTTTCATAATTATATTACTAGATTGCTTTGGAAAAGCACATGCCATGTGCAAAAACAAGATTACCTCGAAAAATCCGGCTTGTAAAACAAAACCTATTGCCACATAATCGAACAAATAAACTTAATACTTCACGATTAAACACCAACACGTACAAATAACAATGTAATTTAAGAAAAATATAAAAAACACTGATCAGAATTTGTACCATCCGCCATAGCGATGTGTATTTCGTCATCGAAAAACCGATTGCTCAGAAATTGATGACATATTACGCATGGATTCTATAATTAGCCTTTATGATACACTGCAATATGGTCAACACCGAACACGTTGGCAAGTTAAAGTAAGCCAGTTTTATGTATCCGAAATGTAGAGAACATGTGTAACAAAAGATAAGTTACATAAGGAAGGATGGATGTGTAGTTCTACCATTGAATACAGAAGGGTCTTAACCCTCTCGACGCCAGCCATAAATTCACTATATACCCCCTCAGTGCCAGACACGCATTTTACGTGACGTGTTATTCACAGTGGAGGGCTTCAATTGTCATAGTTGAAATATGATCCTTTGTAGCTCTTACGTTTTTCATCAGAACATTTTCACATTTACAGTACACATTCAAGAGACGGTCTAGTTTCTTATTCTTACCATTATAAATAAAGATACATACAGCATCAAGTTAAATTTTGACAATTTCGAGTAATCGCCCATTCATTTGACAACTTCCGCAAGTGATTTTAAATGTCGTAATATCAGTACAAATTTTAATTGCAGCGACGTTTTATCCAGGATACACATGAAAAACAACATAAACCATCCATATTTCATAATAATATATTTTCACTTACAATATTACAGACCAAAAACGTGTTCAAACTTAAATTTCTTCATTGTCGTGAACTTTGACAGGCATCACTGGATCACCCGACAAAAACATCATCCGTTTTGATAGAAATACTAGACATCCGACGCCCACATTTATTGGGTAGTTTGCCAAACGCTTTATTTGTGATCCGGTATCCAAGATACAATAAGATGAGGCATGGATGATGAATAATATGATGATTGTTCTTCAAAAATTTCAATTTCATCACATCATGGCAGATCTTACCGATTTCGACCGATTTCCGGGAAATCAGCCTTGCAGAGCACTCTTGATAAAGGCTTATTGGCATCCTTTATCAGTTGTCAAAATAGTTTTGGTAGCGATTGAACCTAAGAATACCGGGGTTCATGTAATCAAAAAATTCAATGTCATGATGTGACCTGGATAGTCTAGTTTCAGATTTATTTTCGGTAAAAAGCTGGTTTCTGTTGACAGTGATGTATGACAAATGGTTTTGTTGGTTAAACTATTTTAGGGGCTCAATTTTGTAGATTCTCAGGTTGGTAAATCTCTTGTCACAAATAGAAATAAAATATTAACACTATGCTGGCTTATTTCCTTCTTCATCGAAATGTCAAACATTTTTGAATAGTGATTTTTGAAGCTAGAACCACGGTAAAACAAATTCATCATCAAACTGTTTTTTCAGTGAGTCTGTCAACATTGTATAAATATTCCATGTTGACTTTTGTCTACAACTGTCGGCCCAAAAATATGATAACTGGATATTAATGTATGCTGAAGAAATAAGGAAAATTAACATAGTTTAAAACACCTTCAACTAGAATTTGACCAAAATTTGTTCAGATGGAGGAATCATCAAAGTATTACTTCAAATTTTCAGCAAACTAAAATATGGCTGCCTTGCTCAGTTTAAATTACAAGAATCTTTAATCTTTAGATCAGAAAAATACAAAAATTTGCTCACAGAATGAAGCAGCTGTACTTCAAAGCAACTTCTTATTATTGTCAGCGATATGCTGTTGATAATGAAGTTTTAGTTGCCGAAAAATTTAGAAGTAACTTCATTTCTAATTATTGTAGCTCTTGAAATGAATTTGCTATAGATTTATAAGATATACACTAAAAACAAACTTTTATAATGGCTTAATTTTAGTCTTCTTTCCACACCCTAATTTGAGATTGTAATTTTCATCCTTCTTGTTGGTTCACTATATGATTGTGCTTATGATAACTTACACAGCAAGTTTTACCGCTAAAATAAAATACTTGTCACAAAAATGTCAGGTGAATTCGCGGATCATAATTCCTAAACATCAACTTTAGAATATTAGATTTATTATTTTCGTCTTTCACAACACAAAGAATTTCTAATTGTTTGACAGTTTCGTCTGCTGCTGCATTGTAGACTACACAGGATCTATAGGATACAACAGTTCCAAAAATTAGAAATTCTTTGTGTAGTGAAAGATGAAAATATTAAATCTACATAATTACCAACTCGATGAACTCATTCAAGGATCAACTTCCATTGTTTTCCCAAATTTCCCAG
This sequence comes from Streblospio benedicti, assembly GCA_019095985.1. Classification (NCBI taxonomy): domain Eukaryota; kingdom Metazoa; phylum Annelida; class Polychaeta; order Spionida; family Spionidae; genus Streblospio; species Streblospio benedicti. Next base: position 26,533,186 of record CM032665.1, read on the forward strand.
GGCCGTACGAACCCTGTACAATACTCCCACTTGTCTCTATCCTCGTACCTGACTGCGGTCTCCCTTGAGCTTGAACTTGCGTGGTTTCTGCCGGCTGTTCCTGAACTTGCAGCCGCGGGTGAAGGAGGACCAGGAGCAGCCGAAGGAGTAGCAGGCGCCGCGGCGCCCCACCGCGCACCCACAACCACGCGCGGAGCGACCACACCTCAAAACACAACACAACCCAGTCGGCCCGAGGCTAGTACAACCTTAGAAGGGCCAGTAATGTTTCTCAGATGATGGCCCGGCTGGCAAACATAAAATTTGGCAGAATTTTGCGTTCGATTTTTGCAGAAGCCCCACTCCCTTTACCAAAGAGCTTGATCTTATCTACCTTCACTATGCCAACAGGATATGGTGACAGTTGACAGTTGTATAAATCTTGTAAATAAATTCAGGAATATTCTGGAGGGGGAGGGGGATGCCCCCCGACTCCCAAGCAATGCTTTGCACCTTCGGCGCTTGCAGGGGCAGTAATGTATCAGAAGGGCCAGTGAAGATTTTAAAATTCTGCCCCTTCTGGCCAATTTGGGCTACTTCCCAATGTTTGTCACTGATAACCAGCGTGGGAAATGGCTGCCTGCCCGGTGGTCCAAGGCTGGCAAGTTTGCTATTGGGCCTGCAGGTCTTTAGACTTACTGCCTGGTTGTCTGGCACCTTTATGACCCTGTATTTAAACTTACTTTTGGCATAATATCAAATATCAGTGATAGCTCTCGACCGCGATTTTGCGACTTTTTCCCCATAAAAATTCTGCTTGTCGCATTTCCAGACTATGGCCGCGACGTCTGTGTCGCAGTTTATTTGGTTTATTATCAGACTTCAAAATAAAAAGAAATAATATTTTCGAATAGTTCACGGGCGCGGCCATGTTTGTTTACATATGAAACGCCAATCGTAGGGCCGCCACCAGCCAGCAAGTGCGTTGTGATTCTGAGAAATGTCAAGTTACTTTCGTTTTCATTTGAACTACTGAGCATGCGCATTGACGCACGGAAACATGCGTGTGTGTATATTTTTCACATCAAAATATGTAAGTTATTTCTATTTTCTGGCAATCATTCGTAATAGATTGGGTGAATAACGTTACAAATGGATTAAACATTGCTATATTTGAGAATGACAATCAACAAATGCGATGTTCAATCGATTTGACACCCAGAATCACTCAGAATCACAGCAACAGGTGCACGACTTGGCGATGAAAGCAGATCTAGTATACATGTGCGGCGTGTTTGACATTTCTTTCATAATAAACCATGATATGTGATGACATATACGCCCAGGAAAGTTACGTTCGGTGAAATTACCGTGCCAAAATAAAGTCAGCTTTGTTTGTGGAAAAAGAAATTGAGTTCAGTTAAAGGCCTATGATCCAATATTATAAAAAAAGGATGGGGTGGGCGTTTGAGTTGAAATCTACCAAAATAGGTGGTGGGCGGATAAACGGAGGAGGGCGTTTGAATGAGTGGGTACAGTAAATAAACCCCGACCGTACCTGCGGTTGACGGGCTTGGCACTGCTGGGCAGAGTCTGTGTGAGGAAGGTGTACAGCTTGTCACAGTGCTTCTCATCCACGGCCTTCCACAATACCACCGCCACCTGGGGGAAAACAATCGATCAGTTGATGACACCAAATTTGGCTCAAATGTTGTTTTTGTCCAAGTTTAAGAAAAATGTGCTAGCCACATAAAAGCCATGGACAAGATTGCTGCCAGATAACCCTTTAATTCACCAAATTCGTCAATATATCGATGTTGGAAATGAACTAGTTGGTTACTATTGGTGAGAATTTGCTAAAATGTTTAACTTTATATCTAATATGCTCGTATACCGTATACGACCATCCAAGTGCCCACCCTCATGTAACAGCCCTCCCCCTCTTTTTCTTAAATGTCCATAATAATTACGTAACTGCACTCTCGTGTAACAGCCCACCCCCAGTTTGAGAAAATTTCAATTTAAGGGCCCTGGGCGATTGGATGGTTGTATACGGTAGCCAATACTGACCACGGTGCATGCTGCGGGGCAGGAGTGACCGGGGCGTCGCCGTGACAACACCAACACTTGCTCCTCCGGGCTCCGACGCATCACAGGCTGGAAGGACACACATTAGACCACATTAGAAATGAGGATGGCCAATTGTCTTACACTTTCACATGATCAAAGCACTTTTGGGTTCATCAAGTATGAATCAGTTCTACAACTTTTCACCTTGTCAGTGTTAGAAAACTTTTGACAGACTTGTATCAAAGTTTTTCAAATAAAATACATATTCATGTAGCCAAGAATTTTTATCATGATATATAAATCTGTAACAAAAACGTATGTTAAATATTTTAAATTTTCATATTTTAAAAGGCTGGACCAGTCCATGTGGTCAAGAAAGAAAAGGAAATTTGAAACTAAGAAAAAAGCAGTGAGAGAATTTCATCGTAGAAATGAGAACACCACACCTTCCATTGTACAAATGTCACTTTTCTCACCTAAAATTTATGAGTTTTGTACAACTATTCTCTTAACCAATGTTACACAAATATATTTATTATGCTACAATATATTTTTAATAGTTTTATTTCGACGCTAATCTATCATAAATTGCAAGTTAAAATTTTATCAATCAAAAATTCAAAACATGATTTATAACAGCATTATTTATTGTCTTCATTTTAGGGAAGATTATTGGAAGACAACCGGTTGGTAAGTTACTCGTTTTGGGGAGATCATGTCAAAAAATAGATTTGAACAATTATGGAGATATATGCATCTTTCGCATTCAGCAGATCCAAATGATAGATTAAGAAAATTGCGTCCATTTCTTGACTTGGCAAACAAAAACTTCAAAAACAATTACATACCCGAAGGATTTTTTTCAATTTAAACTCATATTACCACTTATACCTGTACTCTTGACAATAACAGTTTAAATTGGTAGGAATGCAGTGATAGCTCTTGACCGCGATTTTGCAACTTTTTACACATAAAAATGGTGTCTGTAGCATTTCTAGAACTTGGCTGCGACAGCGGTGTCGCAGATTTATTTGGGTCGGTACCTTTATTCAAAATAAAAAGAAATAATATTTTTCTACTCGCCCACGGAAGTTTGACATGGGCGCGGCCATGTTTGTTGATATTTTTATGGAAACGCATTGTGGCGCCACCAAACGGTATTTGTAGTAGGCGCGCAGTTTATTTAAATGACACCTGGCTTTTTGCACATGCGCTCTGTATACCGGAAAATCTATTTCGAAAAAAACAAGAAAGGGAAAATTAAATAGTAATTTTTAGATTATGGATGATATACCAATGAATATATTTGTAAGAATATGCTAGCAAAATATATATTCGTGTATCAGAGAAGTACTACCGACAAACGGAAAATGCATTCGTTGTTTCAAGCAGAAATCAAAAATAAGCTCATGATTGAGCGATAATGGATGCCGATGTTAGCAAGTACATGTGAATATTCTCAAAGAAACCTCCGCGTCATAAGTCTTCTTCTATAAATACAGTCTCTGTCAGATTTGACAAGTAGTCGTCGCGAACGCCGTAAATCTCCCCTTCCCCAATCAGGCCATTTCCCCGATCAGGCCATTTTTTTAAAGTAGGCCAAAGTACTCAAATATCAAATCACGTGAGGAGAGTGATATAGTCATACAAAATGTCAAGTTTGGTGATGATAAAGTCTTCCCAGGAGACACATAAACACAAATTCGTAATAATTTGTTTTTAAAACACATCATAATTTCATCAAAAGTAGGCCAAAGTACACCAAATCTAATCAGCTCTGGACAGTGGTACAACGAAGCTAAGTATGAAGTTTGGTGACCAAAGGTCAAATACTTCTCCCTGTAGAGTGGTAACAAGGTTTATTATGTAACGCTCATAAGTTCGTAAAAAGTAGGCCAAAGTACACCAACATCAATTCAACTGTGGAGACTAGTATAGTGAACTTAACTGTAAAGTTTAATGACCATAGGTAAAATACTTATCCCAGTGCAGTGGTAACAATAGTTTTACTTGAATATTCCAAAAAAATTCAAAAGTAGGCCAAAGTACACCAATATCAAATCACTTGAGGAGAGTGATATAGACACGAATTGAAGGCCGAGAAATCAAAGAACTCACCCATAGGACGAGCGGACATCCTCTGTCGTCCCGGCCTTCTGTCTCAGCTCGGCTCACCGCCACCACACGAACGTTATCCTCATTGAGGCTCAGTCTGAAATATTTGAGGAGTAATATCTGAGATGACATTGAAAGGCTACGGATAATTACCCATCCTAATGTCAGAGATCTTTGTTATCAGGACGGGAATTTTTTTTTCTTAGTTTTTTGTCCTATGGCTGAGTATTCTCAGTCACTGCAGACATCAGTTTCTATTGAATTTACATGAAGTTTGTTGATTTGGACGTTTAAATCTTAGTTAGGACAAGTGTATTTTTCAGGGTGCCCGTCCTATGGACAAGTATGATGTTTCTCCTATTCGTGGCCCGGAATTGTCACCTGACGATCGACCTGAGACGTATACATCATGGGTCAAAGGGCAGAAATCTACTGACATTGGCCACTTTTTGACCATGCTATCCATGAACAGTTTTATTTAGCAGGCTATATATTTTTCACAATGATCTAAACGATCTTACAAGACAGTGACAGATCCATGATTTCACAGAAGGGGGGGGAACGGCCAACAACTGTTTTGTGTCGATTAGCATCAGAGAATGAGCAAAATGTGTGCACACAAAAATCAAGCAGTTGCAGGACTTGGTTAATATGATGACAATTTAGGCCGAAAAAAGGGATGGCCCCCTGGCCTTATACTGTAAGCTTTTAACAACAAAAAAATGTCTCAGGGGGTCTCTCACACTATCGCGACTAGTACGGACGTGCCTCCAAACAGGGTGTCTTTTTTCACATTTTTGGTATATTGCTGGGTGTCGTTTTTCACATTTTTTGTATATTCTGGGTGTCTTTTTTTGCATTTTTGGTATATTTCAGGGTGTCTTTTTCACATATTTGTCAGGATAAAAAAATAATGATATTCATTATATTTGTTCTTGATATCTACATGTACTAGAATCTGAGTTTGATATATTGGTGTGTCACCTTTTTCTCGGATATTGGTATATTAGTGGGTCACATTTTCTCAGATATCTGTATATTGTGGGTCACTTTTTCTCAAAATTAGGTATATTGGTGGGTGCTGTTTTCAACCTGTCCGAGGCACGTCTGTGCCCATTTTCTGACCAAGACCCCGCCCGCTGAGCAAAAAGTTCTGAGAGACAACCTGTCCATAAAGAGCCTCTGGATGCCCGTCTCGTCCTGCGCTGCGCCCAGGTGGGTGTAGAAAGCATCGGCATCTTCTGCAAAATACGCCAATATAGTTTGGTCATTTTGCAACCAGGGTTATAGTAGCTCAATGTCTGAAATTGAACAGGTGTTTTGGCAGGTAGTGTGAGTTTAACACCATGCTAACGATTAAGTGAAATCTAATACAACCACATATATAACATAATTGACGAACTGTGAACTCATCCAGAAATTTTTACACAGATCCAAAATAATGATCATTCATGGATTTCCGTTCAGCAGTTTACTTTTCCATAGATTTTTCCTATTTTTTTCACACACTTATTTTACAATTGCCAAACTTCAATCTGAATCATGTGAATGTCATTAAAAATGACCTTGAAAAAAAGAGATACAAATTTGCTTGGGAAGGATGGGTGATGTTACCCAAAACTTTTGAAGTGGGCACCCTTGGAATTTACATAATTCTGACACCTTGGAATTTACTTCAGTCATTTGCAACTTACCAAAACTAAGATGATTTTGACAAATACAAATTAAACACACTGACACTTTTAACTTGAAAACTTAGCATGTGCTCAGATAAAACCAAAAATAGAAGAACTTCAACTAAAATTTTTCAATTCTTCCACAGCAGCCATCAACAATGCATATATGTATCTCCTACTTTTAAATGATACCTAATCCAATATCATCATACTAAAATAGTAAATCAATTTATCAACAAAATTGACACCTAAGGAAAGTTTGTTTCAAATATGCTAAAATTTCATGTATTTAAAAATTTAACACAATGCACCGCCAAATGGACAGGTATTTACTATTTCTCACCTTTAAATTTAGGGGCTTCACACTGACATGGAGGCACGGGCTCTGGTGTATTATTCTGGATTCTCTCCAGCAGTGTGTCCTCTACAGCTTCTGACGGCGTCTGCTTCTCTGCTACATTGGCTAACACGGTGAGAGAAAGATCTTACAGAACAGGAAACATTATACTTATGATATCAATAAAAACGATAACATATAATTTCCAACAATTCATAAATAATAAGTAAAATATAATGAACATTGAAAAAAAAATCAAAATGGAAGTATAAGGAAAACAAGACGAATATTTTTCACCTTATTCATTTATTACACCTATAAAAATACTGTGATGTCCTGTCAGGTAAAACAAGTGTTTGATGGGCTCCTAGCCGGCTGTTTATGGCGTGGTATTTAAATTGCTCTGCATATTTTAATATGCTGTTTGATTGAAACAAAACCACAAAACACATAATAATGCTTCTCTACATGCATACTTGTTCAGTTACTGAGCATAACTTTAAAAGAGCAGATAAAATTGTCAAAGATATTTAAAAATATATAATATATAACCTGCAGATATAGGAGACGGTGTTTTTTGAAAAGGAGACTTCTGTCTCAAAAACAGTTTAATAAAAGGATTTAAAACTTAAGAATATTTTTTAATTTGAAACGTAGCAGAAAACAAAAATAAATAAACAAAAACTAAATATGATGCTTACCAAAATTTGCAACAGGCTCCCCAAACGTCACTTTACTTCGTTTTCGTTTCCCACCTTGTAAACTTTCCACCGAACTCTCTAGCTTGTTCTTCTTTCCTTGACAGCCATCGTTTTGTTTGGGCGCAAGCTTTTCCTTTGAGCTATTTTCATCATCGTTAACCTTCAAATTAACCTTTTCATTCTTTTTTGGCTCTTTGCATTTTTTCTTATGATTTTTCTTTTCTTTGTCTAAAGGTTTGTCTTTGGTCTTGCTTTTAGCCTTCCTTTCTTTCTTTTTCGAACGCAATTCATCTTTAGTTTCATTTTTACAACTGATCTTCGTAGTTTTTCCGATATCAACCATCTCAGCACATCTGTCTAAATCGATCAAGTAGCCACTACATTCATCAGCATCTACATCAATACAATCTTCATGATCCTCAACACCAGAAGCCATCTCCTCGGTAGACGCTTTCAAGGAACTCTTGACCAAGAAGCGACTGCGCTTGACGACAGCCTCTTCGGTATCTAAAGCATCACCACTTTCATAAAGCAAATCATCTTGGGCAGCATTCTCCCCAGTAGCTTCCCCCTGGTAGCCGCCTGTGTTGATGTCGTGTAGCATCACGCGGCAGTCCAACATGCGCGTGTCGCTCAGCGTCGCCTACGGGCCGTAAAGATAATGCTCAGTCAAAATAATACTTAGAGGTTAGTAATATGTTAGTCTACGACTTACAATTCAACAAATCAACAAACACACTGACGTTGCGGCTTCCATCACGGAGCCTTTGACCGGCGGAAGGTCTCGTCTTCTCTGCCTATGACTTGGGCAGTGTCACTGTGGAATCTGTGTCCTGAGTTAGCCGTGTGGATCTGAATGGCCGCAGGAAGATCCTAGAAGCCGTGAAGATCCACCAGCACTGTCCAAAGCTCAACCTCAACTAAGGCAAGAGCATCCCCCCCGAACCTCCTCCATCTGCTTTCTGCCAGGAACTCCACCTGGTGGATATCAAATTCACGCCAATGTGACGTCATTTCTCCAGATTTGTCACTTCGGTCAAAGGCTCCGTGATGGAAGCCGCAACGTCAGTGTGTTTGTTGATTTGTTGAATTGTAAGTAGTAGACTAACTTATTACTGACCTCTATGAATATTCCTACTACTAATAATAGTCTGCATTAAGATAAAATAATACTTGTTCTGTAAAGCGCAGTATCAATGAACACTGCCTTTTACATTGCAAATGGAAGGAGAATGATACTATATTCTCAACATTTATTAGTTGTTACACCTTTAAAATTACCATGCCTTCTTGCTAACTAATATACAAGGTCACGTGACGTTGCATAATCGAAGGATTTTCGCCAGACGTACTGTGGAGTTCTAACGACAGATGTGACATTTAACATGCAAGATATGGGCGGCTTCTTCCGTGCACCGAGTTACGTCTGACGAAGACCATTCGGTTTTCATTTCATGCTTTCACGTGTTTTGATAGGTTTATACTGGCCTCTTATTCTGTAGTAATTTAATTGTTCTACTTACTTTAATAGGCCGAAAAAATGAAAGAAACTTTCCGAATACACTGACCAAATCATATCGCTTCTATACAAGCATATTTGTTCGGCCACTGAGCATAACTTTTAAATCATTTGTGTTTAGAATGTTTTGATTAGGACTTTGTAGAGTTCAAAAACATTAATAGAACTCAAAACATGTTGAAAATGTTGTTATATTTTGGAAACTATAGCATAGCAACAAAACAAAGTACCAAAAAGGAGACCGTATGCTATGTATGGACGTCATGAAATTACTTATACAGCTACGTACCTTCTCATGTGAGGATCACTCGCTGCCGGCTTCACTTTCCTCAACTTCAGTCTCGATCTGTCTCTCTTGAGACCGGGGCTGCTTGTTGGACAGCAGCGAGGGGACTTTTGATAACGCGCGTCTTTCCGGGTATTCGATTGACTGTTGGACTGTTGCCACCGAATTCTTCACTAACAACCACTTGCGAAGAATCAACGTCAGGTAAATAATTTTCAACAATCATTTGATTGATTTCTTTGAAGCATTCTTCGGACACCTGTGGAGAATCATCATTGGCAAAAGCCTTTTCCATGGCATCCGTTTGTTGGTTTTCGCTCCTGTCTTTTTGTGACTGTGAATCGTCTTTTTCAAGGGTCAGTTTCTTCCTATAAGAGTCTGTCTTGGTTTGCAACTGTAATAAATCATTCACTTCCATATTACTGTAGGTCGCCTTTGATCCAGTCACTTCCATATCTCTGTAGTTTGCCTTTGAACCATTAAAACCCATATCACTGTAGGTCGCCTTCGAGCCATCAACAGTTAGAATGGCGACGGGCTTGCAGACGTAGTAATGCCTCTTGGTGCACTGCGGCTGGCAGTCGGGCAAACAGGCCCCAGTCTCAGTCAGCAGGCGGGTCACCTGAAACCACAGCAACAGCAGTCAAAATACATATCATCTAATTTGTACTTTACCTACTTGAAACAAACATCCATGCTGACATTTCACAACCTGTCAAGTTGTTTATTCAGAGCAGAATGGAATCTTTTACTGATGATATCCAGCTGGTGATATAGCAAGAATTTTGGTTCAAATGTGACGGACACGCTGTGAAATGTCAGCATGTAAGCTTCAACTTGGTTGAGTACAAATTAAATTATATATGTTTTGAATATCATACTCTCAACTAAATGAACCTATTTCATGAACGTAATCAGCATGTTTAGTTATTTTAAAAAAAATGAAATACAAACATTTGAAATCAATAATAGGGATCTAGTGTCCGTGATTTCTAAATTGAAAGGTATAAAAGTTTATAAGGATTCTATGCACCAAATCTATTTTCTACAGATTTAATATACTACAAATACCAATCAAAAACCTAAGCTTACTTCTGTAATGTGGCTGATTGAAATACCCATACAAATGTTGTGATCCCATGAGAGCCGAACCCCTAAATTATTGATAGTGCAGCCTTTGGGTGGTCGTACGTATTTGACCTGATTAACGAGCGACTGTTACCTGTCCTGTCGATGCCGTCTGTCGTCCGTGTACTCGCGCCTCCTGTCTCCTGTTGTTTGCATCGTCCGACACATGCACGGACTGGGGACGACGCGGGGTTTCAGCCTCCTTCTGCTGTTTGTGATGATTGTTTTACTCCGCCATTCTGTAACTGTCTTCTTGCATGTGTTACTTGGTCCACAAATCCCAAAGTCGCAGCAAAAATCTCAGAATACATCCGTTTCTTGAACGCTGTATTCTCAGCTGGACTCGGTCGTCCTTCGCTATGAAATGGATTGAATATATTCTTTGGGAATGCATACATCTTTGTATCAGAAGAAGTGTTTCCCCGAAAATCATCTGCACTAGATGTAGCTTGGGCAGTGTCAATTTCCACGTCGTTAGATGATTCACTAAATAAACATGATGAGGATTCTTCATTTTGAACCTCGCCAGTTGTAGATGCAACATGTTCTAACTCATCCTGAGCTGCATTTGGCATTTGGTACAGCTTTGTTTCGACAGACCTTTGCGTCAACTGAGGAGAGACGCTTCCTGATTCAGCGTTAAAGTTAGCAGATTGAGCGTTGGGCGTAATATATATAGAACTATTTTCTGACCGTGCATCACTTTGAAATGTGGGTGTTAAATACACTGAAGAACTTGCAGACTCATCAGTTCCACACAACTTAACAATCTCACCTTCACGCCGCACACTTGGATTCTCAAAGGCTTCAGATTGCTGCTGCTTCTGCTTCTGCAAAGTTTCCATCATGGTGCTGCTGCCTTCAGAATTCTTCCGCACAACAGTTCCTCTTGTATTGACATCGTTTGATGGCGCATTAGATCCACAACTTTTACCCACTTGCTCAGCACTTGCGCTCTTGTTGGAGTTAGGTTTGAGATAACAGTCAGATTGTTGCTGCTCCGTACTTTCCATTAATGACATGTGCCCAGCCTCACGATTATCAGGCAACTGTGCTGCTGCAATCAGAGATTCAAACTGTGAAGCTGTCAGGATTTGTGAGTCTGGCAGCTGAGAGGTTGTAACTTTAACGTCTTCAAACTGTGAGGCAGTCATCATACAGTCGATTTGGGTGCCTGTTAGGATTCGGTCCAGCAGTGGTGACTCTGCTACCGTCTCCACATCACCTAGTGGGTTTAAACATATTTTATTGAACAATATAAACAATTAGATTAGGCAATAGCTAACTGTGATACAAGCTTTCTCCAAAAAAAGAACAGAAAAGAAAGCAGAACATTCACACACTCATTCATACCATCGTCATATCTCACGACTATATACGCAGTATATATACATACACTGCATAAATAATAAACTGTTTGATAAAATTTACTAAAATCTTAGAGTCTTCCAAGCATTTATGTACCAAAGCAAACATTTTACAGTTCTTATTGTAATCAAATTCATTCTATCCTTCAAGTAACATTTTGTTAGAAATTTCATTATTTTCTACATTGAAATTGTCATTGAGTGCTTGAAATTAAGAGTATTTGATATGATAATAGAGGGCAGCCTGACCTAGTTCTGACCCGGTCAGCGTCCGGTCAGTCTGCCATCTGTCGGTGGCAGGAGGATTTCTTTGAGACTTCGATTGATTCACGCGTACTTCTGTGGAATTCCTTTCTGGAGTCATCTCGACATCACCTAGTGGGTTTAAACATATTTTATTGAACAATATATACAATTGGATTACGCAATAGCTAACTTTGATACAAGCTTTCTACGAAAAAGAACAGAAAAGAAAGCAGAACATTCACACACTCATCGATACATACACTGTATAAATAATAATCTGTTTGACAAAATTTACTAAAATCTTAGAGTCTTCCAAGTATTAATGAGCCAAAGCAAACATTTTACATTTCTTATTGTAATCAGTGTAATCAAATTCATTCTATCCTTCAAGTAACATTTTGGTAGAAATTTCATTATTGTTTATATTGAAATTGTCATTGAGTGCTTGAAATTAACCCTCTGGAACCCCATTTTATTTTCACTGTTTTGCTGCTGACTGCTGAGTACGGCTTTTCGTTTGACATGTTATTCACCGTCGGAGATTTCTTCGTGGAGAGTGAAACATATCCCTTAGTAGCTCTTGGGATTCTTATCAGAACTTGTTCATATTTACAGTACACATTCAGGAATCAGGAGACGGTCTAGATTCTTATTTTCACCATTATAAATAAGGATACATAGAGCATCACGTTCGATTTTGACAATTTTGAGTGATCGCCGATTGATTTAACAGCTTCCACGGCCTATTTTAAATGTCGTAATATCAGTAGTAATTTTAAATTCAGCGACGTTTTATCGAGGATACACATGAAAAACAACATAAACCATCCATATTTCGTAATAATATATTTTTACTTACAATATTACGAACCAAAACGTATTCAAACTAAGATTTCTTTATCGGCGTAAACTTTTGACAGCCATCACTCAATCATCCGGCAGTGGTCACAAAGACACCAGTCATTTCGATAGAAAGAATAAATATCCAACGCCCAAATTTATTGTGTAGTTTGCCAAATGCCTTGTTTGTGACCCGGCATGCAAGATACAAGCAGATGAGGCACCAGAGACTGATAATATGATATTTTACAATAAACTATCACAATTCTCGTGGCGCCATTTCACCAAACCATACTAACTGCGATCAGCCTTGCGCAGTGCGCGGCGTTATTGTAGATTCGTAAGAGCGCTCTTGATAAAGGCTTACTGGCAGCCTTTAGCAGTGTCAAAATAGTTTTGCCGGCGATTGAGCCTAAGAATACCGTGTTCAAGTACTCAAAATTAATTGTGGTAATACGAGTTTGAGAGTGTAGTTTCACATTTATTTTCGGTCTCAATACAAAGCTGGTTTCTCAAGGATTCCAGCGATGTATGACAAGCCATGGTTTTGCCTACGCAAATAAGAGTATTTCACGGCTCAAATTTGAAGCAGATAATGCGTGTTAGGTGGTTAAATATTCGTTCTCACGAATGTAATCAAAATATTAACACTATGCTGTTTATTTTCTTCTAGAAATACATCGAAATGTCAAAGTAAAGTTGTTGTTGTTGTCGACACACAGGAATATGAGACTAGAACTACGAGTATTTGTTTACGAAAATGACAGACAAAATCAAACCGTTTTTTTCTGAAATAAAGCTCCTACAGGAGCCCACGGCACTGAAGGGGGTATCTAGAGTGGGCTCCTGTAGGATCCCACGGCATCCAAAGGGTTAAGAGTATTTGATATGATGATAGAGGGCAGCCTGACCTAGTTCTGAACCCGTCAGTGTCCTGTTTGTCTCTATTTGTGGCTTTGTCAATATATTTTTATACATGAGCTGTGACGATGTTAAACGGTTTTTCACTGGAGTGATGGAAACAATGAACGGCTGCGTCTCTTCGGCATGAATCGGTACGTTCACTGCATAAATAATAAACTGTTTGATAAAATTTACTAAAATCTTAGTCTTCTGTATTTATGTACCAAAGCAAACATTTTACAGTTCTTACTGTCAGAAACCCGACGATGGTTATTGCCCAATAACCATCGTCATTAGTAACCTTCGTCATCTCGACTCGTGACTTTAACGTTGAACAATTCTGTCATATTGAACTCTACCTTTTATTACACGTGTTACACGGGTAGTACATGAAGTATGCTACGCGTGTCGACCTTGTTTTTTTTACGTAAACGCATTAAAACTCGGGTATTTCAGTATAAAAGAAACCCAAAATGACGATGGTTATTGTGAAGTGCTGTTTTGTTGGGACGATGGTTACTTATTTTCGGGACGATGGTTATTGGGACAAGTGTCATATTAATCATTTAAGCCAATTGCACAATCAAACAGAAACCTCATGCTGGCATTTGTAATGCCTTGTTATAAGGCTTCTAATAGGTTATTTTACCGACGTTACGCGTACGCTTGACGTTTCTGTACTATATTTTCCTGGTAATGTTTGTACACAAGTGTATATATAGTACCAGGCTACGTTGCTAATAGATACTGTACATATACACTAGTATACATACACTAGAGTACGAGATGAATATGTAGGAATAAAAATGGAAATTAATAATGTTTGCAGAGTCAACCCATATTTACTCATTTACTTATTTGAAAGAGGAAATTCCAACTAAGAGCCTTAGTAGACAGTGACTACATGAGGTCATGACCTCTTTAGGAAAGGGTGTAGGTTAGTGGTTACATATATTCTAGTGGTAATATTCTAATAGTATCTCACAAGGTTACATAAACGCATTAGACCACTATATTACATGAAAGACCTGTTTAATAACCATCGTCATTGTTAGAAATATAAACACAGTAACCTTCGTCACAGTTTTAAATAACCATCGTCATTGAATGTAACTTTAACGGACTCGCACGCAGCAATAACAAATTGCCGGCGGTTGATAACATATCGTACCTGTGCTTGAATATGTACTTTAAATATACGGATATTAAGTTTGACTTACCTTGTGGATTAGGCTGGATAATATCCATTATTATGGCCGAATCGAGAGCTTGACCTATTTAAATGACGATGGTTATTGGGCAATAACCATCGTCGGGTTTCTGACAGTGATATTGAAATGGTCATTGAGTGCTTGAAATTAAGAGTATTTGATATGATAATAGAGGGCAAACTGACCTAGTTCTGAGCCCGTCAGTGTCCTGTCCGTCTCTATTTGTGGCTTTGTCAATATATTTTTATACATGAGCTGTGCTGATGTTGAACGCTTTTTCACTGGAGTATTGGGAACAATGAACGGCTGCGTCTCTTCGGCATGAATCAGCAGGTTCTTGTTTTCCTGCATGCTTGTTACTTTTGGAGATTCTGTGATCGCTTTTAAAGCAGCAGATTGAGGTCCACATTCAGTACTAGACGCAGACTTGGTTCTATGAGTTACAGATGCGAAGGAATCTTTTGATGTAGGAGCTAAAGCTGGAGTTGTTTCTGTTAAGATAAGACAGACTTATTCAGGAAAACATGCACTACAATCAAAATATAAATACAGTACAACCTCATTTAACCGAATATTAAATATCCGAATTTTCCCATCAACCGGACGTTCTGTTATAGTACCAATTTTTTCCGGACGTAAAAAAAAATCAGGGCTTAACACTAACTTTTTTTTTTCGCATGCCCAGCAGGGCACGTGATGGTCCAAATCCATGTGCCCTGATCTCATTTTTATGTGCCATGAAATTTTTTAGCTAATCCGCAGACACCAAAATAAAAAAATGAAAACAAAAAATAGTTCAACTATCAGGTCAACATGAAAACTTCATTTATACAATGCAAGGTTCATCGTAGGGAGTACAACATTGTGGATATGAGGGTCGATTTTGCACAAAATATAATAACTGGTACTTTTTTTATGGCGACAGGAGTCTGAGATTTGATGTGCCCTGACTCAGATTTTATGTGCCCAGGACACCAGGGCACTAGCTAACGTCAAGTCTTGCGTATATATACGGGAGATCAAGTATGGACTTGAACTATTGTCTTTTACTTATTCATGGGAGCGGACGAAAATGTATGGAACACAACGCAAGCGGTATTAGCCTTTGTCAAAAAAGACACTATCCCATTTGGCTAGCGCACACCACAACAGCACTGGTTGATTGAGACTATCCCCATTGCTTTGTTCTGGTCAGTAACAAACAAAATCATGGTGTGATTTAAATAGTCATCGCAAAATATAGCTTTGTTACTTGCACAATAAATATCAAATAATGTTCAAATGCATACAAGTCCATTATACGTCCCCATTTAGAATATGCCTCTCCTGCGTGGAACCCTCACACGTCACGGAACATCAACAAGTTAGAGGCTGTCCAGCGGAGAGCAGCTCGCTTTGTGATGAATGACTAATTATGGACCAAACTCAAACTTGAGTGATAACATTACTACAAAACTTAAGTGGCTGCCCTTGCAGCATAGAAGAAATAAGTTTTTATAATCTGTCTATGTTTTATAAGATTAAGAATAACCTTGTAAATATTTCCTTCCCATCCACTGTACAGTTGTCATACAGATCTGATGTAAATATACAATAGGGTTAAAATTCTCCACTTGACGCATACAAATATAGTTTTTATTGTAGTACCATTCATATATGGAATATGCTTCCTATGGAAATATTAGATTGTGGATCTATTGAAATTTTTAAAGCCAAGTCAGTAATATGGATGACCCCTTTAATATGGGTCTGCTCTTCTATGTAATACATGGACCCTTGTTTAGTACTGTATTCATCACAAAATAAATGTTGCTGTTGTTATTGTTTTTTGTTTTTTTTTTCTTGTTTTAAGAACATAATTGAGGTTTATTATTGCAAAAAGTTGTTATATTTAATGCATGTACATGGTATGTCACAAATGCATAAAATTTCCTGTACGGCCATCGGCCCTTTCGGAAATAAAGATTGAAGATTGAATTGAATTATCACTATACATGCAGGAATATTGGTGTACAACATAGGACAATCACACGGCATTTGATGTGTGCTAACGTAGTGTTATTACCCACAATAACCACGCCATTAATACACAACAAACGAAAGCATGTTTTCACTAATATTATCACAAAATAAAGCTGTGTGTCCAATGCAGTCTATAAAACGAGGTTCTATCAAATTGTCTTTGTAGGAATATTGTTTTAACGATATACAACGTCAACTCAAAGTGATGGAGGAGTCATTCTACAAGGTATTTTGTGAAAATCTATTATCGTCCATAGTCACTCGTGGTCGTATACATACGATGATACATGGTTACTTATATTCGCCCACCCCTCCCCCTCAATCATCCGGATATATCGATTTTCCCAAATGTCATTCCAGCTTCCCAACATGTCCGGTTAAACGAGGTTGTACTGTATAATACAATATCACATATAATCACAGATCATGACTGTCACATGATGGTCCGTGGATAATACATGAAAGTGTACATAAAGCATTCCTTATTTACAATGTGGTCCTTAAAAACATCACAATGACAACCGGCACATGTCATAAAAACAATAAGAGAATAAGTTAAAACAACAGATTAAAAACATATTAGAGATAAATTAAACTCTTACTTGTTATTTTCACACTTGCAGGTTGTGGACCACGTTCGCCATGAGAGTCCTTGATGTGCTTTGTATCTGAAGAGGTGACTGTGAGCGGTTGGTCAGGGGTACTACTGGCCAGGGGTCTGTGTGGGCAACAGACAGAGAGAGATTAACATTCAAATTGACAAAACAAGGTCTAAAATTAGCAGGTTGCCAAAGGACTTTTGCCCTGTAACTGTTAACAATACTTAAGACGTTTTCAACATCACTAGTAAAATAGCAGGCGTAGATAAATAGTCCAAGTGATTAGAGCACATGTTTTAGTATCTAGAGGATTACCAATTACAGGATACAATTTTAATAAATCTTGTACAGTAGAAACTCCAATGAAACCACCTCTCTATTGAGACCATCTCTATCAAAAGACAATTTCTGATGGTCCCAATTTCTCACACTATAGAGACCAACATTAACACGTATTCTACCAGATTGGAGTCAACTACGACTTTTATACACGGAAATCGCCCTCTTTTTCATTCAACTTTTCATACAGAAAGACTCCTGATACTCTTGTGTTAATCCTGTATGTCAAATTAAAAGCAAATAAAACTTTTCATTAAAGCGAATAAACTTTACATACCGATGAAAATTGTGTGGCAAATAAGCAGGGTATTGATATAATTTTACTATCATTTGAAAGAACATTTTTTTATAAATCAGCATTCCAATAGCATTCTGCACTCATGACCTTACAACTCATGAATATTCATGAGATTCAGCGCACGCATTCCAATAGCCTAGGTAGGACAAACATTGGCGCCATTGATAGCGTTGTCGTAGTAAAGCTTATGAAAATGTCTAAACTAAATCCAATTATATTATATGAATATTGCATCAATTCCTATCAACTTAAAGCAAGTTGACAAAAAGTGTATGTTGTTTCTTATTCTTAACACCTGGAACCAAAATATTAAATAGTTATTGTTGTAATAAGCTGCAAACATTGACGTGAGTATACTCGCCGAATTCTGCTGTCAAATGAAAATGTCTAAACTAAATCCAATTATATAAGATTTGTGATATATGGTAAGCATTAAACCAATTAGGATATAAGGCCTTATGTATATGAATGGAATTGCATATTACTGCAGATTATTTTCCATCAAACTTATATATTAATATGACAACCGTGTGTTGGTTTTGGTGTTGGTTTTCTTTTGTTGTTTTTTGTCAACTGCTACTGTTAGTGATAAATGGAGGACTCGCAATGCCACGGAAATATATGGTTATTATTTCACTTATTAGTTGTTGAACCAATATAATATTTTGATGGAAATAATCTGTAGTAATATGCGATTCCATCCATATATATACGTCTATGTAATTGGTCCAACTAAATAGTTTATTTTGAACATTTATCCTGTGGATTGGACATTTTGACAGGTGAAATTCCGCGACAGTGTCAGTGCCGTGTCGATGTTTGAAGGTTATTACAACAATAACTGTTTCATATTTTGGTCCCGTGTGTTGAAAATAAGAAACTGCATACATTTCTTGTCAGAATGCCTTACATTTATAGGAATTGATGCAATAATCAATCCACAGCAATAATTTTCAAAGGGGCATCTTTTATTTTGTTGGTCCGTTTTACTACGTGAATGCCGACATTAGACCAGCACAGAAAAATAGCAAATATAACGTTGCATCAAAATTATATCCTTTTAAACTTATTTGAGAATGATTAAGAACAAATATGCGATTGATTTGACACCAAGAAATAAAAACAAACAAACAAATAAGTTTGTCAAATATAAGTTGAAAGTCGGAAAATGTTTGTTGACACTTGTCGTTTTATCAGAGAGCATTACGTCATCAGTGTGCTGACAACCGTATTTATTACTGCTCTCTGGTATTATATGTCTGTTTGAATGCTGTAGTAATATTATCTCGATAGAAAATTCTATTAAGTGAAAGTTATTTCAAAACTTAGGATTAAAAAACGCATGATTGCAACCACCTGCTACTCAGTATTTGTTGTTAATTCAGTGTTGTCGTGGAACGTTAAGCGTTCCCTGTCAGGACTGTTGATTTCGTAGTGGATGCGAAAAGATGGAAAATTAAATGCCCCAGCAAATCTTTATTATCAATGATTTCTGAGAATGCTTCTAGTATGTTGTAGAACAGAGGCTACCGATTTCATCCCAAGTTAAAAGTAAGAAGATTAGCACAATTTTAATACAACACTCTTGGGTAGAAAGTCGGCAATTTCCATATATTTACTAAGGAGCCCGGATTGTTTGTCCTACCCTGCTTAGCGCACCTGTTTTTCCGAGAATTGATCTGGGCGTGTTACTATAAATAACTCGCGTGCAGAATGCTATTTATGTGACTAATTTACCTCACCAAATACTTACATTTCTATGAAAATTGACCCCACATATCATATACCATTTTTGAAGGAAATCCCCCACTCTCAATTTTTTTAAATGATGTCATGAGCAGATAGTCCCAAAGAAACAGCCTTGAGATCTTTTTTCACACAACTGTGCAGTTCGTGTACTTGATGAAGGTTACAGTAGCTAGTGTACATTGCCCGCAGCTACGTAATAGGTGTCTACAATATCGCAGTGTATGATAAAGGCTCCCATGTGCACCTGTTTATGTGTACGACCAATGAGAAATGAGATCATGTTGAAATTATGGGATATGCAAATGGCGTGGTAAGAAACAAACCAATTGGATAATATTTTTATAAATAATTGATTATCATCTTTACGATGAGTTATCAAACTCGAATTCACACATCGGTTATTACATAAACAGATTTTCTAGCGATCTACTGAAGGACAGGTCTACCAGCATCGCTTATGAATGGATATTCAAGGCCGAAGTGGAGAATGTCAAAGCTGTCATGTTTTTGCAGGTTTCGAACATCGAACATATAAAATCAAAGTTTAGAAGCCTGTTACATATTGGATATCCTGCAATGCAAGTGTTCCCATAAATTCTTTTGTTCTGCTAATGTGTTTTTGATAGCCACGACCAATAGTATTATTGTATGACTGGAGAGCCAAAATAACAACTTTTAAAATGACAGCATTTGACAGTCATTTTCAATCAAGGGCCAAAGTTCGATGTTTGGAGAATATTCTAGAGAAATCAGACCATAATTTCGTTACCAATTGCTGAAAATAAGAATGCCGATATGATTCTGAACACACATGTGAATTTATGTAAAAGAGTAACTGTTTACGAAGGCTCCAGAAAAGTTACAATCTCGAATCTAAAACTGTCAAATCGGCTTTATTCATAGGCACGTTTTTTTCTGTTAAACCAATGAAATCCCCGGTAGAGTATGGGTTAACCTCTACAGAGTGATCACCTCTATTGAGAGTGATCTTAATACTTTAAAAGCCATACCCAGTTGTCGACTTGCCAGCAGACAACACTGTTTGATGAGCGTGCTGATCTAGCTGAGGCAGGTGATGGAAACCATCGTCCACCACAACACCTGCAAAAAATGTGCTAATTTACTGTCGCAATTCATGAATTATCTTGCTGTAGCAACGTCACATCTACACCAGGCATCACATTATATCTTTCTCAACTCCTTGGGTAGCATCCAGCACATGGCAATTGTAACGCAGACGTGCTAATCACTCACATTAGCATTTGCTTGCCTGACCTGTACCTATTTACTGGGTAGGTGCCACAAAGCACTGTGCAACCTGTTAAAGATGAGTTTGCTCAACACACACCACCACACTTGGCAGGGAATCAAACCCACATCCTAAGTCCGACTAACTATACACTCGGCCACAGAACAAATCTCATTTCATGAGCAATTTCAAAATAGCCTCATGCATAAACAGGAGATTATCTAAACATGATCAGTTGATCTTTCACAACAAAAATAACATTCTACCTGCTGACAGATGCAGTAACTTCTGTTGCCATTTTCAAAACCTCTCACATCAATCAAAATTAAATATATCATGCCTTATAGATTCATTTATGTACACTTTACCATTCAGCACTTCTAAGTATATTAACTGTCTTATGTGTTTGTGGTGTAAGCTTATTCTGATCAATTACCGTATTTGACCATCAAACTGACATGAGCAATTCAGCTGATGTAGAACTTTGCTTGGGCATTTGACTGTATTTTGACAAGTGGTTGGTGGACGGATGCAAGGACAGTGTTTTGATGGTTGTATCCGGTAACTGATGACAACTTAACAGATTATGGTTCATAAAAATCAAAAACACTTACTTAAAAAACAGTAACATATATCTATTCATATAAAAAGCAACAGATTAAATACCTTGATTGCAGAAATAGGTTACAAAAAAAATTATTAAGCGCTTAAAAATCACAATATTTTGATTGGACAATAATGAAACTGATTCAGAGATGTCGAGAGACGAATCCATGATTAGCAAGTTCTTATGCCTGGATGTGAAATGAAATGGAGGAAAAAATGAACAATATATAAGTGACTATGTGCGAACTTCCTACATATGTGATTACCTCACTTCAAAACATTTTTGTGGCAATTTCATTGCTTAAGATTTCATAGCTGGTTACAAAATAAAAGTTAAGCAAATAAATTTCGCAAGTTTTCCTGGTTTTCTGTTCTATTTTTGCTGCTTTATAAATAAAAAATAAAATCTAATTTATGTTGGTCCAAATTTATTTATACATGTTTCAACACCTCCAGTGTCCTTGTATTTGAAATTTTTTAATTTAAATTGAAAAGGACACTGGAGGTGTTGAAACATGTACAAATAAATTTGGACCAACATAAATTAGATTTTATTTTTGATTTATAAAGCAGCAAAAATTTATGTCACAAATCTTGGTTAAATTTCGCAAGTAGTCACATTTTACAAGGGTTCAGAAAAGTACAGGACAATTATTTGGCAAAAGTAGACGTTGGATTTTCACATTACCTCTTAACATGTAGATTAACTATACTGGATTTGCTTATTTTAATTTCATAATTCAATTATCTGTTAATGTTTTCTTGGTGTAATGTCTAATCTGAACCCCTGTTGCTGGAGAAAAAATAAAGGAGTTAGTATCTTTCTGTAAGACTATCGTTAGTAGTAACAATATCCATTCAGCTTTTTAATTACGTATACTACTTCTTAATAATCAAATGACTTCTTGACAGTGCCGTCACTATCGCGGGACCGAAGTGACATTAGATGTGAACATCACCTTCACAAGATTGTAGAAACAATCAAGATGGCTGGCACCAGCCCAAGCTGAGCCTCCAGCCTCCTGCTGTCCTACAGGATGTCAACATCTAGTGTCACCTCGGTCGAGGTCCCGCGATGGTGACCGCAACGCCAACAATCTCTTTTTACTGGATAACTAACATTGTGTTAGTGACACAGAAACTGTCATGTTTACCTCGCACTTGCGATGTTTCGTGAACTCGCGTCCACTTCTACTGGCTACTGGGGGGAGGGGGGGACGGCCTTGCCCTGGTTCAAAATCAGTTCAGGTTTCCTCTTCCAAATCTCAAGAGCCACCTTCAGTGCAGAAGAGCCAGTAGAAGTGGACGGGAGTTCACGAAACGTCACAAGTGCGAGGTAAACATTCTGTATCACTAACACAATGTTAGTTATCCAGTATGACGAATCCAGAAGCGATAAGAGTTCTTCTCAATGATGAGAATCTCTTTCGTTAGTACGTAGAAGTGTACATAATTAAAACGCTGCATGGAGTTAGTGTTTACCTCCACCACCAGGCGGCAGTACGGCATGCTACATATGATCCAATCGTTTTTAAAAACATTTACAGTGCTTTCATTAATAAAAATCATTGATCCAATAGGTAATAATAGGTAAAAATAGATTAAAAACATATTTGTCCAGTTCAGCCTATGAACAGTGAACTGTTTGAGGATTTCATGCAGCTGATTGTGTGCTACTGTTATTCACCTACCAATATTGTACTTTTTTTGCAGGAATGTACAGAATGCTTTGAGCCTTTTGTAAAAGGCACTTTATAAGTTTAAAATTACTATTTTTATTATTTTATCATTAATACTCAAATCCCCTAATTCCAATGTTTGCAAGGACTTGAAGACAACGGTAACTGAAGGAGCGACATACCACGGGGCTATAATCCTCGAACCTTCTCTTCCCCGACCGACCACAGCCAGCGAAACGGGGGCCCTGGAACACAACAGGCTAAATAAACAACATGTAAATGTGCTTTTTTACACTCGCAATTCACAGTTAACCATGCTCTAGTGACTGTATGTTTCTCAACTCCCTGGGGAGCATACAGCACAGTACAAACATGCTTATCACTCAAACTAGTGTTTTCTTTCCCTGACCTGTACCTATCTAACATGTAGGTGCCACGGAGCAGTGTGCAAATGTTTAGGGATGAGTTTGCTCAACACCCACCACCAGACTAAACTGGGAATCGAACCCACGAACATCTGGTCACGAGTCAAACTTCCTATCCACTCAGACACGGAAGCACATCTATATATCTATTTTATATCCCTATTAATAGTATAATTAACCGAAATGAATGAGCAAAATCTTGTGCACCAAGTTCAAATTTTGTAAGATCAATGTATTAACCCAATGATTAGCACTAATGTGCTGACAGCAAGTTCAGAACTATAAATTTTCAATCATAACTAAAAAATGGTAATCAGCGTTCGAAAAACCTACCGGACCGTCTGACAATGTCCGGTGAATATTCTGTCGGACCTGTAAGAAAAACAATCTACCGAACCGGTGGTCCAGTAAAAATTTGGGGTCAAACCGGCAATATATATCCATAAATATATAAAAATACAAGCTTCGCCACCTGTTTTTGCCCCTCGTGGCCGCCATTTTGTTTACCTGTTGCTATTTGTCCAGTGCCGTAACAATAATGTCAGCAACACCTCATGGTCTGTGCAAATAAATACACAATATTGTAGGAAAATTGCACAGCGTTGTTCACATTGACAATATGGCGACGGCGATCATAATTCTGGATAATTCTGAATAATATCTCAATATTATTGCAAATTCTATAGATTAACAGTGCAGCAGTGTGTCTTAATGATGAAGAATCAATGCTGCTAGACTAGGTTAGTTTTTAGTAATAAGTGGAGTCATGTATGATTCGTTTAAACCTCACAAACGTAATATTATATGAGCGAAAATATGAGTAGTTTAATGACCCCCGACCCCCCCTACCTGGCATGACTGAGTGTGGTTATTTAGATGGGTTAAGTGATGACAATGTGTACAAAATTTGTTGATATTTTTTAAATAAAACTTTGTACATGTACATAGTATTGGTCTTCCTCTTTTAAAACAAGTAAATCACAAGTGATCCTGATCCATTATCTTGACCGGTGCATTTTTTGAACGCTGTTCTAGGTTATGGTCCAGTTAAAGCTCTGGCGGTCCTGTTAAAAAACAGAGAAACAGGACCTGTGGTCCCCTTCAAATTTTAGCCTATCTTCATACACTGATGGTAATGAGTATCAAAATAAAAATTATAGGAATGAAACGCTATTTTTTTGCCAGATCTACATAGCAATTTTGATTATTCTGATTGGTTTACATAATAGTGAACACTTACATGAAAATGGCATTTTTCCAGTGTCTGTGAGAGACAGAGTCAGACATTTTGAACAAGTCAAAATTGGGGATTAGGAACAGCCAAGTTTATATTTTTGATTTGCAGCGACTACGACACTAGACCAGTACGACACGAAAATATGGAGCGATTACGACACGAAATCTAGGAGACTACGACACCAAATGTCAGGAGATTACGAACACCATTTGATAATAATAATATATTGTGTAGTAGTATTTCATTTAGCATTTAGCATATCTATAACCATATGGGCTCGGATTACATATACAGCCTATGAGAGGTACAATAAAATATACATTAACAAAGTATTTATTCACATTAAGTATAACAATTACGAATTATTAAAAATTGATTGATTCCAATATATGGCTTATGAAGTTGGCTTGGGATAAGTTATTACTGGGCCATGAAAAGTAGCAATTTCACGAACCAAATCCATAGGTGAATATTCCCCAGCAATAAGCTTGTCCCAAGCCTGAAATGTACAGTTTTGTTTTAAAAGAGAGGTTGCCCTTTGTGCAACAATATGTGTCGTACTCGCTTGCCGTTTGGTGTTGTAGAGGTATGATTTTTTGAGAGGTTACGACACGAAATGCGGTGCCGTACTGGTTTCGTGTCGTACTCGCTGGTTCCCACGCATGGAATCAATCATTAGCCTTTATGACACACCGAAATATGTCAACTTCGACCATAACAGCAGTGCGATTAAGAGTAGCGGCATACAAACGCTCATTATCATAATTTATGCCTTTTCAAAGAATCAGGGTTAGTCAAGCGTGCATCGTTGTTGCAGATTAGTAACAGCGCTTTCGATACGCAGACAGGTGGCAGGGCAATAATAAAGAGCATTATTGCTATCTTGATCTGGGGAGTATTCGATAGATTTCTTAAAATATGTAGAATATTATGGTCTCAAAGTGTGATAATAAGAATCAGCATAAATACTTTGAATAATAGAACCTTTTAAGTGCAACCGGCTGGTGCAGGTAACAATATATTTTGATTTTTTTATGTCGATGAACTTTATCCTGCTGGTTACTCTGATTTCCGGGTAAAACGCAGTACGTTGCTTTATTACGAGTGAAAATCGAGCGTTTATTGTATTGCAACATGGGCTCATTTTATCCCACAAAATTAGAATTGGCGACGAACAAATGCAGAATAAAATACATATATCACAACAACGACATTACTATATTTATTTCTTAGTGATGATAAAGATTAAATGTTGTAAAATTAAAGAACTGCCAAATTTTCGGGCCTGACGTGTAATTCAATACGATTTCCACCAAAAAACAAAAATCTCGAAAATCCCTTCTAATAGAAACATATAAATTTACTTTGAAGCGACCTCTCTACCCCCCTCCGCCCCCCCAAACCTCACTAATACAATCATTTAGCACGAACAAAGTTCGTTGCTAAATAATCATTACTGAGATAGCATGGTTCTACTTACTACAATGGTAACCACTTATATTACTTGAAACAAATACTTCACCTTTTTTTGAGGTTTTGCGGAATTCACTCGATCACTTGAAGAACCTTGTTGTGCACATGACCGGATATAGTTCATCAGATCATCCTTTATAGGAGTCTCTAAAATTTCTTCTACAATCTGTTTAATTTTTACAGAACGGTGTTCATCTTCTGAAGAAGTTTCTGCTGTCTGTTCATCTTTTAGCAACGCAAGAGACTCCATGTTGCCTGTGGACCTCGGGGGAGAAGCGTCATCTTCTGCACACGTCAGTTGCATTTTGCTTTTATCTGAAACAGTAAATTTAATTTTGAAAATAAACCCATTAGATTACTATTTATTAATAACTGACAAAGCAGCCTAACATAAACAAATTAATCAAAATTTTATTTTTTCAATATTGCTATTTAACCAAGGTTATTTGAGTAAAACTAATGATGGATTATCGTTTTAAAAATTCTACTTTACATAATTCCAATGTTGAACCAAATAATAAAAGTATGTCAAAAAAGCGCCAAGTATTAAATATAAATAGTTTAATAAAATTATTTTACCGACTTTGGGATAATCCATTTTAAACTTACTATGTGTGTTAATATTTTCGGACATTGTAACATCCTGCCACCTAGTGACAACTGTCTCCAATGAAGGGTATGGGCAATACTCAAAATATAGAGGTGTAAGTTTAAAATGGATTTATTACAAACTACAATATAAAATTTTTAGTCACTTAAATCTTTCATTCAACACAGCATACACAATTTTTCATTTTAGCAGATCAAAATGCTTTCTACGCTCAACCAACTTTACCTTTGATGGGTTTCTTGGACGCTGTTTTTTCATTTGTTGGACATGGAGTTTGTTTTTTCTTGAAAGTAAAAGCCTTTAACTTTTTTTTCACATCCCCAAAATTCTTTAAAATGTTTGCATCCTTTGATCCAAAGTCTGAACTTGTTTTGTCTTCAGTAGGTCTCTTTAAATCAGCTTCCTCAGATGTTTGGTCGTGCAATGTTCTTTTTCCTCCAATGGCCTGAGATCTCGGCTCTGATGACTCATTTCTGGGTTGAGAACTGCTTTTCTTTTCTGCTGTACAAACTTTCTTGGAGCAAGATGTCACCTGTGAATAAATTCCAAGAATACTTAACAAACTTATTTGCAAACTCGTTCATTATATTATTTATTATTATCAACCAAGATATGTGCCTCAAATTCTAAACATTGCTCTTCTCTAATATTTTCAGGTGACTCTCATGGAAGAAATACAGCATGTATTTTACGAAACATCTGAATGAACAAGTTTCAGAAATCAGAAGTTTTATTTCTAGTAATGTTGTTGCTGCATGCGGTCTTACCATGCATTAACTTGCAGACAGTCCAAATATTTATACATAAAAAAATAATGAAAAACTGCATAAAAGTTAATGAATATTTTCTATCTTTAGGTTCCTTTCAGAATAAAAAACATTATCGCTATCTATAAGCAAATGCATGGTAAAAATAGCAATCTATGAGTGTTTTATTTAATTCTGACTTCACTAAATACCACATACTTGTGTCAATGTCTCCTTGTTTTCCCCACTGAAGTCCAGCCTCCTTTTTGCTACGCCCCCTGCGGGTCTTCACAGGAACCTACAAGGGAAGAAGAATCTATTCATTACACACAACCATTAAAGGGCCCACCCTCATGTAAAGGCTCACCCCTAATATTTGGACTACAACAAAGACTATTGAGGTTCCTACGTTCATAAACACTTTTCACAAATTTTCAACCTAAAAGCACATGGGTGCATCCATGGCGGTATGTGACAAATAAGATTAACTGACCGACTTTTACACATATGGCATCATAGCGAAGAAGAAATGGAGCATCCATCAAACATGGCTTTAATTGGCAACATCAAGCTAAAGTGTATACAAAAATTATTCAAATTCCCTAACTGCTGCTCCTGCAACATAACATCGTGATAAAGTTCTAACCATGTCTCTCGTCACTCTCGTATTCATCAAGCTTTGACAGGGATCTATACTAATTTTCGTGCATTTTCCAAGCTCGAAAAGATGCAAGCTTCCCACATGGGAAATTCACTCAAACGGACTTTCCCAGTCGTAAATCATATTTCCCAATTGGCACTCTGAGTATCAGCAGAGTCAGGATTAGCCACTCATCCGCTCGTATAATAATAATAATAATAATAATAATAATAATAATAATAATAATAATAATAATAATAATAATAATAATAATAATAATAATAATAATAATAATGTAACATTTCTATAGCGCCTTTTCCTACGCTCAAAAGCGCTTACAACCAAAATTAATATGGACATTATAAACATATAATACATATGCATGTACTAGAATTCAACATATACAAAACTGACAAAAATGGGAAGAAAATTAGTGAAACGCTTGTTTAAACAAGTATGTCTTTAGATGAGACTTGAAACCATCTAGAGTTCTCGCATTCCTACAATGTACTGGTAGATTGTTCCAGATTTTCGGAGCCGCTGCACTGAATGATCTATCACCATATGACACAAGCTTGGTAATTGGTTTTGCTAAAAGAATTCCATTTGAATTAGATCTTAGATTTTTACATTTATTTTTTATGACCAATATTGACTAGCAAAAACCAGTGGAGGACGAGTGCTAATTTTTAGAAACTCGTCTTTTTGATGAGGAGCAATTCTGAATAATTTGTCATACAGATATAGAGTTTGGAGGACGAGTGCATTTTATTTTTTGCAGGACGATATTTGAGGGTTACTAGTCCTGCTGACGAGTAACACTTTAAAAAATTCATGGCTCATAAAAATAAGATCAGGGTACATGGATTTGAACCATCTCGTGCCCTGCTGTTAGTGTTAAGCCCCGAGTTGTCACCTGTTTGACCTGGTGCGCGTCTGCCGTGGCCACAATCACTGGGGACGGAGGTTTGAACCCCGGCGCCACTGACAGCTGCACAACAGAGTGAACAGTCAAATTACAAACTGCAAATTCATTTATTATTAGAATATGATTCATCTGTCATATCTTGTTTAATCTGCTATTTTAACTTATTCTATTATTTTTCAGTGTGGCAGGGCTCATTATCCGTACATATAAAGTCAAAAGAAACTTATCACGCTTTTAAGGACAATGTAAAAACATTTCTTTTTACCACTGCTTTTGGGAGTTAATGCGAAATTATTATCTATGTTTATTTTTTATTTCTGTACAGCGCACTTAAATTCCTGTTTGAGAAGTAGTAGAGCTATGCAACTGTTGTATTGTATTGTATTGTATTATTGTTCTTTATTAGGCAGGTACAGAATCCTTGCTTAAACAAATGTGAAATAAAAATAAGCATACCTCGTCCAGCAAAATATTGGCACATTGGTGTGAGAAGGCTGACATTGGGGAGACCGTCGGCTCCTCCATTTCCTCATCCTTGTCCATCGAGGAAACAGCCGATTTGTTGTCTTCTCTTAACATCCTCTTGACAGTCGCAGCTAAAGCGCCGGGGGAGAGTTGAAAATCCTTCTTTGTTAAATAAAGCTCTTCCTTTATCGCCTGCTCAATTGCTTTGATTCTATTGGTCTCTGGTGCATGATTTGGCTTTTCAGATTCGTCACTAATTTCCATCAACTCTATGTCACTTAGTGTTGCTGTTTCCGATGCTGAATAGGGCGACTTTGATTTTGTTTTGGGGGTGGACAAGAAACTTGAGGATTTTTGACTTGCCGGGGTTGGTATTGCGGGTTTCCCAACAGCTGCTGTCTTCTCTGCTGTCTTGGGCATTTTTCTCTTGGTGACCTTCGCCTTCGAAGAGTCCACAACAGTTGGACTTACAGATGGAGGACTTTTCTGGCCTAAAAATGAAAGTGATAAAACTCTCAAACACAATGATGAACAAACAAATATTTCAATGCTAACATCACTTCGGTATATTCCAGTCACTGATACTCTGTAATGTGTATCTGGTAACTGGTTCATAGCTAACTGAGGAAAAAGATTGTATTTTCCAGTGAAAAAAACAACACTTGAAAACCCTTTACCCCTCACGTTTTATTACATGATAGCCCTTGTATCCTCGTAAATATTTGCAGCGTAGCACGTATAAAATCTTTCCATTTGTCGGAGCTGCGTTGCCAACTTTAAACTGCCATGATTTCCATACAAATGCACGTATTTCAATCATCTCTTCACCAAAATATAAAGCAGCCATTTTGGCTTACCCCATTCCCAATTTCACAAATGTTTTGAAACAAAGCATCACATTTCCAATGGTAAAAGGAAGTCCTGTTTGGATCGGTTCGGACTGTGGTGTTTTGCAGCGTAGCTTTGGAGTAAATGAATCACAGTAATTTAGAAAATAATCAAAAATATTTATCGGATGTTTTTGGTACTGATTTATACATCATGAAAAAGTTTAATTTGTTAGGAACACGAATATGGATTTCTCATCAAGATTGAACCATTATAAGTATGTCTGCAACACGATCAAACATTAGTGTTTTTGTATTTGATGCGATATGGCAAACATGGCGTCATTTGTAAGTGCAAATTAATGCTGTCAAATGAAACTTCTTTATATTCTCTTAAAATAAAAGCTAAACATCAAAACAAATTGTGCATGACCATTCCTTATACAGTTTTACATACAGTTATCTAGTTTTATTAACGATGGCACCGCTGCTATACCCCAAACAAATGACTTGTATGACAAAGCTTTTGACACCCAAACACGTGAAATCACCGGGCCGGTTTTGGCCGATGTGAGGGGTAAAGGGTTAAAGATAATGCTCAGTCAAAAATATATGTTTTCTGCAGAATCCAGGATCAATAAACAATGTCTTTTCAATTGAAAGTGTAGGGAAAATAAGACATATTTTTCACATTTAGTATTTATTACGCTTAAAATACCGTTATATAGCTAAAACACAAGGTCATGTGATATTGCATAATCGAATGATTTTCGCCAGACGTACCGTGGATTTGCAATGGCACACGTCACATTAAACATGGGGAAGATAGGCGGCTTCTTACGTGCACTGTAAAGTTAACGTCTGACGAAAATCATTCGCTTTATATTTCTCGCCTTCACGTGTTTTAATGGGTTTCTAGCCAGTTGTTTATGGTATGGATTTGAATTGCACTAGATATTCTAATATGCTGTTTAAACAAAAGAAACATTCAGAATGAACAGAACACACATACTTGTTCGGCCACTGAGCATAACCTTTAAATCCAATGAACACCTAATTGGTTTCACAGCTGTATACTTTATACTATGGTGTGAGGCGTTGGCTGACCTGTTGGCTGACCTGTTGGTGTGTTGGTGTGGAGGACGTGTGTGGTCATCTCGTTGGGGTCTGTGACCGGGGTCAGTATGATCGCCAGCAACACACGCCTAAAGCAGACAACAGAAGGGATCATGTACATTTTGTCACATTCCGCAAGGGGGGAGGGGGGGGGGGGCTCGGTCAAGTTTTGGATTGTCCACTTTTTTTGTGGGTTTTATATTTTATCTCACACTCTATAACTTTTCATATCAGAATTCCATTATCTACTATTTAAATGTTGCATTAAAAAAGATAAGCAGCAGATTTCACACATTAATTAATATTATGATTTACATTCCTGATATATAATAACTATTATTTTATGGCATATATAAGTAATATTTGAATAAATATCGCTAAACACTGTGTAGATATTCTTCGATTATGTCACACATTTGATATTTCTACTTTCGGGGGGAGGGGGGTGGTCCAGAATAAAGAGAACACTGTTCCACTTTTGCGGAGCGTGATAAAATGAACATCATCCCTAAGGCTACGAGGTGTGAAAATCAGGCAGCAGAGAAAAGCAATAACAATCATGAAAAATATGTTTCTAAGGCCGACTCTACAGAGTATTAAAGGCCGTGGGTTAGAGTCTCATATAGAAATGGTAGCCAA
Source organism: Streblospio benedicti (assembly GCA_019095985.1). Classification (NCBI taxonomy): domain Eukaryota; kingdom Metazoa; phylum Annelida; class Polychaeta; order Spionida; family Spionidae; genus Streblospio; species Streblospio benedicti. Next base: position 26,565,211 of record CM032665.1, read on the forward strand.
AAATATAGTTTTAATAGAAGAGTTTTGCTTCTTTTTATCCCTCAAAAATGTAATTTAGCATTAGCAACCAAAGCACAATGAAACCACGGACCTGCCATTCAGGAGCCGCAAACAACCGAACACTTGCACATAGGTATTCTTCTGAATCTGAAAAATACAAACTGGAATAAATGATTTCACAAAAAATGCTATTTTATCTAATGTACAATTGTTTAGGTAAAAAAATAGCATAAAGCTATTATGAAGTAAATTTGTGTGATTTTAGTTGGGCCTTTTCCACAACAAACTGCCACACCCTCTAAAACTGGATCGATGCCTATAAACACTCTAGAATTACATAATTCAGTTTAACACAATGACAGCAAAAACAAACAGTTAACACGTATATCAGTATAGTCAGTCAGTCACTATATTATGATTCAGTCATTTCTAAACCAAAACGACTTTTTAACACATGACTAAACTTTGTAAACAAACCATGATACACAGCCTGCATTTCTATCGGCCAACCACTGCTGATCTAGTGCCAAGTGTTACCACATTTCAGTTTCCACCCAAGTCTACTGTGTCATTTATCACTACAATGCCACAGACGACATCCATACACCACAACGACTATCATAGTTCCTGTCTAACAGGTGGCTACAAACCATTGCATGCTGGGAAACATTTAGACAAACAGCAGTCTTTATCCTTTAATTTCCGGCTACGCTGTGCATCACAGAGCTTTGGTTGAGACTGCACCACGTGGGGGTAAAAGTTGTGGTAACTATTTGAGACACCTTTGTACATCGTTGATAAATGCCATCTGGCAGCTGTTTTTGATACATGAATATTTCCATTACAAAGGATGTATATGCAAATCAGCCACGTGCTTGGTTTGTTTGTCTATTTATTTCCATGATTCCTAGTTATACGAATACTGGTGTATAACATAACTCGTGCCTGCAGCCAATCAGAGCAGCTCATCTGCACACGTCATAACAGGTCTCTACATTAAGTACGTTCCGCTTGTCCGGGACAAGTAAAAATTGCTGTCGGACAAGTAAACTCTCACTGGCACTTGTCCGACGGACAGGTAGCATCCACACACCATATTCCCAATATGCTTAGTAAAGATCATTAAACATACTTTTGTCTTATACTATTGTTTATATATATATATATTTTGTGATCAAAAGAATTATTTCTAAACTTGAACTATTCAGGGTTTATAAGCAAAAGCTTAATTTCTGCATGGCTTATGAGGCCCATGAGGTCTCGTAAGAGATCGTTGTTTGGAGATAAGAGGAGACTATAGTAGGTTCATGGGTCAATACATATTTGTGCAAGATGCTGATTCTGTGCTCTGATTTTGGTTAAAAAAAAAATAAAAAAAAAGTATTCAAGAGCTTGTTGGTCTAAAATGATTTGGCCATATTGCTTATTGCATAAAGCATATGTGCTTGGCCTATCTTTTAGAGAATGTACATTAGCCTTCAAATATTCACTACTCAGAGGCATCATAAAACTGTTCCAAATTTATGCGTTTTGTTTTCACGTTAGAATAAAAACATCAAATATAGTTTATTGAACAGATTCATTGGATTTCTTATTGCACAATACTGTATATTCATTTTGAATTCATTTTCTCAAAATGAATAATAGAACATGTATTTATCAAATATAGTTATTAATTCCTAATTTAATTTCTTCATTCACAAATGGAAAGGTACTGAATAATACAAATATTTTGCACAATTATATTATACAAATATACGAGTATATATAGAAGGCTGCCATACATACGGGAAAACAGGATATACATGGGAACTTTGAAACTCTCAAAAATACACGGGAAATGTACTTAAAAATTGGAAAAACAACCCAATTCCGGGAAATATCCATGATTTTTAAAAACATAAAAAAAATTCAAGCAGCCAACGACCTTACCTAATAAACAAACATATGCGTTTCCAACAAGGGGCACCTGTCATGTCAAAACTGTTAACAAATGATAGCGATAGACGTTAAAGTACTTTGAAAAAAGAGCATGTGTTCATAATTACTAGGTAAATTCAAACCACCACAGTCTTGATCACCATTCCTTCGGTACGTTTTGATGCAAAAATGCAACCAATGCAATAAAGGATCGTGTAAAAAATGAAAGATATCTCATGAATCCAACACCAGTGGCACGTCTTTCTCTCCAAGTATAAAAACTGATACACCACCAGTTAGCCCAGTACAGGGACACAATTTCATGATAGACAATTGGGATTTCGTATACTGAAGCGGTCAGACTCGAGGATAGCAGGGCTGAACGCTAGCTAGTGCCCTGGTGTCCTGGGCACATAAATTCTAAGTCAGGGCACATCAAATTTTTAGACTCTTGTGCCCTGATGGGCACACCATAAAAAAGTACCAGTTATATTTTAGCTAAAGTCGACCATCATATCTACAATGTTGTATTATCTATGGTGAAATATACAATGTATAAATGAAGTTTTCATGTGTTGATCTGATAGTTGAACTATTTTTTGTTTTTATTTTTTTTATTTTGCCGTCTGCGGTTTAGCTTAAACATTTCAGGGCACATAAAAAATGAGATCAGGGCACATGGTTTTGGACCATCAGGTGCCCTGCTGGGCACGCAAAAAAAAGTTAGTGTTAAGCCCTGGGATAGTCCAGTGTGTGAAGATGATATTAGCACGATCGCCTATAGTCTGACAGGAGATTCTGCAGATGAAAATGAACCACCAGTAGAAGATGTAATTTTGACGTAACTTTGCGTTACTTTACATACCACGAAATCCGCAAATTAAATAGAGCACAAATTTTTTCTAGTTCATACAACAAATGACATATTAAATGTGATTTTATGTGTGTTAGTTAAAGATATTGCTCAGCCAAAATCATATTTGTTTTGTAAAATTCAGTATCAATAGACGATGCCTTATCCATTGCAAGTGTGATGAAAATAATATTCACATTCTCCGAGTTTAATACTATTTCCACCTTTAAAAATACCATGCTGTCTCGTCAAATAAAACACAAAGTCACGTGATATTGCATAATCAAATGATTTTCGCCAGACGTGCCGTGCATTTCTAACGACAGACGTCTCATTTAACATGGGAGAGATAGGCGGCTTCTTACGTGCACCGTGCGAAGTTACGCCTGACGAAAAATCATTCGGTTGACATTTCTCGCGTTCACGTGTTTTGTTGAGTACGCACCGGCCTCTTATTGCGTGGTATTTAAATTGTTTTACATACTTTGATATGATGTTTAAATGAAAGACATTTTCAGAATGCACAGAACATATCATAATGCTTCTTTACAAGCATACTTGTTTGACCACTCAGCATAACCTTTAAGTTGTTGAACGTGTGTGATTTTTGTTTTGCTATTAAGAAAATTAAACATCCAAGAATTTCTCAAATTATTTTCTCTTAAACACAAGGTTTGAACAATAGACACATTTATGATTATTCAAAATTAAAATATTTCCTACCAAAACATCCCTTGAAAAGCCAAGCAAAATCCTTGAAAAAATCCTTCAAAACCCTTAAATTTGAAACCTGGAAATGTGTGGCAACCCTGTACATATACATAACCTTTTCGTCAACAGTCGTAATATTTTGTGCGGACAAGTGCATTCGATTGTCGGACAAGTGAACTTAGACCTCTACTTGTCCGACGGACAAGTAGATTTAAATCCTAATGTAGAGCCTTGTATCATAACTGGGGATTCCCCAGATCAGTAGCTCATTATGGTAAACACTGCCTACATGGTGAGGTTTAGTACCAACAAACTGACATCGCCACCTCACCTGTGGTTGGGTGACAGTTTTCACACCGCGTTGTGACTGAAGAGTGCGTGCACTGACCTGGGTCTGTGGTGATGTGTCGTTACGGTAACAGCGGACGGTCACTTCGGCTGTGGTGTCGTCCACCACGTAGTCCGAGTAGATCTGCCCGGGCGACCGGCTCACAACACGCGCAACCAGCACAACCTGACACAGACAGACACACACACAACTATACACTTGTTTCAACCAACTTTTGGGCTTGTTTTAAGCATTGGCCGCCAATGTCGTCACACCACGAGATTCTCGTGACGAATCGGCGGCAGACTGACGAAGATCCGAGAGAATTGAAAGCTATCATAGGTATGCTGAAAACAAGCTCAAAAGTTGAGGGTGAGGATTAGCCACTCGTCCGCTTGTATTGACTAGTAAAAAAAGATATAGAGTTTGGAGGACGAGTACATTTTTTTGCAGGACGAGTAGATATTTGAGGGTTTCTCGTCCTGCTGACGAGTAGCAATTTCCCACCTAATTCTGACCCTGAAGTTGGTTGAAAGAAAGTGTATATATGATTACAAACTTGAGCAGATGAGAATTCAACATTAACACAGACCTGTACGAACTCTTAACTTGTACATTATACAGTACAACCTCGTTTATCCGGACATGTTGGGAAGCTGGAATGACATTCGAAAATCGATATATCCGGATGATTGAGGGGAGGGGTGGGCGAAGGTAAGAAACCATATATCATCGTGGTGTATACGACCACGAAGTGACTATGGGGCGATAATAGAGATTTTCAACAAATACCTTGTAGAATGACTTCTCCATCACTTTGATTTGACGTTGATATATCCAATATTCCCACAAAGACAATTTGATAGAACCTCATTCTATAGCCTGTGCATTGGACACACAGCTATATTTTTGTGATAATATTAGTTAAAACATGCTTTTCGTTCGTTGTAACTAATGGCGTGGTTATTGTTGTTAATAACACGCATCAAATGCTGCGTGATTTTCCTGTGTCGTAGACTGATATTCCTGCATGTATAATAATAATTCAATTGAATATTTTTATATCTTTTGTGCAAGTAACAAAGCTATATTTTGGCGATGACTATAATTAAAACACACATGATTTTGTTCGAACGACCAAAACAAAGCAATGGCGTTAGTCTCAATCAACCAGTGCTATTGTGGTGTACATTGGCCAAATGGGGATAGAACGCCTTTTGACAAAGGCTAATACCGCGTGCGTTGTGTTCATAAAATAAGTATACGTCCGAAAAAATTGGGACTATAGCAGAACGTCCGGTTAATGGGAAAATCCGGATATTTGATATTCGGTTAAACGAGGTTGTACTGTACTTGTATTGATCCAAATGGCGTTTCCATCAATGTCGATGGTTTGATCTGAGGCACAAAGTGCGCTTACAAAAAACAAATATCAGCAAAAACAAATGTCGAATACAGACGGGACACACATTTTATGCCATTAAGCAATATATGCAATTATCAGTACGTTATTAATAAGATATTAATAAACAAGTGGTTTTACAGTCTTTATGCAATTAAGCAGGGTTATAGAAAGAACGTGGTTCCCTCCCCATATGACTTGTGTATCGGACGAATCTGCGGGCGTATCAGACGAACCTTAGGCGAGTCTGATGTGTTAGCCCGGTGTGTTAGCCTTACAATGTGGCTAGATAAGCATGAAATCTTTACGGGTAAAAAAGCAAAATTTGATTAATTTAATCAGTATAAACAGATGCGTTCTCTCCATGACCATCCATGTACAGTCAAAGTATAAAACTCATGAAAATTTGCTCACATGGCCGGCAACTATAAAAAGTACAAGGCCCTGACAAAATGTGTTTGACTCCTAATCATACAAACATGGAGAACTCCCAAAAGGTAGGCTACCCGTTGGGCCATAAACTTTTGAAATCAGCGGACCCAGGACCATGAGATCACGGCAACACGAGTTGTCCCTTAGTGAGAAAACCGACAGCAACACACGGCCACCGTGCGGCCAAATCTGCCGTGCGGCGACCACGCACCGAGGCTTGCTGTAGGTTTTAGAATGCACTCACGGTTTGGAGCTGGACACCGCTGAGGAGGAACTTGTTGCCGCGCTGTGGACACTGGACCAGCTGGGCGCACGTCACCGGCAGGATGCCACTCGGGAACACGGGCTGCAAACACAGGGGCTCAGTCATACAAGTAACACAGCCATCCAAGGGCCCACCCTCAAGTAACAGCCCTCCCTCACTCTTTTTCTCAGATGTCCTGAAGAATGTTTTTTTGGTTCATTTTTCTTTGTCACAACACTATATTTTTCCCTCCATTGACAGTTTCGCCAACTGCTGTTGGCATCATCAAAATGACTTCCCGCGCATGTCAGGAGTTGAAATCTACTGAGCCTGCAAGTCCAGATGTCCATTGATTTCTTGATGGTTCTGGTCTTCCATTCGCTCTCCCTGTCTATCACTCTAGCACCCTTCCAGTCTATTTCATGGTTCTGCTGGTTCACATGGTCTGTGATAGCACTCTGCGTCACATCAACTCTCGCAAGTGTACGATTCGATCCTCGGCGGGGATCAGCAGATTTCAACTCCTGACATGCGCGATGATGCCAACAGCAGTTGGCGAAACTGTCAATGGATGTGAAAATAGTGTTGTGACAAAAGAAATATGAACGAAAAATATTTTATACCAACACAATGAGCACATTCAAGAATGTCCTTAAGAATTATGTAGTAACTGCTCTCTCATGTAAACCCTCCAGTTTGAGAAAATTTCAATTTAATGGCCCTGGGCGCTTGGATGGTCGTATATTGAGAACAATGATACAATGTAAGTACTAGTGATATTTTGTGGTGTCCAATGTTTAAGTAAATGTTGATCATATCATTAGGAAACCCTTAAATTGATACTGGAATCTCGTATTGCTGATCCTTCTGCATTCATATTTCATGAAAAACTATTGATGAAAAACTACATATAAAAGGAGAAAAAGATTATCAAGGGCAATCAAGGACACAGGACAGGCCAAGGGCAGAAACAATCGGATCAGGACAGTCATTTTTTTAGGAAGTCTTTTTTTGCTGTTTGGATAATTGTAATTGACAGAAGTTTGTATAAAAATAATTTATAAAAACTTAATTTTTTCTTCTTCGTGACACCTACATGATAAAAAACTACTAAAAGAAATCCTACTATTGTTTGAACTAGTATGATATTAATTCCAAAATGTCATCATTTATTCTCCACTAACCAAGATCACTGTCATGAAAATCAGCTGAGATAGAAGGAAGTTTAAACTATAAACAAATATACAAATTACCTTATTGCTTGCAGATGGCACTTTTGACTTGTTGGGGTTCAGACCACAGTGTAACACTTCCACGCTGCTACCAGGAAGTAGGTCGTTTTTCTGAGCACAACCTGTTTTATTGGGAAGACTGCTTTCTGAAGAACCTGCCTTAATCATCTCCTCTAACTGCGAGGGTTCTGACTGACAAGTTTTTCCTGACTCCAGCCAGTGTTTAATTCCTGTTTTTTGAGAACTACGGCTTTTCTTTGATGACTCTTTCTTGGAGTAACTCTTTTTCTTGGAACCAGTCTTGCTATCTGACTGACTCATGCCGATCAATTTTTCTTTGCTCTTTTTGCGCTTGCTTGACTGCTGAGAGTTGGCCTGCTTTGCCTGGGAGCTGGGCTGTTTGCGGGGTGGCGGGGATGACAGAGACACGATCGTGTCCCCGTACCAGTGGTCGATGCTGCTGTCGTCCTCGTCTCCAGCACGGGGGCACCACGGGGACATCAGCTCCGAACTGTCACTGACTGCAACACAACAATAGCTAGCTTTTAATTTCCACCTTTAACCCTCTTATTGCTTCCAGACGTTTAACGTGCATACCCCTTCAGTGCCGCGACACCGGGAAATTATTTTGCTTAAAAAAAACATCTTTGATGTTCACAGTTTTGACTGTATTTCGTGTTTATAAGAATTATTGCACAGCCTAAGATAATAGGAATTTCCTCATGCCAATTTGCGTACGTGCATAAAATCGCATGTAGTTACAGATTTTCACCATTAGGTGGTCATTTTACTTGATCTTCATGTTAAAAAAAATTTTAAACTAACATTGTAAGCAATCGCCGATTCGAATTTGAAAGGCCGGGATCAGATTTTAAACTGCGTAGTATCACAACTTATACTAATATACTAACTTATACTTATACTAATTGTGGCAACATTTGGTTTCGGTTACAAACCAACCACAGCATAAATCATCGTATTCTTATAATAGCACACATTTACTCACAATATTTTACTCCATAAACGCTTGCAAACATGACGATACTAAATGTCAGCTACTCAATTTTCATCTCTGGGAAGTCTGATCGTTTCTGTAAGACATGTCCACATCAATAGTTTGCCAATCGCCTATCCCGAATTATAAGATGATTATGATTACTTTTTTGACTATGAGAACCTGGTCAGCGTCCTTTACCTTGTGCAGAAAACTTGATCAATAGTTTGCCAATTCATAAAGCCTCTATATCTTGTCAGATGACAAAATTCCCTGACTTTTCACTGACCTTTTCCCCAATGACCAGATTCCCCAGTGCTGTGTTAATATTTATCATTTATCTATTTGTAATGTGTGATGTCATAATGTATTATAATCAGTTCTAATCACAGGAACTAATGTAGATTAGGCAAAAAAAATGTGTCATTCATTTATTTTGATATTCAGCACCATTTTTGAGTTTTGATAAAAAAAATGTTACTCCATGAGCTTGCTGTCAGCACATTAATACTTTTTTAACGACATTATGTATGTCCATTTAATGATGCAGTAATCCAAGTGGTGCGTGAGTGTGTGAGATTCCATAGCTTGTGAAAAATTACCTTCATTCCTTCCAAATGTAGGAATCGGACCCATGGCCTGCTGGTCACGAGTCCAATTCCCTATTCACTTGGTCCCACGCTAACACTGTGTACGACTTTCTGGTGTTTATTTAATAGTAGTCAAAACAAAAGAGTGACACTTCTTTATACCTGCTTTAACTCATAGTCTACCGCCGATTTCACGCCCACAAATAATCCGATTTGACAGTTTTAGGTTGAAGACAATAACTTTTCTGGACCCTCCGTAAATAGTCATTTCTTTATAAAATTTTACACATGTGTTCAGAATCGAATTGGCATTCTTATTTTCAGCAAATGGTAACGAAATTATGGTCTAATATGTCTAGAATATTTTTTAAACTTCAAGCTGGTCAGTCCCTCGATTCGAAATGACTGCACGGAGCTGTCATTTTAAGAAGTCTAGTTTTATCACTTCCTGTCATCGTATAATATTATTGCTTGTGGCTATTAAAAAACGCATGTAGAGAACAAAAAAATATATGGCAAGACTTACATTTGAGGGTATTTAATATGTAGCAGTCTCCCAACTTTTAATTTCATATGTTCCGAGGTGAAAAACATCAACAATGTCGACGTGAATGAGTCATACTTCGACATGAAATATCGGAACATACACAGTACCGGTTGAACTGTCTTTCAGTAGATCGTCAAACAATTGGTTTATGTAGCATCCGGTGTGTGATTTGTGTTGTTAGCATATTATATCCATGAAAATAATTATTTACAAAATTATTTAACTTTGCCATGACTTTTCACCTGACAGCCATTGCAATTTGCAGCAAATAGCTGCTTGCGCTCTCATTGGCTAAAATTAAATGAGGCAGTGCAGCTTGCCCAATCGGCGATAAGCGGCTGTAAACAAGAGACATGTGCTTTGGATTTTAGCCTATATCATTCAAACGGGCACCACTTCAGGCTTCGCAACATCGAATAAAACTTTATTGATGATATAGACTTAATGTTTAGCGCCGATAAAAAAGACTCGATGATGCATTCTGCACACAAAACTTTTGTTATCACGGAGTTTTCATCAATTATCGTATTTCACTGACTTTTCCCGGTCCTAAAATTCCCCGAATCCGTGAAGGAGTTTGAATAAAAGAAATTCCCTTACTATTCAACATGGAAGTGTAGAGTTCAGGCGTTTGTTGTTGTTAAAAACGTGAATATGAAACTTAACTCCCCGGTATTTTGACAGGAAACCACTCTTCAAACATGACTGTTTTTTCCGTTTTGTGGTCGCTATATTGCGCCCACGGCACTGAGGGGTAATAAAGCGCGTGTCGCAATATTGCGACAGCAGCAATAAGAGGGTTAAGCAAGTATGCAATAAGAGTCTGGCTGAATGAGGCTAATGTCCTGTGATGCGAAAACGAAACCGAAATCGACTGTCGTAAAAACAACAACTGAAGAATCGTTCGCTCATCACGCCTTATTTGTTCATCTGCTATATGAGGAAAAAAATAACTTACATTTAACCCTTTGGATGCCGTGGGCTCTTGTA
>CM032665.1:26575553-26602001 GCA_019095985.1 Streblospio benedicti
CGTTCATTTAGGGAGTCCAACTTCACTATGTATAGAGAATCTCTCTCTCAGTACTAATTCCATTGTTATTTGCCAATAATAATGTTAATTATGCCAGATGGTTGCCCATTCATCTAAAAGATATGATGACCTTAGAAGAGCAACATCCCGATATTGCAAAGGCAGTTCCATAAAGGACATTTTGTAATACATAAGTCGGGAAGAGTTTTTTCATCAATGGCTCTTGATCAAGGACATGAGCAGAACAATGCCGTAATCAAAGGTGATGGAGGAGTGATTGGACTAACAGAAGATGCAACTGCTTTGCGACGATGGATGGCCAAAGGACCTGAAACAAGCCGAATGGTAGCAAATTTTGAAAGAGCTTTAGAAACCAATGACAAGAGGAACAACAGCCTTCACCATGAGCAAACTCCAGCAGCTCAAAAGCTATTCGTTGGAAAAGTGCAGCGCCTCACCAGTGTTATTGAGGAGATGGGCACCCCATTTGCTGAGGAAACAGGTGACCTACTGGTGCTAGATTCTAAGAATATTGCAGATTCTATTGGAGTTGATCTCGTTGCGACACACTTAGATAGAGGTAGAAGCCAGTACAATACATTCATTGCTGATCTGCAAAAGGATCCAAGTAGTCTTTACAATACCATTAAAAGGAACTGCACAGATTTTTTCAAGCAGAGGCCAAAAGCAATATTGCCATCTGAGACTAAGCTACTGAAGGATGATCGCCAGTTATTTTCTCAGTTATTCATCTCAGTCCAAATCCGAGGCTGTGATTTGCTGGACTTTTTACCCATGAAAACCAGAGTTATCCACCTGCATTGAGCAAGAATGGCATGCTACGCACATGTGCAAAATCCGATCTCGTGAATATTTTGCAGTCGTTAGTAAAGTTCCAGATTTGAAACCTCAATCAGATTTACTGATTGTTGATGGTGCATGTTTGATCAATGCTAAAGTTTCCCAAAAATCAAAGACATTTGAAGAATATGCTACTAAAGACATTCTCCAACAATTACTGCGTTACAGTAGCACTTATCAGCGAACTGACATCATCTTTGATGTGTATCACGACTCAAGCTTAAAAGCAGAGGCCAGAAGTTGGCGTGGGAAATCCCTGAGAAGGAGAGTTACTGAGAAGAGCAGGACCCCTACAAACTGGAAAAGTTTCCTTGAGACAGTACAAATAAGACAGAACTGTTTCAATTAATAGCTGACATAGTGTCCACAATAAATACAACAAATCCTGTCATAGTAACAAAGGCTGAAAATGTTATCACTAGTGCCAATTTTGCAAGTTTGGATGTCGACGAGCTAGTCCCATGTTCACAAGAAGAGGCTGATACCCGCATTTTCCTACATGTGTGGCATGCAGTCAGGAGAGACTTCAAGTCTGTGATCATTGATGCAAATGACACAGATATTGTGATCATTGCAACTTATATAATACGCATTATTTTAATTAAAATCTTGCTTTAAAATGTGGGTGCGTATAATACACAGATACAGAGAAAAAACATTTTTTACCAAGCCATTCAAGTCACCCAAAGCCCATGATCCAACATTGTTTACACCCATAACTGAAGTACAGCCACGTGCACTCATATAAGGAAAAGACACACAATTTTTCAGTTATCCTTTGTTCTCTACTTACTTTCACTTTTACTCTAACTTTATAAAAAGCATTATGCATAGAAATGGTAGTTAAAATTAGTGTGATAGTTGTTTAAATAGGAAATATCCATTTAAATCTCCCAACTAAGGTAAGTGAGTTTCATTTTTCAAAACATCCGCCATCCCACGATGCATTGCAAAAGTTTAGGCCTCGAATCGATACTCTTTGTCTCAGTAAAGAATCGGCTGCTAAGTGGTTATGCAATAGTACGCAATTTCACTATGGCTTTGCCTACAGCTCCCAAACAATAACTGATTACCGACTTCATTATCTCAGCGGGGATTCAAGGCCTAGTGTTTCAAGTACCGTTAAGCAGCGGTTAAGGAAACACTTGCTACACAATGGGAACAATATCCTACTGTGCAGGCCTACCAATCTGAGGCCATATTTCTGTATCGCAATTTTGGGAAATTTCCTTAGTATTTTCAGTGCGTATTATACACAGGAAGAAGGAAAATTCAGCCTGTAAGTCTCAAAATTGGGGTGCGTATTATAATTGGGTGCGTATTATTTATGGGGAATTACGGTAGTTTTTCATGAAATTTCTCAAACTTTTGCTCAACTTAGTAAGGTTCCATGTGAAATTGATGAATGTGCCCTTCAAAATCTTGAAAAATATGTTGTCCTTATGTATGACCGATCCAGCACAACATCTACTGTAAATGAAGCAAGGTTAGATTTATTTGCCAGAAAGCAAAGATCATATGATACAATACCCCCCACACAAGCAGCATTGAAAGAACATGCCAAAAGAGCTGCCTACCACAAGCAGCTCATGTTTGGGGCCAATGTTTGATAGCTCAGCCAGAACTTCAATGTCCTTCAGAGTGGGGCTGGTCCAAGAATGGCGATAGATGGACAGTCGTTTGGACAACATTAGAGCCAATTTCTAAAAGTTGCCGTCAGCTCACCAAATGTGGTTGCAAAAAATGCAGTGGAAGATGCAAATGCATTAAGAATGGATTGAGTTGCACACAGCTATGCAGTTGTCTGTGTCTGATTTCGCAGTGATCGTTAGGACTCCACATTTAGCTGAATAATAGCAACTGAGGAACTTTAGTTAGGATGAATATTATTATTAGAAATCTTTTGTAGCTTGTTTCTTTTGTTGATATTATAACTATTTAAGAGATGTATATGTGATTACTGATATGAATAAAACGTTCATGTGTATGCGATCAGTGCGTTCAGTATATAGTACATAAACACTAAAAGAGTGGCAGCCATCTTGAAAAATGGCGGCCATCTTGAATTTTCAGTTGGGAAGGAGTTGGTAGTGAACATATATTTTACATACATTATTTGTGCAAAATATCATGCTTCCATCATTATATGAATGGATTTTAAAGTAATTCATTTCAGAAATTGGCGGCCATCTTGAAAAATGGCCGCCATCTTGGAATTTCACGTGGCTACGACTTTTTTCTGAAAATATACCCTACAGACATCATTCATGCCAAATTTCATGCTTGTATCATCAACTAGGTGAGCTTTTTGGTTGATCACAGACTGCATGGAGACTGCGTGCAGGTAAAAGTTGTGGTAACTATTTTGATACCCCTTTGTACATCGTTGATAAATGCCACCTGGCAGCTGTTTTTTGATAGATGAATATTTCCATTAGCAAAGGATGTATATGCAAATCAGCCACGTGCTTGGTTTGTTTGTCTATTTATTTCCATGATTCCTAGTTATATGAATACTGGTGTATAACATAACCCGTGGCTGCAGCCAATCAGAGCAACCCATCTGCACACGTGTTATAACTGGGGATTCCCCAGATCAGTAGCTCATTATGTTAAACACTGCCTATTGCTTTACATGGTGAGGTTTTACACAACAAACTAATATCACCACCTCACCTGTTTGACGGTTTTCTGTGCACTGACCGGGTTCTGTGATCGTGGTCCAGCGGACGGTCGTGAGGGCTGCGATGCCGTATTCATACTCGAGTAGATCTGCCCGGGCGACATTTCACAACACGAGCAACCAGCACAACCTGACACACACACACACATACACTTGTTTCAACCAACTTTTGAGCTTGTTTTTAAGCATACCTATGATAGCTTTCAATCCTCTTGGATCTTCGCAGTCTGTCGCCTATTCATCACGAGAATCTCGACATTGGCAGCCAATGTCGTCACACCAAGATTTCGTGGCGAATCGGGCAGACAAAAGAAAGCTATCATTCTTAAACAAGGGTCAGGATTAGCCACTCGTCCACTCGTATTGACTAGTAAAAACTAGTGGAGGACGAGTGCTAATTTTTAGAAACTCGTCCTTTTGACGAGGAGCAATTCTGAATAATTTGTCATACAGATATAGAGTTTGTACAAGGTACATTTGTGGCAGGACAAGTTGATATTTGAGGGTTACTCGTCCTGCTGACAAGTAGCAATTTCCCACCTAATTCTGACCCTGAAGTTGGTTGAAAGAAAGTGTATATATGATTACAAACTTGAGCAGATGAGAATTCAACATTAACACAGACCTGAACTCTCGGCTGTACATTGTACTTGTATTCACCCAAATGGCGTTTCCATCAATGTCGATGATCTGAGGCGGCGTTGCACTAATTTGACATACCGTATTCATTCTAATAAGCGCACAGTGCGCTTACAAAAAACAAATATCAGCAAAAACAAATGTCGAATACAGACGGGACACACATTTTATGCCATTAAGCAATATATGCAATTATCAGTACGTTATTAATAAGATATTAATAAACAAGTGGTTTTACAGTCTTTATGCAATTAAGCAGTTATGCAATTATCAGATATGCAAATAAGTGATATCGTCTGTATTAGTAATAAGCGCACCCTGACAATGTTTTGCGGTTCTTGCATTTTTTTTCTTCTATTGCTCACTGCGAACGTTCTTTCACAATGCGCCCGGCGCATACCGGCGTGTTAGCCTTACAATGTGGCGAGATAAACACGAAATCTTTAGGGGTAAAAAAGCAAAATTTGCTTAACAAGTAGTGGTCGGGGAATGCCGTAAATCTCCCCTTCCCCAATCAGGCCATTTCCCGATCAGGCCATTTTTTGAAAAGTACGCCAAAGTACTCAAATATCAAATCACATCAGGAGAGTGACATAGTCATACAAAATGTCAAGTTTGGTGATGATAGGTAATAAAAGTCGTCCCAGGAGACAGATAAACACAAATTCGTAATAATTTGTTTTTAAAACACATCGTAATTTCATCAAAAGTAGGTCAAAGTACACCAAAATCTAATCAGCTCTGGAGAGTGGTACAACGAAGCTAGATATGAGGTTTGGTGACCATAGGTCAAATACTTCTCCCTGTAGTGTTAACAAGGTTTATTATGTAACACTCGTAAGTCCAAAAGTAGGCCAAAAGTACAACAATATCAAATCAAGTGAGGAGAGTGATATAGACATACCAAATATCAAGTTTGGTGATGATACGTCATAAACTGTTCCCAGGACACAGATAAACACAATTACGTAACAATTTGTTTTTAAAAACACATCGTAACTTCATCAAAAGTAGGTCAAAGTACACCAAAATCTAATCAGCTCTGGAGAGTAGTACAAGGAAGCTAAATATGAAGTTTGGTGACCATAGGTCAAATACTTCTCCCTGTAGAGTGTTAACAAGGTTTATTACATAACGCTCGTAAGTTCATCAAAAAGTAGGCCAAAGTACAAAACAAAATTTTTGAGCGGTACTTTTTTTAAAAACCTCAAACAAGACATATTCAATTTGCAAATCAATAGCTCAAGTAGTCTTCGAGTTATCAGCCTGTTTATTTCGGTCGCACGGACGCACGGACAGAAGCAAAGCAAGAAATCCCCCTTCGGACGGGGTTAATCAAAGTAAGGACATAGTGACTTGCCATTAAATGCCTGTGATGGTGAAGTTGCAACTTTTTAAAGAAAATAAATGGATTAGGTAAGCAAGTATGACAGGCGAAAATAACCTCCACTGAGTCCTGCTCAGATATTCATGAACTATTTTTAGAAGAAATGTACTGTTTATACAGTGAAACTCCATTCATGATGAAATGTTTACTAATTTCAAATGTTGAAAGTTTATTTAAGATTCAAAGCATTCCCTGGATAGTTCCAAAATTTACGTTGGAAAATCTGGTACTACAATACTTGTGCAATTCATTATTAGTATCACAGTAATAATTTGGCTTAGAGCAATTGATTATTCCTCATTTTGGCATCAATGCTGAGTTTAAATTTTAACTTTCCACATATTTTCTTCTCACTAACTTTTTCCATGATCAATATCATCAGAATGGATGGACATCGAAACATAGCCAAACATTTGATTAAAAAACGAAACAGACGTGTATTGTTGTACATATTCACAGACTATAAATTGGTTCTAATTCATATTAATGATATTCTATGTTATTATTCATGCTACCTGATACTATATTCTTATCCTTGTAACCACTTCAGTTTTTTTCACATTGTCATGTTCTCTTGCAGTTAACATCCCAAACGATCAGGTTTTGTACTTTTATATTTGATAGTTCTTTATATTTTATTACATTATATCTTTATTATATTTCTGCTTTATCTTTAATGAACCTGTATGTATTGTACGTATATGTATACTGGGCAATAAGCACAAATAAAGAAAACTAGCTTTTACCCGTGTGGTCATAGAGGCATGCTGAGAATCACATTGAATCACTCCAATTACATAAACGTATAAGTAGATCCCGACTAAATCATTACTGAAATCCATTGACTTGGCATGTAAAATGAAAATCTAAGAGAGGAAATGTTAGTGTCCTTGTAAATGGGAACACAATGCCCCTCATGGGCATAGAGAAAAAGACATATTTTGTGAGTTCATAAATATATTTTTACAGCATTTTTACCCATCTTGAAAGCACCCTGACAGCATCCCCATACACACAACATCCAAGATCAAGCCAAGGCGTCATTCATTGAAAGGCAGTTTTTTTACTATATAAACATGGCAAAGTGACCATCCTCTGTAATAGCCAGTGAAAATCAAAGGCATTATGATTATTTTGCTAACATTGGCTATACGTATTTTTATTTAGAGGGTACAAACTACAAAGTACAAACACATGATAACACACTAACTGCACAGCAAACATAAGCATCAAGTATGATTCACTGGCGGAGGTTTTCAGAACCATATAACAAAAGTCGATGATGAAAAGAAAGTCAAGACACCAAGCATCCAAAAATGTCCGCATTTTGACACCACCCACCCACTTCCTGATAGTACCTGCCAACATCCCCCATATGATATAGAGAAAGAGTGTTTTGGAACAACCTTTAAGACTAAGGTAAATCGCGATAGGGAAGTTCTAATACCACAATATAGAATCTTTTGCATTGAGCAAGAAGTCAAGCAACATATCAAGCTATGGATTTTTGAGCTTGGATGTAGTATACTTGGCTCAGACGGAGAACTCCCTGGATTAACTCCAACTTGAAGCTCGGATAATAATGTGTTAAGTAAGTCATTGATCACTGAAAATGCACTTGACATCTAATATGCAAAAGTTATGGGATGAAAAGTTAGTGTCTATGGTAATGGGAACATAATGCTCTCCATGGCACAGATATTCTCACACACTTCAGTAGAACATCCCTATTAAGATTGCCCAAGGACTGGCGTCAAGTGGTTTGATATAGGGGTGGTCTCTTTAGGAACGTTTGCAATAGTCTTTTATATGAAGACTTGGGAGTGTTATAAATCATCTTATAATAGACATGGTGTATTTATAAAGGTGTTCTTGATTGAAGGTTCTAATGTACACATAGCCCAATTGGCAAAGTGGTGGTAATCCCTAGTATTTGAACCCATGTGACGCCTTTGGCGTCTTTATGACATCACACTACTCCACATGACGCTGTCATGGCTGCCGCTGTCTGCTATTTTTGTTATAAAACCGTTAATTAACAACCATCAGGACCATTTTGACAATGAAAAACATATTCGTGCAAAACTACACAATACCATGAACGATCTCCTGTAGTCAGATGGCGTCCAGCTAGTCAGGTTAAAGAGGAGATAGCCGAACAAAGTCCAAAAATTAGCGTATTAATATATAGGATAGTTAAAAGCCCACCCTCTATAATATTGATTGAAGTTGTGTGAAAATGTAAAGATTATGAATGTAGGGTCAATTATTTGATTTCATGAGTAATGTAAGTTCTATATTGCCCATGAGTGTAGTCAATGTTGTTCTACCAATGCTGTGCTCTCTGAGCACTTTCCATCTAGCTAGAAAAGAGGCAAGTTCAAAGTAGGTGAAGGTAGGTGAACGTTAGCACTCATAAACTATGTATCAAATATGGAGATATGTTTCAAGCTGTATAGAGACTACCACGTAAAATTGATAGATTGACACAAATGATCTTATGGAATGCGCACTTAAATTTGTGAAATGCTTAATTTGAACACATGACGCTCATGACATATGTAAGCAGTGTATAAAATTTGAAGCTAATGATTCCAGCTGTATTGAAACTGTTGAAGAAAATGAAAATAAAATGACCTGAAATTGCCAATTAAATGTGATTTCCAGAAGGCAAAGTGCCAAAATTGGATACATGTGATGGCCTCTCAACCAAGTTTGAATGCTTCAACCCGCTGGTCATATATACTGCCATGTCTTAGTTTAACAGCAGACATTAAACTTAAATTATTGACAATTTCTTGATATCTTCAAAATGACCAACTGTCCATAACAGGTAGCTAATCTACTTCTACGAGGAGGAGAGTGATGGTGATTCTTTTTGGACACCATAATATTGAGCAAACCAGACATACAGGTACACAGTCAGACATACATACTGATGACATACTGATGTGATACTGATGTGCATACTGATGTGCATACTGACGTGTTCTGACATCTTCAAAATGATCAATTGCCCATAACAGGCAGCTAATCTCCTCGGCCGCTGACACACGAGGAGGAGAGTGATGGTAAGATGTTTTTAGGACACCATAATAGTGAGCAAACCAGACATACTGACAGACAGTAAGACAGACAGACATACTGATGACATGCTGATGACATGCTGATGACATGCTGATGACATACTGATGACATACTGATGACATGCTGATGACATACTGATGACATACTGATGTGCATACTGATGACATAATAATGTGCATACTGATGACATACTGATGGCATACTGGTGACATACTGATGTGCATACTGATGACATACTGATGTCCATACGGATGTGCATACGGATGTGCATACTGATGTGCATACGGATGTGCATACTGATGACATACTACTGACATACAAACGAAGTGATCACAAGGCTTTCGCTTCAGCTGCTGAAGAGACGGAATGATTAATTGTACAGTATAGTAATGATGCATAGGGCCAACTCAACTAATATAATCTAACTTGCTTTGAACGGTTAACAGCTAAATAAAAAATAAAAATCACATGTCATCACTTAGAAATCTTGACTGAAATGGGCATTGAAATGGGTTATACAGAGTGAAGTATAAACTATGAAGTATGAAACATGAACTGTGAAGTATGAACTGTGAACTGAACTGTGAACTATGAAGTGTGAGGTATAAACTGTGAAAGGTCCATTGGGAGTGTTCTTCAGAGATAAATCATATGACAAAAATAAGTGTGAAGTGTGATGTCCCCGCTGAGTTTTTGTACCATGTTTCTTGTAATTGCTGCAGGAAAAAGAATACCAAAATGAGGTGCAGCAACTGTCCGCGCACTGGCAAGCCAATGCTTAGTGTACACAAGTAAATATATGCCACATGCAAGTCGATTGATGTATGTGTTAACACAGTATTGGCCATACCTCTGAAGCAAGCTACACCACCATAGATGGCCGATGAGGGTTCACAGGTAAGATGAAGAACACCATTTAAAACTGTGGATAGGAGCAGAAGATGAAAAGAGATGTTCATACACATGTATGTGTTTACAATTCTAATTATTTTCTTCCATACTGATCACCTGAATTTATTTGAGCTAATCATTCTGTTCTCAATAACAGCTTTTGTAACACGTAAACTGACAATTCTAGATTTAATCCACCTGCATATGACTCCTGCAGGTGTCTTCTGGCCGCCGCCACCGCGCACACCCACAATGACGTCATCGCAATCAACGTGTACGAGAACTACCGCCCAAAGGTACCTATACGTCTGCCCATCTCTCCGTCTAGCTGCCTGTGACACGTTCAGGGCCATACACATATAGACCTATATAGTATGACAACATTACGTTACGCATTTTTGCACACAATATGAGACAGAAACATACACACAGTTGTTCACAGTGACACAGAGGCAAACACGAGAAAGGTCCGCCATTAAGCTGCCACAATCACGCACAACAATAGACGAGCAAACATGGAAAAAATTGAATAATCACAGGCGGACAAAAATATTTTTGAAATACTGATGATACTGACAATAGATACATTCAATAATTGTGCAAAAACACGAAAAATTACTAAAGAAAAAAATACACACTGATGATGTGTGTATAAGCACGAAAACATAATATGTTCTTAATGTCGTTGGTTCCATTTAATAAAATAATTACAAAAAGGGTTGCAAGAAAAGTGTTGGAACTAAAAAATTGTGTTGGTTATATTTTGCGGTCTAACAAAGCCCAAACTTAAAACCACAAGACTAAAAAATCACCAAACCTCTAATTCTTCTTTAGCTTGCTTGCTGGAATATACGGGTTGTGTTGTCTTTATTTTGCTTAGTGCATCTTGTTTTTTCCTAATTTCCTGCAATCAACAAAACAACAATAGTGCAAAAATACAGCACAACACTGTGTGCAAAACTTGAATAATCAATGAGTAATCAATAACCTTTCATCAAACTTGAATAACTAACCAATAGAGTAAAAAATATTTATACCTCTTCCAGTTCTTCCAGTTCTTTTCTTTATCTTCTTTGGATTTTGTTTCTTTTTTCAAAATTCCTTCCTGAATATTCATCTTCTGCTCTGCTGCCGAACATCTAAAATAGTGAGCAGAATAGAGTAATTCATCTACCTTAACCAAACCTTTCCCAAGAATAACACCTTACTGCCAAGACAGAAAATGATTTCAAGAAATAAAAACATCTACAAAAAATGTACGTGTAGTGACAATTTTACTTCTCCAACAAGAATGATTCCATAGCTTCTCATACTGCGTATTTTTTCTATAAATTCACATATATTTACTTATGTAAAATTTATATCTGATTTCTATGAAATATTTACATCTACCATATACGACCATCCAAGCGCCCAGAGCCGTTAAATTGAAATTTTCTAAAAGTGGGGGGTGGGCTGTTACACGAAAGTGCCGTTACTACATAATTCTTAAGGACATTTGAGAAAAAGAGGGGGAAGGGCTGTTACACGAGGGTGGGGCTGGGCACTTGAATGGTCGTTCACGGTATATTTTTTACAGCTATATGTAGGGGAGCACGATAGACTGCCAATTTGGAAGTGAGGCTCACCGGATCACAGTAAGGTTGATGGATTTTTTTAAGTGCGGATTTCTAAAGGATAGGAGCTCTGAGTTGAGATATCTATATCTTGAGATCTTCATTAGTTCAAGATGCACATTTGAAAATAGTTTTTCAAATATCAGTGCTTTTGATATGTCAATAGAAATACCTGTTCACGTAAAAGCCCAACCCCTACATTGGTGAAAAGCCACATTTTTATGTCGCCATTTAGAGAACTTTTGATTGAATTTTATAAAATCTTAAAAACTACTCTCCAGTTCAAACAAATATAAGTTTGCTAATTCATAGTCATCATTTTAAAAAACAATTTAAAAATCTTTGTACCTATTGTGAGTTGAATCTGGGTTCATCGAGCACACCCAATCATCAGGAAATGACTTGCCAACGTTATTTGATGAATAGGGCAGACAAAGGTCACACTGCAGTGAATTCTCTTGCACACTTGATGTAATGTTCGGACTGACATAACCAAATGTCTCCCACAACTTTGTGACACCTTGTTGAGCTACAAAAGTTTAGCAGATCATTATTATTATCATATTATTTTTGAATAATAGAAAATGTATAATTTCAACGATTGGGGTTGTTACAAGAATTATTGAAAAGCTACCAAATACATATTAACATAACAGATAAGTATATTAAAAATTGTGAATTTAAAATATTTATTCATAATGCAAAAAGGACAAGAGTTATCATAAAGACTGAACTCAAATAACTATTACAGAGGATTGCTTTGCAGTTTATTCTAGATATTTATTCTATCTTTCGTGGGGGAGACATTAAAAGCAAGACAAACAATATACAGAGGATATTTATCAAATCATCATACAACCATTTAACAATTGCTTAGTTTTATCTAACATTCATACACGATTTGACATAATTTAAAGTGAAAATTAAAACACCTGGCCAATCAATACTTGAATTGCAAATGGTTTAAAAGATCATTAAATAAAAACTGTGGTCATAATACCAAACAATTCAAAAAACCTGAATTGTAACGGAAAAGATCTATATATATGTACAGGCTTTCCTCGACAAAAACTGGTTTTTGTCCCACTCCATAACAAAGCATGAACCAATATTCAAAAAAATGAAATATATCATACTTATTTTATTTTCAACTTGAACTGCAATAAGCAAATTTAGTGGTAAATTCCAAGTATAAATTTCATTTTTCTTTAAACATTTGAAAAAAATAAAAAAAAATCATTGCAATTTAATTTACGTAAAATAAGCGAATCAACAAATGTAATCACAGACCCAGTTTTAAAGTAAATTTTGAGAAAATGAAAATTCTCGGCAACATTACAATATAAATACACTGCAAACAAACAAGCATATTTTTTTCAAGAAGCGAGACCTAACGCTGGGTTCCCAAATTGGTCAATCGTTATTGGTCAATCGTACGCGAAATAAAGAATTTATGAAACTTGGTATGATTGTTGGTTGGTATGAGTGAACTAAAATGAGCCTGGGAGCCATCTCAATTTTCACCTTATAAGGGGTCAAAAGGGGGGTCAAAGGGTCAAAATTTCATAAAAATGGATTTATCTCCTTCAATATTGAATTTAGACACAAAAGTTGTATTGACCTTAGATAGGAACATGGGTATGTAGAATCCAAAAATAACATAAGATTTGACCTGTGACCTCTCCTTCAAGGTCAAACGACAAGGTCAAATTTATGAATTTTGCTGTTTTTTGTAATTGTGGTAAGAATTAACGATATCAAACCATTGTTTGGTTATATATTATGATAGACTATCTATACAAAGTATTTGCAAGAATTCCATGTCTTTTTTAATGCCAAATAATCAACAAAGACGTATTAAGATATTGTTTAATTCTTTCTTTATCGATGGCTACAAGTATGCTATACTTCCTGGGACAATGTAAAGAGCATTTTATGTCTATACAATATTTCCTAAATATCACACACACTCACTGTTAATATTTCTTACACATCAAAGGTCTATACACATGACAATAATCCTAAACTGAACCAAACACTTATAATTTTATTGCATTATGATACAACACTACACTGCTGATGAGTTTATGAACGATTACATCTTCCTCTACAATTGCAGTTTCCTGTACACAGTAAACCTTTATTTTTGCAGGAACATGCTGCAGAACATTTCTTTTTACATTTGCACCTCAACAGTGCCCTACATGCAGCATTTACTTCAGGTAGATCCGTCCAGTAAGGCAACCAGTACCCAGACACCTTTTGCCAACCCCATTCATTTGGGTCTGGAATGTTTGGACGAAGTTCCAAAATTTGACTCCATATAAAAGAACCTTGATATACTGCTCTTTTTACATGTTGATAAAGTGCACCCTGTGTTGGTGGAAGCTTGTCTATTTGTCCATTTTTCAACATAAAAAGTGATTTTCGTAATTCATTGTTCTTTCATACAACAATATTATGAAACGTTCTTATATAGGCATCACATTCTTCCAGCCAGATGGATTATCGACAATTTCTAAAAGGGTCATTGTCAAATCAGGAAAGACATTCCATATATCCCATGCACTTTTTTTCCCTTTGTATTCGAATCCCGATGTTGTGTCACACCCTGTTAAACATGCTCCTTTATATTTCTATCATTGACAATGCATTGAAATTTCTCATGGTTGTTAAGTAGGAGGCAACAATGCAAAAAATAGTTTAATAAGTGGGGGTCAACGTACAAACTTAAGAGATATTACATATATAAAAATATACATATTATGAACCGGGAGGACTTGAATGTATAGTGAATGCTATACTTGTCAACATGTTTATTTTGAATTTTCATAAAATCTATTCACATTTTTTTCTTGTTATACAGCTTCAATAGTGATCCCTCAATCAAAACATATTCATTTATGGATATAAACCAGTATATGTATAAATCAATGCTTAATGGTACATATGTTTATGTAATACAGTTCTAATATATTTTACACATGAATGGAAGGAATCACAGGAAAAAATTATTCAATTTAGCATACACTTAATCAGTTGTTTATCAATGCAATTGTACAGAAATGTCAGACTAAAGATGGTGCATAAATATCAAACTTAAGAATGAAGGCCATTTGCATTCCCATAATTTATATCCATTAAATTTTTTGCCATTTTTATTTATAAACTTGTATTTCAATTGTTAATTTATAGAAATGTTATTTGTTACAAAAAAAGCTTCTTTTTTCACTGAATACCATTTGAAATACTAGCTTTCGTTATACATACAATGCAAATCAAGAAAATCTCTGTACACCATATAACTTTAAAGCCTCACATAATTTGCTAAAAGTCACAAAACTTACTTCAGCAAATTTTGTTTTTCAAAATAGGCAGCAATATTTTCTGCAATCATTTAGACTTTGTCACCCTTGGTTTGCCAATGTTGTTCAGTTCAGAGAACAGATTTCAAAGTCCCCCTACACCCCCTCGTTTGAAACTCAACTCCAAGTGCTTTAGTGCTAGGCCACTTCCTCCTATTTTTGTCACAGTTTTTGGAAGTATATGCCTTTGCATTTTCCATCCTCCTTTCTGAGCAACACTTTGAGTCACTCTATGTTGGCCTGACCATCCCCCGGGACCATCCCTTACAGTGTTTTCTCTCTCCACAACACTGTTCAAGGTGTAGGCATGCTGACTGAGCTCATCATTAGTAGGTTGATCTTGATGGAGCATATGATAAGAGCCTAGCCCAGGGGCCCTAGTAGGCAGGCAATGTGGGGGAATTAGCTAAAAATAGTAGTTCCATCCATGATGTTCTTATCTTGAGTTGACTGGAAATCGTAAACACCTGTGTAATCAGACTTATTACACGATGACAACCACTGCATATAAATTTAATCCGTGGAGTATAGGTTGGGGAATGATTAACAATCAATTGTAAATAAATTTCACAATTATTTTCTAAGTATTTCTTGATTTTAAATCTTGGCTGTGACATAGTTTTAGCAGCAGTGCTTGAGCGATATTACAAGCGAAAAAAAAAAACACCGAGTAAAAACACACTAATACAGCGGCTGCTCTGTGCCCGTTGCAATGATACCCACAGTTCATCCATATCTACTTCATGGAAAACTGAAACAGCTAGGACAACAACATCAGAATCAACACTTACTATCATTACTTTTTGTAGATCTAACTTGACCATGTTCTGGACATGCAAAAATATGTGTCCATCAGCTTCTTCTTGGAAGCATGGCATCAGTGATGTACAATCACTTTCACTATTACAAACAACATTGATGCCTTTGGTAGCACATATAACTTTTTCCTCAGTTCTAATTGTCGTAACTTTTTCACTTAAAAAGGAAAACAATTCGGTTTTGTTTTCATCCAGTCGAAGGAAAGATGCCCAGTTCTTTGGGACTCTTGATGTTGCTGTTACCTTTCGCCGTAAGCCACTAACACCACGTCTATTGCGTTCTTGTTTTTTCACACTATCAGCAATATACGAGTCCCAAACAATATCTATACGTTTACAAGATTGTAATTTTTTTAGAAACAAATGGAATAAATACATCATCAGCATAGTCATCAAAAGTGGATTTCTTAGCTTTTGGTTTCAGCATGTTAACAACTGCTGCTCCATCAAGTACAACTCCATCACATTTGGGCTCAGATATTTTCTGATCTTCAACACGTACAAGCTTCTGAAGGCATCCTACAATTTCACATTTAGAACCCTTATGTAATTGGTCAATTTCAGCAGCAATTGCTGGTGGTGCTGCTTGATTTTCATGGCTGAAGAAAGTATTCATATCTCCATCATGATACTCACATCCTATATATAAGCTACTAAACAGATTAGCATTCTGCTTCAAAGAAGACAGTTGGCGTTTATTCTTGCTTGGTATCTTTATGCTCGGAGAGGAAAAGATAGGTAAGTTGATCTTTTTGATTGGGTCGATTACATGTTCATTTGAAGTTTCAAGTGTGTTTTCTACAAAGTTCTTATACAACTTATGTCCTAATTCTTCGATACTATAAACACTTTTGACAACATCTTTCTCAACAACATTCTTAGTATATATGTTGTATAAGTCAACACCTTCATCAAGAAATGGGTTTCCATGTTCATCAATGACACGAACCAGATTCCTTACATCAGTTTGGAATGACTTCTCTGCTGAAGGTGTCACATCATGATGTAAATTGCCAGTTGAATGGTCACCCTCCATGCTAAGAATAGTATTCTCAAATTCACCTACTATACGGCATAGCTCAGGGCCTGCTAACATCCATCTTGTTAGAGCATTTTTATTATCAAGTAACATCATATTTTTTCACCAAAGCATTGTTTTGCTCATGTGCCTGATCAATTGCCATGCTAGAAAACATTTAGAAGGTTTTTGTTAATCAGTCACAAATTTTCCTTGTTCAAACTAGGAAGTACAAGGATAAACAAAGTGGACATCATGGGTTTGATTTATTACCCCATGGAATGTTCTAATTGGATATTTCAGTTTGTTCAATGTATAATATCTAATTTGTATCTGCACATATTCCTATTTTGAACTATTTTACTGTACACTTTACCATGCATACAATTAATACAATAATTCATGATGCTTACACAATATTTTTTCTGTGTAATAAATATTTGATAATATTTTAATAATGATACTTTTTTATTCTAAAAACATTTAAAGGTATCTACAAGCACTACACTAATTATGTTACTTGAAAATAACTTTTCTTGCTACCTAAAACTATCTTAAGCAAATTCTGGTTGGACACTGGAAATATAAGAATTGTATGCTTTTGCAAATTTGGCTAAAATCAGTTTTATTAGCTTTTTTACATCAAAATATTATAAAAACTTAATTGAAATACTTAATAAATTACAAGTTTATTGAATAAAATGACACATATTGTCTTAAAGTTGCTTATTTATGTGTTTATAAAGAAAAACAGCAATATTAGTGAATTTGACCTTGTCGTTTGACCTTGAAGGAGAGGTCAAAGGTCAAATCTTATGTTATTTTTGGATTCTACATACCCATGTTCCTATCTAAGGTCAATACAACATTTGGGTCTAAATTCAATATTAAAGGAGATAAATCCATTTTTATGAAATTTTGACCCTTTGACCCCCCCATTACCCCCCTAATAAGGTAAAAAATTGAGGTGGCTCCCAGGCTCATTTTAGTGCACTCATACCAACCAACAATCATACAAAGTTTCATAAATTCTTTATTTCGCATAACAATTCATGTATATTTACTATTGTTTGTTACTTTAGGGGCAAAACCGCCACAACGGACGGTTGCGGCAGTCCGTGCGTCAAATCTGCCGTGACGGCGATTATGAACCCACAGTGACGATCATTTAAGTTTTATACCTGCCGTTTGGCTGGAATTCTTCATATTATTTTTGTCATTATTTATCATTATCAACAAGAAAAAGTATAGTCACTATAATATAAACACCATCTAACCAAACGTCTGTCTACGTCACTATACAAAGAAATAGATCTACATGAACATAACTAGACTCTAAAGGTAGAAAATTTGTCATATGTGATGATTATCTGAGTTTAAATTGAAGCACACAATATCATTGTAAAATAAGTTTGAAACACAGCATTCAATCAACTTATAAACGCATAACTAGTAAAGGATTATTTACAGGTGTGCTAAGGTGTGAAGGTGATTTTTGTCGTAAGGCCATATTTGATACCAATCCGTCAGTATGGGTTTTACCCATGCAAAAAGTTTGAAAAAGTCACTAAATCACTAGTCCATTTACTGTAGTGTCCGGCTTATATTTCAATTCAGGAGCTCCGTTGACATATTGATCAATGCCCCCAAGGCAATCGAGAAATCTGCCGCACGGCAGAATTTCACTATTGGGTTTTACGCTATGTAAAATTCATTGAGCAATCGGCACAACGAAGTTTACGACGGCTCCAATACGTTGCTATGGGTTTTGCCACTTAGGAGTCAAGATAGCCATCATAATCCCAAAGCATGCACATGGCATTCATAGCCTGCATGAGGTTGTCATTGAAGGCCATCACATCAGGTGCATGGTATCAAGACATGTGAACTGTGCATGCTTTGGCAACATGCTATAGGACTGCTGTTATGGCACAGAAATGTTCGCATACTTCTCTAGTTTTAATATATGAGACTCATATTTTATTTTGATTTGTATTTAATGAGCTTTGTACAGATTTCTAAGTTGTTTTTTTTGCCTCAAGCTCAAGACAAGGCCGATTTTGACAATCAGTGTGTTTGACAAGATTATCCATTGATGTTGCTTGTCCTTTCTAACTGTAAATGTAAATGTAAATATGGTGGTTTGTAGTCCTGATCTTAGTCTGGCTCTCATTCCTTTACAATTTACACCAGGTCATTGGCACATTTCAATGATCAGCATTTGATCATTTCAACATACTTGACATTCGGCAGCACATTCTAAGCACTATATTTTCACTCACACTCACTCACTCACACTCTTCCAACCCAATGACCTGTACCTTTATTTAACGTGTAGGTGCCACGGAGCAGTGTGCAACCTGTTAAAGGTAAGATTGCTCAACACCCACCATTTATGATACACTGGAATCAAACTGTCCACAACCTTCACATCATTGAGTTAAAACTCCTAACCATTATTACCAAGAAGTGCAACACTTTAGCACTGTATGTCATGCGTTTGTTTTATAGAATATTATTTACATGTCTTTCAAATAGTATATTCCATTGATTCAAAGTAAATTCATTCCAATTTGATGTATAAAACACTTCTATTCAACATAAGATGGATGTACAAGTCTAGATCATCTTCCAACTATATTTTCCAGTTTTTGAGCATTAGTATTCAAACACGCCTGTTATAAATCTTGACTTGGACGCCCAGTGCAATTCAGATAAGCCTTTTCTTTTAAACTGAATTATTCCATTTATGACATGTATTTGAGAAAGAATGCTTAGATGGATAGAGACTTCATGACTTTGTCATTGATACACCACTGTTTGGGATAACATGGATGAGTATTTCTTACAGAGAATACACCACAAAAGTCAGACTTTCTGGTTCAGTTTCCATACAATTATAAGGCAAATGTTCCACATGCTCAATGTTTACTGGCCAAACTTAAAATGTTCCGACAGGTGTCCGTGTTAACAAACAGTGAAAGATCTATATATAATTGTTTCAAGATGCTTTCCTTTAGTTGAGATTGAATGTGTCTCCTTTCCCAAGACCCAACATTCACACAAGGTACATGCAAACGTCCTTAATATAATGTACTTTCCAGAAAATTGCTAAATAAATACATATTAAACCAAGCAAGCTAAATATGACCGTTAGTGATAATATGTCAGGTTTGGTGATGATAGGTCAGTAACTATTGCCAGGAGACAGTAAAACACATTGATTTTTAATTCATTTCAAAAACACATCATCACTTCATCAAAAGTAGGCCAAAGAAGACCAAATTCAGCTTTGGAGCGTAGTACAAAAGAAGCAAACAGTCAAGTTTGGTGATAATATTTCACCTACACTTAACTCCCTGTAGTGAAGTAGGAAATTCATGATGCTTACACTCATTTCTGTATAATAAATATTTGATAAATTTTAATAATGACTTTTTTATTAAAAAAGTTCAAAATATCATGTTAAAAGCTTTTACACCAAAATGTATGTTCTTGAAAATAACTTTTCTTGCTACCTAAATTTATCCATATCAAATTTGTTGGACACTGGAAATAAGAATTGTATATATATTGCAAATTTGGCTAAAATCAGTTTTATTAGCTTTTTTACATCAAAACATTTTAAAAACTTAATTGAAATACTTAATAAATTACAAGTTTATTGAATAAATGACACATATTGTCTTAAAGTTGCTTATTTATGTGTTTATAAAGAAAACAGCAATATTAGTGAATTTGAACTTGTTATTTGACCTTGAAGGAGAGGTCAAAGGTCAAATCTATGTTATTTTACAATTCTACATACCCATGTTCCTATCTAATCCCAACCAACATTTGGGTCTAAATTCAATATTAAAAGAGATAAAAAGGTGACCCATCATGACAATTATAAGGTTGAGGTGGCTCCCAGGCTCATTTTAGTGCACTCAACCAACCAACAATCATACAAAAGTTTCATAAATTCTTTATTTTCCATTCTTGTTTGGGTTTTTCCCTCTTATTGTTTTGGCTTTATTTTTCCACTTTTTCCTTGTTCAGTTTGTATGGTATTTATACACCTACAAAAATCAAACTTCAGCATGTGGCAAAAAAAAATCTATGTTAGCATGTAGCACATTATTTTCAGTCTCTCACTGCATGCTATGGTCAAGATAGCCATCCCAGAGCATGTTGCATGCTAGTCATAGCCTGCATATTTCAAAGTGTTCCCTGCATACTTTAGGGGCAAAACCGCCAGCAACGGCGGCCGCGGCAGCGGCAGACGCGTCCGTCAGACGGTGATTATGAACCCACAGTGACGATCATTTAAGTTGAAGTACGGCTGCCGTGCGGCAGCTGGATTCTTCATATTATTTTTGTCATTATTTATCATTATCAACAAGAAAAAAAGTATAGTCACTATAATATAAACACCATCTAACCAAACGTCTGTCTACGTCACTATACAAAGAAATAGATCTACATGAACATAACTAGACTATAAAGGTAGAAAATTTGTCATATGTGATGATTATCTGAGTTTAAATTGAAGCACACAATATCATTTGTAAAATAAGTTTGAAACACAGCATTCAATCAACTTATAAACGCATAACTAGTACAGGATTATTTACAGGTGTGCTAAGGTGTGCTAAAAGGTGATTTGTCGTAAGGCTATATTTGATACCAATCCGTCAGTATGGGTTTTGCTCAATTGAAAAGTCACTAAAGCAATCCATCCGGCGCCCGTGCGTATATAAGACTTGCCCTACAGCTCGTTAAGTATCAATTGCCCCCAAGGCAATCGAGAAATCTGCCGTGCGGCAGAATTTCACTAATGGGTTTTACGCTATGTAAAAATTCATTGGAGCAATCGACGCGAAGTTGACGTGCGGCTCCCGTACGTTGCTATGGGTTTTTGCCACTTAGGAGTCAAGATAGCCATCATAATCCCAAAGCATGCACATGGCATTCATAGCCTGCATGAGGTTGTCATTGAAGGCCATCACATCAGGTGCATGGTATCAATGTGAACTGTGTGCATGCTTTTGGCAACATGCTATAGGACTGCTGTTATGGCAGTCCAGTTTGGTAAGGGCACAGAAATGTTCGCATACTTCTCTAGTTTTAATATATGAGACTCATATTTTATTTTGATTTGTATTTAATGAGCTTTGTACAGATTTCTAAGTTGTGTTTTTGCCTCAAGCTCAAGACAAGGCCGATTTTGACAATCAGTGTGTTTGACAAGATTATCCATTGATGTTGCTTGTCCTTTCTAACTGTAAATGTAAATGTAAATGTGATGGTTTATAGTCCTGATCCCAGTCTGGCTTTCATTACTTTACAATTTACACCAGGTCATTGGCACACGTAGTGATCACCTTTGATCATTTCTCGCATACTTGCATCGGCAGCACATTCAGCGCACAATGCTACTCACTCACACACTCACTCACACACTCTTCTAACCCAATGACCTGTACCTACTTAACGTGTAGGTGCCACGGAGCAGTGTGCAACCTGTTAGGGGGTAAGATTGCTCAACACTTACCATCAGACCCGACCGGGAATCAAAACCCACAACCTTCTGGTCACGAGTCCAACTCCCTAACCATTCGGCCACGTAAGCACACTGTAGCACTGTATACGATGCATTTGTTATCCTTGATATATACATATGAAGTTTGGCGACAATCAGCCAAATACTTCTCCCTAAAGTGCGGTAACAAGATATTTGTACCTAAGGTCATAAGTTCGTCAAAAGTAGGCCAAAGTACAAACAAACCATACAATTGTCCTCAAACTAAACATATTTAATTTTCAAAGCAATAGCTCTCATGGTGTTCAAGTTATAAGCTTTTTAAGCATATGGACCCGGACGGACAGACGGACGGACAGCACTACAGCTAGAAATCTCCCCTCGGACCGTCCGGGAGATTTAATAAAACTGGCAAATATTTTTTGTTGTGCCAATAGGTCAAATACTTTTTCCAGTACAATGGTAACAACGTTTGCTCCATAAATTCTTTAAAAACTAGACAAAAGTACACAAACATCAAATCAGCTTGGGAGAGTAAAATATTGAAACAAAATCTCAAGTTTGGTAATGATCGGTCATAAACTGTTGCCACAAGATAGCCAAACACCTATCCGTAATAATTTATTTCCAAAAACACATCATAACTTCATCAAAAGTAGGCCAAATTACAAAAATATCAATTCTGCTCTAAGGGGAAGCCCAGAAATGTTTTTTACTTTTCTAATTTTTAGTTAATATGGATGATTTTTCATAATCATTGGTATAACATGATTTAAGAATTTTTCTCAATTTTTTCAGATGTGAATTTTTTTTTAAATGTTTTTAAAAGGCATTTTTTGTGAAATAATGACCACATGTTTAGGTACATACACTGAACCACTGATAGTGTGTCATTGGATAGAAACACATCTCTTGTATAGAGGAGATATTTCTTTAAATCGCCCCAGCCTTAGAATTTTTAAATATATCCTTTTAATGCAAAAATAGTAATTTCAAATATGATTCTAGCTTGTTTCGGTCAGCGAGCGAACCTCTATTATCGCCCCCGAACCTCTTAAATTTTATGGATATTGCAAAAAAAAATAACAATCTCACCGACCTAAGCTGGATTTCACATAGTGCTAAAACCAAAGAAATTTTACCCAATCATATGACATTTTCATACCAAATCTTCATATTATGGCGACTGAATTTTACTTGAATTTTAACCAAATTTGAGAGATTCCTTGGGTCTCGCACCGGCTACTAAAACCGCCACTGTTTTTCTTGGAAACGTGATGTTGTGTCAACAAGAAGGGATGAGTTGTTGAAAATATGTTGTCCATTATTTAGTAATTTACTATGAATATTGGACCTCGGTTCACACACAACATTGATCATCATGTCAGAGATGTATTTGTCTACCCTCGGTGGAGGTTTTACGAAATATGAAGCAATGAGTTTATTTCAAAATGTTACATTTGGCAGCATGTTATTATTTCACCTCGGCCTGTCAAACCGGCTTTACGGAGGTTGCAACAATCCGATCTGTGATTACGTTTTTGCAGAAAAATGATGAAAATAAGCAAACTTTAACATGACATTTGTATAATGTATGTCCTGTTACAAGTCTCTATTGATTTTATGTCAAGGTGTTAAATTCTGCTGCAAGTTTATCGGTAGGCCTATTGTTGAATGAGGCAGATAGAGAGAAAGATGGACGAATTGTTTGTTCGTGATTTTTAAGCTTAGAGATAGCTAAATAAACAAACTTATAGTTGTTGAATATATTGTTTCTTGGTGTCAAATCAATCGCATATTGGTCTTTTATCATTCACAAAAGTTTTTTATACTGTATAATTTCGCTACAACGCTAAATTTGAACATTTTAATTGAATACCTTTGACATTTTAAGCTGGAAAATCCCATCAAGTATTAGCGCTAATGCGCATGCGTGCATATTAATGGTGCATTTTAATGAACTACAGAGGTCATAGTTCAAACGTGACGTCATGGTGTCTATTTGCATATCTGAAAGGCTTACTAATTAATCTAATT
This sequence comes from Streblospio benedicti, assembly GCA_019095985.1. Classification (NCBI taxonomy): domain Eukaryota; kingdom Metazoa; phylum Annelida; class Polychaeta; order Spionida; family Spionidae; genus Streblospio; species Streblospio benedicti. The sequence goes on from CM032665.1 coordinate 26,599,480, forward strand.
ATATTAAAACTGGATTAATGAAAAATAAAATAAAGCACACTGATTGATTGATTTATTAGTTAACTATACGTAGGCAAAAACCCTGTGAAAGCAAACCATCATTACCTTAATAACAAATTGCCCTTTAACATTGATGTACAAGTAGGTTCAGCTTTATGCTTATTTCTTCTTAACTTAGAATATGTTTTGTATTTAGATTTAATTTTAGGCCACTGTTGGCGGCGTCAATAAAATATTAAAAATGCATAATTCTAGTCTTATAGACTGAAATACTGCAAAGATTGAAAGAAACAAATACAGTATGCAAATTGGTATTTTATTTGATTTCATCTTTGATCCTCATACATATCATCATAGTTTAGATGTCCTAAATCAAGAGGTTTTTGAAAATAAACTTTTAAGTCAGTAAGATGATCAAAAAAAGTTCGCGAAACCCTACCTAACCTCGGCAGCATATTTTACAGCAAAGAATAGAGGTTTTTGAAAATTATTTTAAAGTCGGTCGGATGATACCAAAAAAAAAGTTCACGAAACCCTACCTAACCTCGAAAAAATTCCTGTTTAAGGTATTAATTTCATAATATTTGGAGATTTCAAGAAATTGCATAAATAGTTTTCTGTTGAATTAACATTTTATAAAGAGAGGTGGTAGATACAGTTATCATCCAATCAATGGAATAAACATCTTTGTTGTGTCAACACTTTGAAAATGGATTGACAACATTGGATTATGGCATAAACTTGGTAAAATCTTATACATATTGTTATATCGTTCATGACAGAAGAAAACACAATCTCAAATATGGATGTTAGAAAATTTTCATCAATTGTTTGAATACAAGGTCACAAAATGAAAAAAGAAGGCTGGGGCGACGTTGATAAATAATCTAAGATAGAACCACAGAATTTACGTACGTGACATGTAGCTGATTGTTTCTATTTATGTACCTAAAGATATGCCAATATTTCTGAACATTTTTGTTCAAAAATATTTTAAAAAAATTTTTTTGAAAAAATAAAATTGTTTATGTGGTGGGGCTATTTTTTGTAAGTGAGTGATGTAAAAAATCATGACTATGAGAATTTTTTTTCCTAATTGATGAAAATGTATTAGGCTTCCTTCTTAATTTAGTAATAAACGAACCACATGCCCTTAAACTTGCAAGAATATACTATCTATAATATATGAAATATAATGAGGGACGTTACACAAAAAGCCATTGAATTACATATGAATATAATAGTGTTTTTGTCACGAGCCTGTCTAGTTTATTGCGTAAGGACGGACGAAAATGGACGTGACGAAATGTGATCCCAATTTTAAGGTCACTTGCTGTTTCACTGCATGCGAGCTAAAAATAGCTTGTTGCCACAACTCAATTCTTGACATACGATGCATATGACTTATATCAAGTCTGTTAATGAGTCTGGTTATGGTTATTACAATAGTTTTGGTTCAACTTTGTACTCAAGTTTCAAAAATGCAACATTTGCCATTTGTGCTCAATAATATATTAGCACATCCACTGATCCGGTTGACTTGACAGCAGGTACGACATGACACACGTGACGGACCATGCCATGTTCAATAAGTCGATCAAAGACAAATCAAACCGCTATTAATCAGAATTTAATTAGAAGAAAAGCTTAAAGTACCTTCTACCAATATGGAATGTTTTCCAGGCGGTTTTTCTGACATACTGGTGACTTTGTTGACGTATTGGAAACCGAAACTGATGTGTCCTAAAAGTAATGTGCGTCACATGATGACAGTGGCTCTAGCTAATGGGCTTGGACCATTAATAGGGCTCAGACGACCAGCTTATGAGTGCACGAACCTAATGTAATTAATAACTATAACTTACTACGAGGTGTTGTAATGCATATTTGTCTAAAGCCATTCCTAGTAACGTTTAGAACGGATTATAAGTACCACATGACGTTAAAAAGAATAGAAACGAATTAAATCAAATAATCCCCGGTTTGGAACCATCATCCAAGAGGGCTTAGTTTAGAGCAAAGAGCCAATTGTTTGTGGTCCTTAGAGGACCTTTTATGCTTCTTTTATTGAAAATATTATAATGTACATGGATCAAACTAAGAAAATTAGATGAGTCGCTGTTTGGACCATCTATCATCAGAGTGGGTTTTTTTTTGGAGCAAAGAGCCACTTGCTTGTGGTCCTTAGAGGACCGTTTCTGCTTCTTTTATTGACAATATTGTAATGTATAATAGTCTATTGGCCTGTCTTTTAATGTTTAGAATGGATTATAAGTACATTTTGTAACTCATAATGTTACAAGAATAGATACGAAGGAGATTATATGAGCTCCCGTTTGGAACCACCTTTCATAAGAGTGGGTTTTATTTGCAAAGGGCCACTTGTTTGTGGTTTTAAGAGGACCCTTTATGCTTCTTTTATTGAAAGTACTGTAAAATATATTGGTCTAAGGACATGTCTACTACTATTTAATATGGATCATAAGTACCTCATGATGTTATTCGAAGAGAAATGAAGACAA
>CM032665.1:26602101-26613463 GCA_019095985.1 Streblospio benedicti
TGTTAAAGTTGATGGTGTTAATTGATGTTAATTGATGCAATTAAATATCTAGATTAGGAGGGATGTCGTGTCCAGCATTACACAACGTCCTCGTGACGTTCCCGCTAAATGTATATTTATGTGACGAACGGAATAATAAAGGAACTACTTCCGTATCCGGCAACCAAATGTGTGTTTCAATCATTTTATCGATACATTATTACCCAGTATTCGACAAACGAGTGTTAGTAAATGGAGAGGCTTCCACCTGGCAAGGCGTTTGGAATCCCTGGAAGGCTCAGCAGTACTCCCATCCTTTATATATATCAATATTCCACCGTTGCAGTGACAGAGAGTTAGGTCTACCTGTTCGCTGATGACACCAAGGTCTTCAGGGAAATATTGACTGAAGAGGACTGACGAGCTACAAACTGATATTGATGGAATGTTCAACTGGACCACCAACTCATTGCTAAAATTCCATCCGGATAAATGTGGTGTGATGAGAATCGGGAAAACTAAGCTAAGAGTGTACACCATGGGACTGGACAAGCACAAGCTCAAGACCATAACCGAAGAAAAAAACATAGGAGTGATTATTGATAATAAACTGAGTTTCTGCAATCATATGGCTGCAAAGATAAAGAAAGCTAATTCTGTTATGGGAGTTATTAGAAGAACCTATGCGTACCTAGACAGACAGAGCTTCTTACTCCTCTACAAAGCACTTGTCAGGCCTCATGTAGAGTATGCCAACCAAGTATGGTGCCCCCACTTGAAGAAGGATGTGACAATGTTAGAGAATGTGCAACGTCGTGCCACAAAACAGATTCCAGGACTAAAAGAGTTGAGTTACCCAGAAAGACTGAAATATCTCAATCTCCCCACACTCGCATATCGCAGACTGCGCAGGGATATGATTGAAATGTATAAGATCCTCACCGGAAAGTATGACCACAGAGTAACAGACTTCATTACCCTGAGCAACAGCAGCACTAGAGGCCACAGTTACAAGATATACAAGGAGCAATCAAGCCGAGACCTGTGTAGATACTCTTTTATCCACAGATCGGTAAAACCCTGGAATAACTTGCCTACAGAAGTGGTTGAAGCCCCAAGTGTAGGGGCATTTGAAAGACGATTGGACAAATTATGGTCTAAAGAAGAGGCTAAATTCAACCCTGATGTGGAAATCAACTTCGCCGGAAACCGCATGCGCACAGCCCAACTCCGGGAAGTTACACAGATCTGACACTAGAGGCTTCCCGCCTTTCGTCAGAAACAGACTTATGAACTTATGAACTTATTTAGGACTTGTTGGATAATAAAGCAGGTAGATGGAACTAAATGTGTGTGATATATATAATATAATATCTTATGATTGTACGATTATTTTTATGTGTTTTAACAAATATATGAATACCCATAAAAAATGGATCATGTGTGCTCAGACAGCCAAATTAGCTGGTCAGAAATATTCATCAATGTCATCAATGTCGATGTTTACAAACATGATTTTGGGGTGCATTTCATGAAACCAGTTCAGAGAAAGGATTATTAGGAAGAATGGAACACTGCTTAAATGAAAATGTATATATTCAACTGGTTCAGCAAGTACTACATATGTGGCATAAAAGTTAGATACGACATGAAATTCACCTGCATATCTGTGAAAATGAACTCAGTGATGTTGCCAATTTTGAGATGAGACCATTTTAAATGTACAATGCATTTTCGGCAACCATTAATACCTGGCATGGAGGACTTCTCTCACTAAGTGTCACATGCTGCCACACACTGTTGGACATCTTGCATGACAGGTATTCTCAATACGCACAGATGTTCAGACATTGCAACTTAGAAAATAGGTTTATCACAAAACATGATAGTTATATTGTAAATTTTCAACCTGATTTGAATTTCCCTTCAACAAATATTTTTCTTTTCAAAATAAAATGCTCCCATAAACCAGCATTTACCTGTGATGAGGAGGAGCTGGAGGCTGTGGTGTGTAACCAAGGTGCCTGCGCCGGGTGCTGGGAACGCGGAGGCTGCCTGGGTGAGGGCTGCACCTGGGGCTGCTGGAGAGTGCTGTCTCCCTGGGACGATGAGGCGTCCAGAGGTGTATGAGGGACTCGGCTGGGCTGAGTAGCCTGGAATAAGGTGAGGACATTGTTTCATGTATTGTTTACTAGAAATTAAACAGACCCTCGGTATTTAATCATTATAAAATACTTAATCTATCATATATCCTTCTTCAAAGACACTTAGGGCATCTGAATTCTTGAAATCATTTTTTGATGAAATAATAAATCATTTTAAATCATATGCAGTTTACATTAGAAAAAATGAATACATATAAAACTAAAGGTCAATAAATCACATTGACATCAAAGAACACTGATCATTTATTAGCCACAAGTTTATAACTATCTGTTCCAACTGAAAACAAGTGAAGAAGGAGCAATACAAAATACTGAAGTAACAATACAATGAACAATACTATTACAATTAGCTGGACATGCACAACAAATGCCTCCTTAGACTGAATAACTAATTTTGTTTTTCAATACACTTGACATGTTGCTCCTAATATCTTATGATTTTACAATTATTAATATGTGTTTTGACAAATATATGAATACCCATAAATAGGTGGACCACCCGTGCTCCGACAGCCAAAATTAGCCAGTCAGAAATATTTATCAATGTTGATAAGATGTCGATGTTTAGAAACATGATTTTGGGTACATTTCATGACACCAGTTCAGAGAAAAGGATTAATTAAGAAGAAATGGAACACTGCACAATTAAAATGTATATATTCAACTGGCTCAGCAAGTACAATTTATGTGGTATAAAAGTTAGATATGACATGAAATTCACCTGCACATGTCTGTGTAAATGAGGTCAGTTATGTAGCTAATTTTGAGATGAGACCATTTTAAATGTAGTTATATTGTAAATTTTCAACCTGATTTGAATTTCCCTTCAACAAATATTTTTCTTTTCAAAATAAAATGCTCCCATAAACCAGCATTTACCTGTGATGAGGAGGAGCTGGAGGCTGCAGTGTGTAACCAAGGTGCCTGCACCGGGAGCTGGGAATGCGGAGGCTGCTTGGGTGAGGGCTGCACCTGGGACCGCTGGACAGGGCTGTCTTCACGAGATGATGAGGCGTCTACAGGTGCATGAGCGACTCGGCTGGGCTGGGTGGCCTGGAATAAGATGACATTGTTTCATTCATTGTTTACTAGTAATCATACAGACCCTCGGTATTATAAAATCTTAATATATCCTTCTTCGAACACACACTTAGGGCATCAAAACTTTTAAAATTATTTTTGATGAAATAATAAAAATGTGAATAAAAAATTGCATATGCAGTGTTTAGAGCAGCAGCAGCAGCAGCAGCAGCAGCACTACTTTAGAGAAGCTGTCCTAAATGATGACAACGATGAAGATTTCTATACTGATAGAAATATGAATTTATTTAAGACATAGTGGAAATACCAGTCTATATATATATAAATACAAAAATATATATATAAATCTCATTCACCATTAGGAAACAAATGAATACACATAAAAACTATAGGTCAATAAATCACACAGAACACTCGTCAATTATTAGTCACAAGTAAATACATGTAAATATCTGTTCCAACTTAAAGTAAGATCTATGAACAATGTAATACCCAGGTCCTCTTTGTTTTGCGTAGCTTTGAGTGCTGGCAAAAATTCTTATTTTTCTTCAGTAAAGTATTCAATCTCCAGTTGCTGAGGAGAAAATTTATATGGGCATAATCACCTTCTCAGAGCTCTGGCAGCCATTGAAAATACCTACTCCCTGAAATCTTACTAGTCTAGCCCAATTCTACATTTACACATGACTGGCAAACAACTAACTATTACACTAAACTGTGAACCAATTTTATGTAAAATAACTGGTCTGTCACCCCCTACTCATTTAAAATGACATTTCACCCGAATGTTCCGACCGAATGTTTGCTGATTTTGCATTGATTTGGGTGGTCGGAGATCTATATTCAACTAGAAAGTAAGTGAGTGAGTAAGGATGTAAGTAAGTAAAGCTTTATTAATCACTATTCGTGTTATAGGAAGTGTATACAGTAACATGTAGCATATAACAAGTATCAATACCAATACATAAAAGTAAATAACAACGTAGACTAGACAATACGATTACAGATTCAACACAGTCGATACCATTGACAAGGAAATTACATAACTACATTAAATTGCAATAAAATGCATTGTTGACAAATTATAATGTCGAATTGCAGACAGCACGAAAGAGTTTTTATATCTATTGGTTCTTGGTGACTGTGAACATAACCTTCTATCAGAATGTAGAAATGAAAATTTATTATGCTTGCTACTTTCCATTATCTTCTCAATTAACTACTAAGGCAAATACTATTCAACTCTGACAAGTCAGTTGTGATACGTCCTAATCTTGTTTAGCATATGATACAGTATTTTTCGATTGCTTATTTCAGATGCAGTACATGAATTAAACCAGTTAGATAAACAAAGTGTAAAATTTTATTGAACAATCCACCACATCGATAGAGTATTCCTACTTAACTTTTAGTGACCTCAGTTTTATGGCGAAATACATCTTTTTTTACTTTTTTTAAAGTGCATCTACATTGGGTGATACAGACAGTTGGTCATCAATAATTTTTTTAAGATATTCATAGGTCTTGACTATTTTCACTTGTTCATCTGTAATACGTAGAGGATTAATTTTGGCCTTTAATAACACCACAGTTTCTAAACTGGTTCAGCAAGTACTATTTATGTGGCATAAAAGTTAGATACGGCATGAAATTCACCGAAAATTCACCAAAGTAAGCTCAGTGATGTAGCTAATTTGAGATGAATCCTTTACAATGTCTGAATATTTTTGGCAACCGTTAATACCTGTTGAGGACTTCTCTCACCAAGGGTCACACTGCCGCCTAACATTGGAGGTCTTCCAAAACATATTGTGTATAAAATTAATGTTCAACCCTAATTAGAATTTCCCTTCACCAAAATTTGGCTTTGAAGAAAATGCTCCCATAGTACAGCGGTTACCTGTGATGAAGCTGAGTTGGAGGCTGCAGTGTGCGGCGAGGGTGGCCAGGGGGGCTGCGCATGGCGATGGGAAGGCTTGGGCGGAAGTTGAGGCTTCCGGGATGAGGAAAATGGTAAAATTGCATGTGCAGTCAGCAACAACAGCAGCAGCAGCAACAGCAGCAGCAGCAAAATTAGCAGGAGTTCAGCAGCAGCAGCAGCAGGGACAACAACACCAAAGTTTCAATAAAAAGTAATTACATATTTTTAATTGTACACATTTATTAAAGAAAATCTTTTGCTGCTTAAAGCTCAATTTCACATAGACAATGGTAGATCCACATGCTCAAGAAGACGCCAGATGTTTAGCGTTATTTCGAAGTGGATCATGGGTGTTCTGGCCTCCAATTTGGAGTAATCTGGCTGGTTTGGTTGGGAATTGCGCACTTCTGGCTTACGCTAGCTCTTTCTGCTTAACTGTGCATGACCCGGTCTGCTGTGTTGGTAGGATGTGTGGTTGACATATCAAACTCTAAGTGCCGCCACTGCTGTTACATTCTGTAGCGGTTGTTCATGATCTGGATGCTCCATGATTAATGCTGTCTTCCTGGAGGAAATGACACACTTCCAACAGGTTGGGGCCCAAAAATTGTGGAGAAGTGATTTTCATTTTTTTTCGGCCTGTGGTTGTAGATTTTCAAGTTGTTTATTTGTATCATCTTTTAGATTTTTTGGGTTGTCTGGATGGCTAACCTGATCATCGTAACGTCTTTTCGCTTACAGGTGGTCTTTCTGACTTTATTCATAAGGGTGTTTTCGTATCATGGTGTGTACTGTTTGTGAATGGTCCTATGAGCTTCCTTTTTCATCTAGTCCATCAGAAAAGTCACAGACCATCTAGTTTTTCCTGACAATCCCATAAGTTTTGGCCAGAAAATATGGACACGAGACACCGTAAAAAGGCTCACAATATTAACTTCTCATTTCTGGCGTGTTGTGGAGCATCTGGAGCTATTATCGTCTATGTGAAATTGATGGTTACCTGTGATGTCTGTTGTGAACACTGGTACAGCAAAGCCACATACAATGTTACATACATTTGGTCGATTTTCCGTTTTGACTTGCACGAAGCCACAAACTCTGTAACAGAAATATACATTTATTGCCACTGCAAGTAGTTTCAGGACTTTCTGTAGTTTACTAATGGCTGTTTCATCAATATAACTATCATATAAAATAATTGGCCTATATCAAATCAGTTTGGGCGTTTGAAATGGACTATAGTTGGCAGTGGTTACGCAAGAGTGTTCCTGTATTTACAAGGATTTTAATGCGACCTGCATATATATCATACTAGTACACGTGGTGGGGGGCTAGAAGGGGTTTCAATTTAACGGATATGATTTGTATGTTAGATTAAAAGCTCCATGTATATAGTTCAAGTAAAATTGCAAAAGTGTAATTAATCGATACATTGGATATGATACCCATTATCCGTGCATATAAATTGTGTTATAGAAATGATAATATTTTATGTTTGTGTTTATGATATCGGAAATTCACATTGTACCAGGTCATTTTACTCACTTCAGACCGTAATAATAGTGATTATACATAATAGAATTTTTCTATAAGAAATATTTTAAGTATCAAACAAAACCCCCACTACATAGTACCGTAATTGAAAATCATTTGTGTAATTTTATTGTACTGGGAAAGTCTTAAAACTATTTACAGAATGTATAATGTGTAACTTAATGGACTAAAAAGACCTAGCAACTGACGCAATTTTAAAACTTTAACGAACCCGCATTTGGTGTCCTAATAATACACATTATTCATGAGAAATGGCATGCACGAGCAGTTCTTTTCAGGCGTCTTGGTTGGAAAGCCTGTTACATACAAACAAGCATGTCAATAGTACATCGAACAAAATATTACCAGCTTAGTAAACATATAAAAAAATCACCTTCTGGTTCAAGAAGTCTTGGTACTTGAAGGTGTTTTGTGGCAAGTGTAAAAGCCGTTTCCAAATTTTGTGTAGCCCCCTGGTCTTCGACACTGTGTAAATCAATGTCTCCTAGAGTGGGAACCAGGTCGTGAAGTATGATGTTTAGTGCAACACCATTCTGCCAGTCGCCTTGCCAGTTCGACACTGTTTTGCCCCTGCATTAGACAATTGCTGTGCTTCAATTGTGGCAAGGGAAATATCATTTAGTGAATTTGTAAGATAAAGAACAAAGAAAATGAGAAGGTCTCTATTGAGAAGAAAATCTTTTTGAAATAAAAATAAATAGATATATACATAAAGAAGTTTATATTGTGGTTATAAAAAGCAGTGGCAAGGGAGTACAATTCTACAAAAAATGAGTATATGTTGTAGGAACATGATCATTATATTGATTTAAAGATCACTATTCACGTTTATTGTAACATGATGTCTAATTTAATTCGCCGAGTAATTTCTTTGGTTGCGCTGTAACTATTTACTTGTAAGTCTCTTGAGCAAGCGGATTATAAAAGGATTATAACCAGATATAACACTATCTACCAATGGCTTGGTAAATTCAGTTACATATTTCTGGTTGTAACTGCTATAAAGAATCATAGTTCAGCAAATTCTCGATGTAAAGCCAAAAGTGCTCAACTGTTTGATAGTTTAAACTGATATTTTATTCTTGTTTCCTTTAGCAAATGGAAACTGCTACTTGTGAATTATTCATGCTTGGGGAATTTCATGTTTGTGGATTGGTCAGAGCCAAAAAAGTGCTAATCATGCATAGTAATTAGTGAGAACCTTCTGCTTATGAATAATTCATGATTGTTACATTTTACGGGGTTTTTATTGGTCAAAACCAATAGTGACAAACCATGATTATTCAGTAGCTTGTTACTTTGATACAAGTACGGAGCGTCGATTGGCTAAACATTGGTTTGACCTTTCCTATCAATTGATATGCAAGACAATGTGTACAACTTTGTCATTTTGACTTGCGAAAATTGTCCAACACTTCATACTTCACTTTTTACATATCATACTTCACCTTTCATATCAAATTGCGTAACCCATTTTAATGCAGATCTCAGCCATATTATCTAAGACATTTTTCATAAAGGATTAAAGGTTTGTACTGTATGTGTTCAACCAATCATTGCTCTAGAAAAAGTAGATATTCATGAAATGTGTCTAATTGAGTTATAGCAGAGGGTCAGCATTTAAATGAAGCTCCTCCCATGGCTTTTAAGGAATTGGTACAGTTGAACAACTTATTCACCATGGTAGGCTGATTTTAGCCAGTTACAGTGAGACATAGTGTGTTTTTATCATGTTATTATAATCACAATTATGACGTTATCTAAAAATGCAACGCGTGTCTTGTCATAAAGTGAATTAGCAATATAGAACCAAATTCATAAGCATAACACAAATACATAATAAGGCGTATCACTAAGTGCCACATTAAATTGCATTAGAATGCACTAGCAACAACTTTCACCACGCAAGTGGACTGTTGGCATTAGATAATAGATTATGTGTCCAAACTGTAACAAAATAGTGGAAGAGGGTGTACTATGGGATGTATGGGATGTATGTAACCAAAGGTTTCACTATAAATGTGAAAAAAAATGGGAAAAGGGAAATCAAAATACTAACCGAGAACACAAAATAGCGAATACGTGTGTAAGTCGTGTGCAGTGATCTCGCAGGCGGAGGTAACAAATAAAGCATTAGCACAAAAAGCCCGGCAGCTGGATGAGACAGATCTATTACCACTGCAAGTGCAAATGCCATGCGAGTGCAGTCCTGAGAAATCACAAAAGACTTACATTCAAAACTTTAAAAACTAAAAAAACATTGCTAACGGCAGTCCTAACATACAAACACTGAAAACCCCAACAAAATTGCCAAGCTCAATGGAATTAAAGTGCTGCAGCCAGAAAAAGCAGGGTGTGGAGCGATAACGCTGGCTACAGGCGATGGTACAAAACTCAACTCTCCAACCTTAGTGGCGACGGCTCGGGAAGATAAAGCTACACAGCAACTACGTGACAAGATCGGGGACTCAAGTGATAGAAACTGGGGCTGATGAAAAGAGGAGGATGACTGCAGACAGCTGAAGGCAGAGGGAGGTGACAATCAGACAAAAAAGAAGAAGAGCTGGCAGGATACTTCTGCAAGCGTTGTCGCTAAATTACAAGAAAAACGAAGATTTGCAGCTGCTCAAACCGAAGCTGCTTGCAAGAAGATCTCAGAAGAGATGGCAACAAACACAGCAATTGCACCTGCACCAATACAGAACTCGTCGTGCACAGCTATGGCGGCTGCAATAATGGAAAATAATACGTCCCAACGATCAAATGGATCAGGACCAACCAGGATCACGAACATTTGTAACCCACCAAGGCGTGGAAATCTATTAACCATGACTGGAGGCAATGAGAGACATTGAACGCAGTGGGGAAACAAAGACTGCGGCACTGGTCAAGAAGTCCAGTTAGGTCAAGATGATGAGGAACTGAACCGAAATATGTCTAAAAACAATAATAAGATCACGATATGTCAAATGCAACCGTCCCCCCGTCCCTGAACCTGTCATCCGCCTATACCAAATGCAACATACAGCCGGAACGAAAGCGAGGGCGTACTAACTCGGGTGAACATACAGACCAATATGGTTATGTCGTTGCTGCACACAAGCACGGGGCTGAAATAAGAAACCAATCACCAGAGCCAACAACGGAGGACAGAGCTCCAAAACCTAGATGTGACAAAGCGACAAAAGCTGACAGGCAAATGTTAGATAAGCAGGTAAGTAGACCCTCACCACCTCGGCCAAAATCAGACACACAGGCAGGCAAATCCCCATGGTCAAGGCCAGCAGGCAGTAGTCCAAATTACAGCTATGGAATCATGGCCAAACCAATGGGATCTGATAATCAGGGATGGAGATACAAAGGACCACCAATGAGAGAATCAGAAAACTGGGAGGGAACAAGTACCCAAGGACGGCATCACCCGAAAACATCAGAGGGAACGGAGAGATGCAGTACAAATACCTTGGCCACCGGGAAAGTAGAGGAAACTACAACATGGAGTGCAAGCCCACGTGCACTGAGGCTACCCTTGATAGGAAGGCATCGAGCTATATGATCCCGGTGTCAAACAATGAATATGAAACATCTGTGAGTTTTTTTAGGAAAGGCCATATCACTAAAGAACTATCTAAGGAGGGTCATATCACCCAAGGCACCAGACAAAGAGATGTCAGAATTTCCACACTCAATATTGACGGAATCAGAGCAAATGCGGCATATGTATGGCAGGTAATGGAGAACTGTGACATGCTATGTCTGCAGGAGCACTGGCTGCTAAATTTTGAGTCGAGCGAACTAGAAAAACGAGTACCTGGTTATAACTATGTAGTAAAATACATTGATGATGACCACCCGGACCTACCCACACATAGGAGAAGAGGTAATGCAGGTACTGCAGTTATATGGAATAAAAAAAGTTGATCACATAATGGGGCGAGGGGACCTAAATGCAGACCCTACACGAGAAAACCCATTACCTAACGATATGGCCTTTAACAGGTTCTGTGCTGAGAACTGTCTAGAAATCTGTAAGAAAATGCCCCTTCAACATACATATTACCACTTTAATGGCCACAGTACCTCGCGAATAGATTTCTTTGTGGAAAGCTGCAGCAATTCATGCCATAGACAGCATTGATATAGATTGTGGAAATGCAATAAACACAGGCCCTCATGACATGGTAACAGCTACCATAGTCATAGACGATGGGGTAGTACTATGCCAGACAAAAGCTATGCATCCACATGAACTCACCTGAAGGGTTAGGTGGGACAAAACTGATAAGGTCAAATACAAAGACCTGACTGAGAATACTGGCTGGGCATATGGAAAATATGCCATCAGAGGTCATTGTCGGAAGACTAAACGATATCCTGGCCTCTATAAACGATGATCCGAAAATTCGAGGAGCTAACTCGAAACTTTGTATTTAAGCTGCATTATCAAAGATCAAAATTACTTGGGGGAATGTAAAATATATGGGGAGACGAAAGAATAACAAAATTAAAATTAAAAGGTCAATAGTAATTTTGGATGTGTGCCTGAAATTCAAATTTAAAAAACTCAGAATTTCATTTTACCCACTGACGGGGTTCCTCTAAAGTAAAAAAGAGGGCATCTACAGGAAAGAAGAGGAAGATAGAGAATATTAAAGCTTTTTAAGCAATGTTAAACCTTGAGATCATTGTATATAGACACATC